>CM054126.1:20487609-20854687 GCA_028751855.1 Ambrosia trifida | reverse complement strand
GTAGTGGGGCTCCATTGGGGCTTTATTTTCAAAAATAGCGCCCCCCCACACCGCTACAGGGGGGCGCTATATGCTGATTTGGGGTTGGGGCTTTATATTTATAACGCCTGATGCTTGTGTTTCCATCCAATCAGACCTTGCCATGTGGCAAGGTCAAAGGTCAACCTTTTTTTTTTTAATAATAATAATAATAAACATAATAATAATAATAAACATGATAATAATATTAATAATTGAAAATTTTAAATTTTAAACGGTTACTGTTCCAAACCGTTTAAAATTCAAAATTTCCCCCCAAACCGTTTAAATTTCAAAATTTGAATTTCAAACGTTTTCCCCCCAAACCGTTTGAATTTCAAAATTTGCTAACCCTATAAATAGGTAACCAAATCAGATTTATCAACCACACCTCCAATTCCTCATCCTCCTCCTCAAACCATAATATGTCTGGTTTTCAACCAGGAGGCTCATCCTCCTCTAACCTCCGACAGTACTCTCGCCGGTATCCCAGGGGACGGGGCCGTCCCCGGAGACTACCATTCTCCTCATCTCCTCCTCCTACTGCTCCACAACCTCCTATTTATCCTCCTCCTCCACAACATTGGTTATATCCCCCTCCTGCTGCTGCTGCACAACCAACCTTTCCTCCTCATCCTCCTGCCGATGATGACTGGACGGATGAGGAATTGGTCTGGGCTATGGATTATGTCATGGCCCAGCAACAAATGGAGCGACTAACGTTGTCGCCCCCTACCCCCTGGGCTGCTTCAGTCCCCCAACACCAGACTACCCCTACCCCCACCCCCCACCCCCACCCCCACCCCCCATCCCCCAACAGCAAACTACCCCCATCCCCATCCCCCAACAGCAAACTACCCCCATCCCCATCCCCCAAGACCATGGGACTTCCCCAACTGAGGGGGACTTGGAAGCCCTGAGGGAGATTGAGGAGGAGGAGTACTACTATAGCCAACCTACCCCTCCTCGTGAGTACTACTACTTCCCCTCAGATGCGAGATCTGATGGACGGGACAGCTCACGTTCCGTCTCACCCGAGTACACCACCCTCCCCTGGGACAACTACTCTCCATAGTGGAGAAAATTAGGATTAATAAGTAATTTAGGATTAATAAGTAATTTAGGATTAATAAGTAATTTAGGAATTTAGGATGTGTGTAACTTTTTTTTTTAATATTAGTTGTAATTTTTTTTAATATCAGTTGTGTGTTTTTATTATTATTTGTGATTTTTTTATATTTATTTGCATTTTATTTTAATTATTTTGAATTAAAAGATTAAAAAAATATATATAAAAATCAACCAATCACAATCAGGGGCTTTATAAATAAAGTCCCACCACTACACCCCTTTTTCAGTTTCTCTCTTCACGCTGACTCAGCAGCCACGTGGACCAATCACATTCAGGGGCTATATTTATAAAGCCCCACTACACATGGTCTAACACCTTAACTAGACCGGTTAAGACCTCCGTTCCAGTCCAACCTGATTTCACAGATGACATGTCACTTATTTATTATGAGGTTATTGATATCTCACTATAATCGCTTCATACATCATAAGGTTTTTTTATGTAATATTGTACCATACATCATTCATATTATAACATCTAAGGGCCTGTTTAAAACTTATCCATTGGGTATATCCGACCAAAACACGACGGGGTATCTATATATGTAAATGATTACAATGTATAAATATAAAATACTTAAATGATATAAAAACACTCAAAACACTCAAAGACATAGATAACAAATAATATACACTAATTTTTGGTAATTTTTAGCACAAGATGACAATCTAGATAGACAATTAGATATCTCATGCATACATATTTAAAAAGATATATTAGAAATTATATTGGGTATCTAATCGGGTAAATGGGTATATTTTATCGGGTAAACGGGTATATCATCATATCCCAAACCCGTAAAAAAAATAAAAACTAATCCCATACCCGGATCCATACCCGGTTACCCAACCCCAAACCCGCCTCAATTGTGTCGAGTTTCGGGTTTACTCATCAGGTTCGGGTTCAATTACCATCCCTAAGTGTTTGGACTTATTAAGGGGCTTGCATATAAATGTTCTTTAACTAAGAAAAAGATAAACCTTTTTCTTGAAATACTCATTATACGTGTATACATCTTTTATGGAGTAATTCATGAAATGTTGCAAACTTGCAATGCAAGGGATGACGTAAATTTTATGGTTTTGACGCGTCACTAAATGAATATGGTATTTTTTTTAATGAATGCATGCGAGCTTGTTTATACTTTTTTTTAAATCACGCCCTTAATAAACGTTACTGATCAGTGTATTTTAATTTTCAAAATGAATGTTAGACATTAGATAACGAAGGAAAGCCATTAGAAGGGTCAGAGATCAGTTCTCTATACCACCCTGACGGTTATAGTATATGTATAACAAGTGTGTATAAATGTACATATTATATTTAGAAAGATGTTGAAATAGTGTGGTAGAGGTGAAGTAGCTCAAATGAGAGGGTTACTAGCTATACCCTATATTCAGAAGTTTGTTGATGGCGAAAAAGAACTGAGCTGTAGCCAGTGGCGAAGCTTGACCCGAAGTTTCGGGGGGTCGGAAGTCACCGGGGGTTCAGAAGTCACTAGTTTCGGGGGGTCGAAAACCAGTTTCGGAGGGTCGAAACCCTATATTTACAAAATTTTCCATACGAATACTATATAATCGAAACTTCTGCACGAAAATTCAGGGGAGGGGTCGGCCGCCCCCTCCCGCCCCAACTAAACCTCGCCACTGGCTGTAGCACAACAGGCATGTACCCAATATTCAAAATAGTTCTAAAAAATTAACTTCAAGGCTAGATTTTGCTTTTGACTGTATTTATATTACAGTCACCTTCTTCATTTTCTCGGATAAAATCAACCTTAGAGCTCGTCAACAAAAGCGAATAAAGCCACCATGACGGCATCAATTTTTCTGATCTCTCTTCTTTTGCTTTAACTCGTTTATATAAAATAATTTGAAGTGTCAACATTTAAAAAAAGTTTTCATGCCATGTCTTCCTATTAAGAGAAATTTATAGTTGATTTGGCCAGATGGAGGGTCACCGGTCTATTTGGACGGTGGCCACATGCCCACCCTATTTAAAACTTAAAGCCCCACCCATAATGGCGTGGTGGTCTAGGTGAATTTAGGTGTAGGAGAGGTGAAGGGTTCGATCCCAAAGGAGTGTAATTAGCCGATCAAAAAAAATTAAACTTAAAAGGTAAATCGCCACTTAGAACTCCTTACACATAATAATTGTTTAGTCCATGATAGCCCAAAATCAAGCTTGATACGTACATGCATCATTAGTACTCATCACATGTGTTTTATGCTACATCATTATTTAGTGTCAATGCACGTAAATGTAACATGTGTAAATGTTGAGTTAATTGCCAATAAGGATGAAAAAAAAAAGTCATCTTTTAACTCCAAAATACAAAGAAATTAAACATGTTTGGAAAAAGTATTTGTTTACTTATTAATTTTCTTATAAATTTATCCATTGAATAAAACAAGTTCCACAAGCATTACAATTTACAAAAGTATCTGTGATCACAATCATTAAGCTTTAATATATATAACTCGATTAAAGTAAAGTTATAACGTTACAAAAGTAATGTTGCACTAGTTTTAACGTTATTTTACTAATTTCGTGAAAATAACGCTAAAAACGACGGGCGGTTAATCATGCATCATGTGGTGGCGTTGATAGCCAAAAGACAAAGGGGTATATGCACTGATCGGGTTTGTCCCGATTGCTAAGTGTTTTGTGCCTTATGTCCAAGGCTTGATATCAAACCACATCGAGCCGGGGGTCTCACTGGAAGCAACCTCTCTATTCTTAGGGGTAGAGGTAAGCCTGTCTATATCTTACCCTCCTCAGACCCTACCTTAGCTTTGCTATAGGTGGGATTAACTGAGTATGATGATGATGATGATGATATATAACTCGATTGTCGATTGCCTATCGTCCGATACCAAAAAATCAAATTATAGTTTTAACTCAAACCTATCTAGGGTATAAAATGAGTTGAGTCAAGAAGCTTAATGATGTCTAAACTCAAGCTTAGCTAGTCAGCTTATCTAACTTGATAGATGTCGTTCTTTAATCGTTTTGATTTCAATCTATTTTCAAATTTATGCTCTCTACTTTATTATTTATTAATCATTTTATATTTTGTCAAAATGAGTTCAACTGGACTCATCATCTTAATAAAATAGGTTTTAGATATTGACACACCCCTCTCATATGATGCGTATAGGTGTATAAAGGGTTGCACAAGCTTTCACACAACCCCTATACGCCGTGTATAGACCTATAGGTCCCTGACATTTCTCTGGATGTGCATTAATAACGCGTGAAAGTTTGTGCAACCCCCTACACGTCGCGTATAGCCCTATACCGTCTGGCAAATAATTTGGAGAGTTTGTAAATACGATCACTCATGAAACATTCTACAACTTGTTTTTGGATCCGACCCAAAGACACTTTTTGCAGAATAATAATATCTTCAAATTGAATTTTGCAACTAGATATATACAAGATAGGATATTGAGTGAAGACCTTCCTTCCATTGATTTGTAGTGACGTGGATATTAATTATACCCACCACATATTTTGTCACACTTTTGGGATAAGGAGTTCCCTAACTACTACAACAACTATCATCAAATATCCAAATATTATTATTATTATTATATAAACTATATACCATCTTCAATATTACAGTGTTTGAAGCTGACCCATACATCATCATATGATAAAGTGCAACCTGATTTTTAGCTTTCAGTATTCCATTCAATCTTCTGCATTATTATTATTATAACATCAAACAGGTAACTTATGTAATGTGTTGTTTCTTGAACATTTAATCATGGGTTTGTGCATTGTATTAATTCATTGTATCTTCATGGATTTTCTTGATTATTAAAGTATGGTTGAATATTTGTAATGTTGATAAAGTTTAAGAATTGCTTCATTCTAATATAAAGTTTAAGATATTTGCAATTCAGGGGTAGCGGCGCAGCTTATGGCCCGCTTACCTATACCATCATCATGTAATATGCTTTGTTAATGAAATAAATAAATAAATAAAAACTTTATGTTCATCTAATTGTAGATAAAATTAAAAAAGTTCATATTTTTTACCATTTTGTGGCTGCAGAGTAGTTAAATTATTGCCTAATTTATTGTTTCTTGAATATTTAATCATAGGATTTAGAGTAGTTAGGGTTTGAGCATTGCATTTTTTATGGTAGCTTCATGGATTTTTTTTTAATTATTATTAGAGTATGGTTGCATGCTTTTAATGTGGATAATATTCAAGGTTTATGATAATTTTTACACTCCCAATGACAAAATGTTTCATCTAATTATAGAGAAAGTTAAAAAAAAATCAAATTTGTTTCCATTTTGAAGTAGCAAAGTAGTTAATTTGGTCATGGGTTGGAGTCTCACCTGGAGCAAAAATTATTCGTGGTTGAGCCAGGGGTTTCACCACAGTAGGCCCTCAGGCAGTGGGTTTCCGCTAGAACGGTGGCGGGCCAGGTAACCAGCGCTGTCTGCATTCGCGGGCGTGGGTGGCCTTTAGCCATATTGGGTTTACTTGGGTGATCAGGTTTTCGTTGGCCGTTCAAAAAAAAAAAAGTTAATTTGATTCATAATCTGGTATTTGTTCTATAACTTGTTGTTTCTTGAACATTTAATCAAGGGTTTGAAAGTAACTAGGGTTTGCAATGGTTTTAGTATTGTAGTTTATGGGTTATACATTGTAGCTTCATGGGTCAAGAACATGGCCTATATGATCACATTCTTGTGTTTGCATATCACTCTAGTGACTAATGATTAATGATTAATGATTAACGAATGACTTAATTTGTTGCTTCCGTCTTAATAATGACCTCAACGAGCTTATGAAACTATTTTCAGGTTCATTTGGAAGTCATCATACCGACTATGGCTCTTTCTTTGCACACAGTATTTCTCTGCAAAGAGGAAACCGTTAAATTGTACGCCAAATCAGTTAGCTATAAAAGGACCCACAGGATTGGATCGGCTTCCTCCAGTATAGTTATGATGAAAGTTCGATCTAATCATGGATATTATAAATGCTTCCAGTTGTTTAGATCGTATAAGATGACTCCGTTGTCACATTCTAAGGAGAAATCTCCAGTTTGTAGCATCAGTGCGTTCGAGGTAACATTTATTGCGAAAATCGTGTTTATTATTACTTCACCTTATTGTTGTTACTTGAGGTTGCAGTACTCAGACAATCACTATAGAAAAAAGACATCCAAACGGTCATTACGCTTTCGTTCATCCTCTGTACTGTAAATTTGAAATCTTTATGTTTTTTTAGGAAATAGAAAGATTTGATCTCAGAAAAGGTGTGACTTTAATTCTTCAAAAGCAATGGAGGCAATTCATACAAATGGCTATCATATTGGTTTGCACGTTCGTCGTCATTCCAAATGTTGATGCTGTTGACGCTCTAAAAACTTGTACTTGCTTACTCAAAGAATGCAGGTACTTTTGACCCGTTTTAGTAAATGCAGTTCCATATATTTGTAAAGATTAATAGTTTTGGTTAATGTGGCAAATATTGGTTCATTTACGTGTGATTGGGCTTATTTCCGTTATGTGTTATCTTTAAGGCGACAAATGATTAAGTTAAAAATAAAATAGCTTAAAAGGAAATGGGTTGAGCGGGCCAGACGGGTCGAATATCTTCCAATATGTAATTTAGAGGGTGTTTGGGATTGATTTTTCAAAACAACTTTTGCGTTTTGGAAAAGCAGGGGTGGAACTGTTTTTAGATTATTGCGTTTTGGTAGCCTAAAAATTCATTTCAAAACTCAACCCCAAACACTAAAAACTGATTATCTGCGTTTTCAAAACGCAATAATATAAAAATTCATTTCAAAACGCAACCCCAAACACCCCCTTAATGCATAAAACCTCCTTGGTCATTATATTCAAGAACTATTTACAATTTTTGAATATAATTTTTAGACCTACTTGAGACATGAACTATTTACAATTTTTGTTCAAAAAAAAATGGACAAATAAACGTTTTAGGTCAATCCGACCCGTACCAAAAAGTTATGCGCTTTGACCGGTCACCAACCCACCTATTTTCAGCCTTTTTTTTTCTCCCATTTGATTCTAAATATGAATAAGTAAGTTTACAAATGACAAGTTTAGTATATAAGCTATTGAGAAGTTGTTCTCTTACAGGATTGAACTTGCTAAATGTATAGCAAACCCGTCATGTGCAGCAAACGTTGCCTGTCTCCAGACTTGCAACAATAGACCCGATGAGACCGAATGCCAGGTAAATACGTTAATGGTCCGCTTTTTTCTTATATGCACGAGTCATTTTGGGTTGTGTTTAACCTCAACTTGTCAACGCCTCAAATGGGTCAAGCCAGTCAAACAAACAGATTGAAAGCCGCCCAAAGTATATAGATCATTCATGCAACTTCCTAAATTGTTTTTCCCAAAGATATTGTAATAGTATTCTTTATGGTATAATATATCATTGCATAATCTTTTTTATGCTAAAAAAATCTTAATTTTTACAGTTTCTTGAAATTCTTATACACAGATAAAGTGCGGTGACTTGTTTGAAAACAGTGTGGTGGATCAGTTTAACGAGTGTGCAGTTTCACGCAAGAAATGTGTGCCACGTAAATCCGACGTTGGTGAATTTCCAGTGCCGGATCCAAGTGCTGTGGTCAAAAGCTTCAATATGAAAGATTTTAGTGGGAAATGGTATATCACAAGTGGTTTAAATCCAACCTTTGATATCTTTGATTGCCAATTGCATGAGTTCCACATAGAAGGCAATAAACTTGTAGGGAATCTGACCTGGCGCATAAAAACGCCAGATGGTGGATTCTTTACGCGGTCTGCTGTGCAAACATTTGTGCAAGATCCGAATCTTCCTGCAGCTCTTTATAATCATGACAATGAGTTCCTTCACTATCAAGATGACTGGTAATTAGTTTCATTCCTCTCTTTTCGAAATAGGTGGGTCGGGTAACGGGTCAAAATGGGTTTGGGTCAAAACAATCAATTTTTTTTGGTATGAGTCGATTTGGGTTGACTTATATCGAAATATTTAATTTTATTTTTATACAATATTAGTATGTTATGATTACAAAATTACACTTTTTCTATAGTAATCTAATTTATTTAGTAGAATTTTATGCATTTAAAGTACATTGTGCGACTTTTGACCCATTTGACCCGTTTTATTCACTTTTTTAACAATTTGACTACATAAAACAAAGCCCGAATCGACTGATAAACGGGTTGAAATTGGACCTAAAAAGTCAACACTACACATGACAGGTACATCTTATCATCCCAAACAGACAACAAACCCGACGACTACATATTCGTATACTACCGTGGAAGAAACGACGCATGGGACGGATACGGCGGGGCCGTGATCTACACAAGAAGCTCAACATTACCACAAACCATAATCCCAAGGCTGCAAGCCGCAGCCCAAAGCGTGGGGCGCAACTTTGACACTTTCACAACCACTGACAACACATGCGGGCCAGAACCGCCTTTGGTGGAAAGACTTGAAAAGAAAGCCGAAGAGGGTGAGATGTTTATCATAAAAGAAGCCGAAGAGGGTGAGAAGTTTATCTTAAAAGAAGCCGAAGAAGTTGAGAAAGAAGTCGAGAAAGAAGTGGTTAAGGTTCGCGACACTGAAGTGAGTTTGTTTCAACGGTTACTCGAAGGATTCAAAGAGTTGCAACAAGATGAAGAGTATTTTCTTAAGGAGTTGAGTAAAGAAGAGAAAGAACTATTGGATGATCTTCAAATGGAAGCAAGTGAAGTTGAAAAATTGTTTGGAAGTGCTTTGCCCATTAGGAAGTTGAGATAAGAGTTATTGGTATTTGACTATTTGGTTACTTGAGGTGCAAAAAACTATATAAAACATATATGTATGTGTATATACCAAAACCCAAGTTGAGAAAAAGAAATTTTTTGATACCAAGTTAACTATGTATTGGATTTTTTTGTACTAAAAAGGTTAGAGTTACCGAAATCGTATAAACATTTGTACTTTTTGTGGTTGTCGTGAGGCGGGCGACATCATTGGTGGTGGCGACAATGACCGTTAGGTTGGTTTGGGGGGGGGGGGGGGGGGTTGCGTTGATAACCGGCAGGTGGTGATTGTAAACAATAGTTGTCAGTGTTGGTTGTCTATTTGGACTCATTTTTTTAAGTTTAGAGACTAACATGGAGTGATTTATTTTGAGTCTTTGGCCCAGTTAATTTAACTAGTTGAATGGGCCTTAATGGACTATATCTATAATTTGAGTAAACCCAATGATAAATGAACCTGTAAGTATACTACTATACTAGTTGAAAAATAGATTGGTGCATAATTTAATGTGTAATATACTTGGTGGCTTGTTTTTAACTTTGTTAACATAAACATAATAATATACTTAATAAACGGTTAAGTCTCTTATGCCCACATCAAGGAACACAATTTCTTGTTAAAGCGTTATTGGCTGCTGATATCGATACACCACTATATTGAACACCAGAAGTGATACAAGATGTTGAGCAAGGCAAATATCATTGATATGGCCCATATCACTTTTTTACACCCACCAATACAAACTCGTGTCATTGGTTCACCCAAAAAATAATCGAATGTTCTAACCTGTAAAAATAATATTGGTCAATACAACCCGCATCACTTATAGAGGCGGTGCATCTATACAACGAACCTTTTTTTATCTTGTGGGAAGATACTCCTAACGAAAATAATTAAATTTGAAACATTATTAATAATTTAATATCAATTAAAAGTCACACATGCTAATTCCGACCGGACCCAAAACCTAGTGTAACAACAACTCACCAACGATCAACGTACAAGGACATGTTTGTTAGGCACCTCCAAACCCTAGTACTTTAACTAGCTTTCAATATTGTGACCCACCATGTTATGTGTGTCATCTTTCAATCTTTTGGTTTCATCTTTTGGAAAACTTTTTCATCTTTAAAGTCCATTCCAAAAACGGCTAACATACATTACACATTATATGTGAACTAAGATCAAAATCTTGACTTTATCTTAATTTTAAGATCTTATACTCTTTTATTTAAAGTCAACGTGTCTATCTTACGTAGGATAAGATCTCAATAAACATAGATTGTAAAATATTGATTTGATCTAATCAAACATGGCTTGAACTACGACTACCTTCAATGGGTGGTACAATGGTAAACACTCGATTTCCGTCTAGCAAAGGGTCTCATGTTCGAATCCAGATTAACATATATGTATATGTATATATGAAAACCCAAGTTGATTAAAGAAGTTATTCTTTAAACCCGATTTAAGTTTGTTGTAATGTTTTGATTGGTTTAAATAGGGATGAAACTAACAATACTTATACACTACGCGTGGAAGATAATCACACGCAATAAAGAGTAATAGTGGGGAACCCGCGCGTTGCCGCGGAGTCAATAATATAAGGCGGAAATATAATTCAAACCTTAATATGAATAAAAAAAATAATGTAGAAGTTATATGTATGTATGCATGTATGTGTGTATCCTCTATTTTTTTAGGACTTTCAACCCCTACTTGTTAAAGATTTGCAACTAATTGAAAAAGACAATTGCTTTTCAACATTACTACTTATTTGGATAGGGAGGATTATACAAGTTGTATTAGTGACTTATAATATGCCATCAAATATTGTACATAGGGGCACAATAGGAAGAAAATGGTAAAAGTTAGGGATTTATGCTTGTGCCTCTTGATATGCCATCTTAAAATGGTTGTGAAATTACTATCCTAGCCATCTCTCCTCCTTAATAAGATAACATAGATAAGAGAGAGGAGAGACTGCTAAGGTGCTACTTTATTTTTAATACAACAAATAGATGTAGATGTTTTTACGTTTTTGTAGTTCTCTACTTAAAATCAGGTTTGAAATATATGTATATATTTATGTATACGTATGCGATATACCTTAATGTCGGACCTAACCATGAAAAGTTTATTTTTTGTTTGGAGTTACTTTCGTAACGAGATCGAACTGTCCGAACCTCTTGTTTCGAAGTTAAGACAATTCAACCAGTTGAGCCACCAACTTGATTGTATTAATTAAAAACATATTGTTTATTTGTTTAGAGACATCCCGCTCGCGGTGTGCACGTATAATATATATGTGTGTGGGTCATCAAAGGGCAAAAGTGAATTTGCACTAATTTTATCGTTGTTTTACTAGTTGCGTGAAAATAACGTTAAAAGCAATGGATGGTTAATCATGCATCAGGTGGCGGTATCGATAACCGAAAGGCAGAGGGTACATGTATCAATCGGCATCTGTCTCGAGTACTAAGTGTTATGTACCTTATGTCCAAGGCTTGATGTAAAACTATTATCGAGTCGGGGGTCACACTGCAATCGGTCTCTCTATTCCTACGTGGTAGAGGTAAGGTTGTCTACATCTTACCCTTATCAGATTCTACCTTAGCTTTGCTAGTGATGAGATTTATTGAGTATGATGATGATGTCTACATCTTACCCGTCTTCTCGGTCCACGTGCATGCCTTGTTTCACATGGTGTTTTCTAGATTGATCAAGGGTTGATCCGAATTCAGGATTCGTGTTTTGTCAAACAGTGTGACGTTTGTCGGATCCAAAGTGCGTGTTCTTCGGTTATTCATCAAAGGTACAATTCTAGAAACCCTATGGGTTGGATTGTATAAGTATTTATTTGTTTTGTAATTGGACCACTTAGAGCATTCACAACCCAACCATCAAACCTTCCCCTTTCTTTAAAATTTAAAAAATTATACTAAAAAACTCACTACATCCCATCCACCATTTGTTTACCCTACCCTTATATTTTAAAAAATCCATCATCAAGCTTTTCATATATGAAAAGCTACTATTCATCTCCACCAAATTATTGTGAGTGTATAAAATCTAGAAATATAACAAAATATATGTTTGTGAGTAAGATAAAGATAAAAATGGTGGATGGGATGTGAGAAGTTTTTTAAAATGAGAGATAAATTTTAAAAAATATGATTTTTAGTTAAATTATAGGATGAAAAATGGTGGATGAAATGTGAATGCTCTTAGGGATTAAATTAGCTTTAATAATTATTATTTATTAATATTAATACTGTGCACACGCTTCCCCTACTTTGGGTTAGTACATGATATTAATAAATAATAAAGTATGATTATATTCAAATTAAAATTGTACACTTATTCCAACAAAATAAAGCACTAACTACAAATAAAAACATCATATACCCGCTACAATAAAACACCACTTAAAATAATTTATTATATGTATGTTTATTTATACAAAAGCTCTGAAAAAACACAATTGAAATATTGATTTCTTTATTTGAATAGCTTGTACATGCGTTTATATGCAAAACCTCTACAAACATACGCAATTTCTTTTCTATTTAAAAATACCTTTTTAATAAATATTTAATGTATATTATTGGTGGTTTCCTACTTTTTTAATTCTTCACTTTTTTTTTAAAGTTTTCTCATTAAACCTCACACTATACACACACCAAGAAATGCTAGAACTGGTCCATTAGACTTTTAAGATCCGAGTCTTCAGATTAATGTAGCAACATCCGGTACTTCAAGATCCGGCCCGTCACATAAACAATAAAAATCCTTATCCCCTAGTCTAGTAGTCAATCAACATGCTAAACAATAAATTAATTTAATTAAAGTTTTTCCTTCGTAAAATATCAGTGTCACTTACAACCAAAATATTAAAAATTTCGAACTTTTATTATCATTTAAACTTAACACAAGCTAATGCTGACCGACCTAAAACCTAGTGTAACTATAATTGATCATTGATCCAACGGTGACAAGTTAAGTTTGTTGTAGGCACCTCCAACCGCTATATAGTACTTTGAATAGCTTTCAATATTGTGACCCACCATGTTATAGTGTCATCTTTGGGCTTCACCTATTGGACAACTTTTTCACCTTTACAAACATCAACGTATGCATTAATAAAATATCAATTTATGCCCAATTTAGTCTTGTCTCAAAAGTCCATTCTATAAACGGCTAACTTACGTAACACATGATATTATCACTATTCTTGAATTTTATCTTAACTAGTGGGGTTACCCCGCACTGCGCCTTGGGTATTCGGTTGGTATCTGTTATATTAGTTACGGTATCAACACTCACTATTGGTATCAATGTTGTTTGGTTGGAATCAGTTCGATATATAAGTGTACTAACACAGTACTAGCATACCAAAGTAAGATTTCATTTTAAATGGAACTATGTCGTCAACATAATATATACCAGAACGGAGACAAGAAATTAAGCTTAACTATGTATTCAATTTTTCTTAATTTATCGAACACGATTTATTAGAGGAAAATCAAATTAAATGAACATGAATTTGGTAAAAATGTATTATATAAACTATAGTTGTGAAATTGAAATTAAAAAACAACATTATATTCTAAAGTTGCTCTTCATATTTCATCCTATAGGAAAAACTCAGGTGGTCCTACATAGCATAGAATCAAACATATTAGTGACCGTTGTAAGATATCGATCTAATATTAAGCAAACATGATTTGAGTTGGTGAATTTAAAGACGGCTCAATCTATTTCGGGTCATAAAATGAAATTCAAATTTTAGATCTTTTATTAAAATAATTAGCATAAGACCGAACGGAGTGGGCTTGGAAGGAATGTCAACTCAAATTATACGTGTAAATGATACAACATATCCAAACGGATTAGCATCACTAGCTAACATTGTTTGTCTCCACAACGCATTGATTGTCGCTTGTCATCAACATCACCACCACCTCCACCATCGCTGCAACAATTGGCGCCACTTCCAGATAAAAAAAAAGCTTAAATAAGTGCCAACTTAAAAAGATGATAAAACCCCACCAGTTGTCGCTGCCAGTCTGCCACCACCTCCATCATTGTCACCGCCACCTCACAAACATCCATAGAGATTATTAGTAGTGTATTTCTATATTTGTATAATCACCATTTATAAAAATCAAACTTTTAGAGATAGAGATGTAGATTCTTACGAAGATACAAAATAAAGGAAGTCTCCAAATCTTGAAGATAAAGATACAGACCCAAATGTTTTTCCTTAGGGGTTCCCATCCTGGGGATAGGTTACGGGTTCGATTCATGCACACCACAAAAAAAAATTCCCTGGTTAGCTCAATGCGTAAGAAATATGACAAGTACTGGGGGGAGTTTGACAAACTTAATGACTACATGTATTTTGCTGTAATCTTGGATCCCACCATGAAGTTAAGCTTTGTTGAGCATTGTTTTGAAGGGATGGTTAGAGGTAACTTAACTGGGGATGATCGTGCGACTGATGACCAAATTAAAAAAATAGTCAAGAAGAAGTCGTTTGAACTTGAGAGTAGGTTGCATGAGTTTTTTCAAACATACAAGGAGAAATTTGATGATGTGCATTATAATTCGGCATCACAAGAAGCACGTAATGATGATGTTGTTGAATGTGATGATGGCAATGAATTCTTCATGGAGTTTTTAAAGAAAGAAGAAAAGGAATCGGCTGTGAAGGAAACGGAGTTAAAAAGATACTTAAATGAGCCGAAAGCGAGTTTTAGCACAAGATTTGACATACTTATGTGGTGGAAACAAAATGCAATTAGATTCCCCATCGTGTCTCGAATGGCTAGAGGTAACTTGATTTAACTTTTTTCATGTTTTTTTATCATTAATTATTGTTTTTTAACTTTGTACAATTGTTAGATATTTTGGGAATTCAACTTTCCACTGTCGCGTCTGAGTCCGCGTTTAGCACTGGCGGTCGTGTACTAGACGCTTACAGGACAAGGTTGTCAACTAGCATTGTAGAAGCTTTGGTTTGCACCCAAGATTGGGTGAGACCGTCAAGAAAAGTGTTCCAATTAGGTCACTCAACATTTTTTTTTGTCTCAATTAGGTCACTCAACATTCATTTAGTATGTAAATTAAAGGTTTTTTCATCTATTTTGTAGGTAACTATGGTAATGTGGCTTTTTGTTTATTTTTTCCTATCTATTAATGCTGACGTTAAGTGATGATGTGGATTTATCATATATTTTTTAATTTTTTAATATAATTAACATGTTATTTTCTTTTTTTAATACATTTACATATATTTAAAATCCTGACCCCAACATCTTCCCCTCCATGTCATTCTTGACACATACAAAATTTTACAAGACTCGATTTGAATGTTTAGTCATTTAATTGGGCCAAAAAAAGAATGAGTGACCTAATTGGAACACTTTTGAAACTTAGTTACTATTCTATGTAATATTCCCTCAAGGAAACCAATCGTGGATGATGTAAATGATATATTAAAGGATGACGACGTTGCCATGGGTATACACTACTTTTTGTTTGTTTTCATCACACATATATAATTATACAATTCGAAATTTTTGGTCTACAATAGGGCGTTAACTTATATGGTTTTTGTTTTTCCTATAGAGATTGAAGCTTCGATAAAAAGGCAAAATGAAAAAGGGAAAGGGATGGCGCATGACAAGGATTAAGCAAACTCAAGAAATGGAGTTAACACTTTTGTTTTGGTCGACTTTTACTAACATTTGGTTCGGCACTTTTTGTTAATTTTACTAATGTTTGTCGGTTTGGTATGGTTTGTGCTTGAAACATTAGGAAGTTGGAAACTATGTGTTTTGGTACGAACCATTTCTCATTAGGTTCGATACTTAGGTAACTTTTTTGAAACTTAAAAGTTATGAGGCTTTGTATAATGTATTGGCTGCAACATATTTTGAAACTTTAATGAAATTAGCTGAAGACGGATGATTTCTGTTTTAAATATTATTAGTTGCTAAATTTCTTTTCTTTATTGTTGTCTTGATTCACGTCTTGGCTCTACGCCAATGCTAATAAAGCATAGAAAAGGCATTAATATGTTTGATTTAAAATATAACCTACACTTACATGGATATAATTTATCCAAATAATACACCTGCTAGTTGGACCTGTTTGTGTTTATAAGCAGCCAAACTATAATGCAACCAACCTATCTCTTAGACCCTTAATTATTGTTAAATATGATACTGAAAGAATTGATTATATAGAGGAGGATTTGGTATTATACAAACTTTGATTTTCGGTATTAATTCGGTATTATACCGAAATACCCACTCCGGTACCGATACCGATACCGCACCGGTATAATCGGTATCGGTATCGGTATCGGTATTGGTTTTTTGCAATTTTCGGTATCGGTATTGTCAGGATCGGTATCGGTTCGGTACCGATACCGTCCCGAGCTCATCCCTAAGGAGGACACCGGTGTATGGGTTGTACAAGGATTTCCACTTAAAACCGTTAGGTTAGGGTTGTACAGGGATTTGAGGATTTCCACTTAACTAAGCTTTTCATAAAAAAAAATGTGTATCCTCTAATATCATTGATTACATATTTAACATTGCAAATGCTTGAAATCGTTGCTCTTAATCCAAGTTTTGGAAGGATATTGTCGTATTGAAAAACCCTTGACAGTGAAAGTTTTGGGGTTTTAATAAATTGAAAGACATGAAAGGTTTCTAATAAATTTATTCACATTATTCCCTTTACGTCATGTGTGAAAGCCTGAATATTTTTCTAATCACAACAATACCATTAATTAATTTGAACATTGATAAAACATAGTCAATGGTTGATAAAAGTTTTTTAAGGTTTTTTTATTTATATAAGTTTTTCAGAGAATCTCACCCTATATATGTGTGTGTTCGTGTGAGATTTAAGGTTTATTTTCTGTTATTAGTTTTGTATTTTTTTTATATGGTATATTTAAAGGGAAAAAAAGAAATGGGTTGTGAATCATAGCCATACAGGCATACGCAAACAAATGTTTATGTGTGCCTTGATAACTATAATTACATTTGAATTCATCATTTTCTCCATTATACAAAGCATAAATGGTGTGTTTTGTGAGAAAGATGAGAAATAAACGTGTTCATTAGATTAAGTGGCGAAGCTGGGAGATCGAATCGGCGGGGGCCAGACTTATTTTTTCAATCGGTAGTGGCCGGAAGATCAAATCGGTGGGGGTCGGACTCAATTCATATAAAAATTACCTACGAAAATCGCAAAATTCCACCACTGTGCCAAAAAAACGACGGGGACCGATGCACCCCGGGCCTCCACTATGCTTCGCCCATGATTAGATCATATAAATAGATGGATGAGATTACGAGCGGTAAACTTGTAAATTATGTTATAATTTTATTAAATAAAGAAATGGTGTGGGATATTTACACCCATATATATATATATATATATATATATATATATATATATATATATATATATATATATATAGACACTTCATTTAAATTAAAAACCAAACAACTAACACCCATCTACAATGAATCATTGAGAGATTTTAGGAGACTTCCCTTCATAACCGTCATTATCCATCAAGTTAAAACACAAAGTAGAACAAACACAAATGAAAAGGGGTGTGGGAAACTGATCCGGAAAAAATAAAGGTTGAAGTTTACGTGGCATTAAGGTAGCATAATGAAGCCCTGAGGCCCTATTCTGCACCATGTAGCGTTAGTAACTAAAGAAAAATTATATAAATATAAAGCATTAAAAGGAAAAACTTCCGGTCGACGTTGGTTGATGAGGGAAAATGGTGTTGTCAAAAATATCTATAAAACATTGTCGTAATTACTTTTCATTTTTTATTTTAAAAAAGTGATTCCAATGAAAAACCTTTAGATAAACAATTGGAAAGAGAACCCGAAGTCTAAGAAATCACTTAGATCGGTTATGTATGCAATGATGTGGAGAATTTGGCTCACTCGGGATGATCTTATGATTAATTGCAACTTTGGTTTGGAAGGTGGTCGATGATGTCAAAGATATGGTGTTTTTGTGGCTTTCTAATCGTGCGAGAGTCGATTAAGAACATTGGAGGAGATGCTTCTCTTGATCAGTCTTTTTTTTTTTCGTACTATCACTCAACGGGGCTCCTTCAACGATGGGTCTTTTGGCCGCAGGTAGGGTGGAGACGGACAACTTGTTTTCTTCATAACCTTTTCAGTGCAACTCTGTTTTTCCTCCGTCTTCATGGTCAAGTCTTTGTTTTTCAACCCTCTGTCATGTCATACACTAATATGTTCATTTCCACTATAACGCATTGACAACTGAAGACTCAAAGGAGTAGTCAGGGTGATGATCGAAGAGATGCTCGAATGGAGATTTTTTGGATGACGTTCGAGATGGCATTCAATTGATAAGCTATAAATCCGTGTCAAAAGCAAAGTATCTAGATAGTTTTGGAATGGAGGATTGGCAAGAAGAGTGAGGCAAGTCTCGACAACATGCCAATGCCGACTGTCAAGGAATTCATTTTGTTCGCATATGTGTAGACATGATAAACGATGGATTATTGTAACACCCTAACCCGGCTACGGGTGATGTGTCACTTAATTTTAATCAGAAATCACTAACGTCAGTCCAAAAGTAGTTAAATTAATTTTAAATAAATAAAAATTACCTTCATTGAACACATGCATCAATTGCAATCTAGGATTGAGATAATAATCATATGAACATAACATATTTTGTAAATGGGAAAACGATGCTTTAGAGACAGTTGAGATAATAATCATATGAACACCTGCATCAATTGCAATCCAGGATTGATAGTTGGGATTGTGTGTGATAGCAGTTGTTTTGGTCCAAAATTATGTAGTAGAAATAATTTTGTATTCCAAATTAGTAAAAGTGAGGTAGAGTGCTAAATGTGTAGAATATGTTAGATACTCAGTTGTATTATGAAAATAGCAGTTTAATATAATAAAGAAATAACAATATGACAACTATGCTCAGGATGGCAAAGAAACTGGTCAGGATGGACAGTTATATCCTGAGGATGTAACTGTCTGACAGAATGATGAAATAAGCAAAAATCAATGAATGTAAAGGTAATGCAATAAAGGAAAGACACTCGATGTACGAGGAAAGCCCTTGATCAATGTAAATCGCCGACACAAAACCTCAGGAGGAGTCTAAGCCCCTGCCTTGTTTGTTAATATTAATAAGATAAAAATAGTACAACTTTGGATAGGTGATGAACGAGTATCTAAGATTACAATATAAGTGTTGTGTGTGTGTAGAGAGTATCAGGTGTTCTATGAAGTGTTAAGCAAGTGAGAAGTAGTGTCCTAGACTCGTTTGATCACCCCTATTTATAGTTACACGAAAGTAAATAATGAATCCCATGATATCCGCCGTGTTTAATGATCTTGTGGACTATTTCAGGTGACCGTTATGTTGTTTCAACTGAATATGATCGTTGTAGCAATTATTTCAACTGAATATAATTGTTATATGGTTGTTTCCTCCTTTCTCTCCTATATTTAATGCTTGTTGGTTACAAGTTTGACTTCTTCTTTGAGCTTGGACTTGTTCCACACGCATAGCTCTTCAATGATCAGCTCCTCTGACTTAAATGAGTCAATATAGCCGTTAGGGAGGAGTTACAAGCCTTAATATTGATTAAATGTACCTTCAATAATATCATAATAAGATAATTCGTTAGTCCATCCTCAGGATGCACAGAGGTGAGAACACTGTTACATCCTAAACCCTGCTTAATCCTTTAGCATCCTGAGGATGTTACTCAGAGAATATGAGGTAAAATCATCCTACATTAATATAACAATAAGTTAGTTTGTTAGTTGTTGGATCAGTAATGCTCTTTGACAGTTTACTTGCATATGAACACTTATGTGTTTTGCAAGTTTGATCAGTTTTGCACAGCGGAATAAGTATATAAAGTTTCACTATCAACAGGAGTTATTACTCCCCCCGGATGTTTGCAAACTAAAGACAAGTTTAATGAGAATCTAAGTATTGAATGTAAATGACAATAAATAAGTAGCTAGATTCCCAGTTAATGAAATGGAAATAACAAGTAAGAGTTTTTGAAGGATTTCAGTTTTCAATTAAAATCAATGTCTAAAATAGTAGGATGAACCCATCTATTTATAGACCATCAGATATATACAACTTGTTCATAACTTTACACAAAAGCAATACTACAACAGGCTGTAGTCTTGGAACTTGTACAAAATGATAAAGTAATAATAAACTATTAAACTACTGAAACATAAGGCGGTGGAAGGATTCTATTACAAGTGCTGATGAATGACAAACTACTGATGAGTAGTTTGTCTTCAGTAGTTCTTCAGTAAACTTGTCTGGTTTGACTTCAGAACTTCCGATCTATCTTCTTCAGTACTTGTTGAATTCTTCTGCAGTACTTGTGTCTTCTTTCTTCAGTAGTTCTATACTTAGAATAATTTGGCAGAATTATGAATTAGACTAAGGTTTGCAAAAGTGGTTTCTTCAATCCTTTCTGTCCTTACAATCTCCCCCTGGATTGATGAAGCCAAAACCTTATCTAATTCCTTATTGTTTTCTTCTTCTGTCTTCAACTATCTTCCATATTTCTTTGAACATGGAATTCTTTAGTTGATTCAGCTGTTCATCTGTGAGAGATCCTTGTT
The DNA here is from genome assembly GCA_028751855.1 of Ambrosia trifida. NCBI lineage: Eukaryota > Viridiplantae > Streptophyta > Magnoliopsida > Asterales > Asteraceae > Ambrosia > Ambrosia trifida. Next base: position 20,834,025 of record CM054126.1, on the reverse strand, counting down.
CAGGTTCAAGATGTTGAATTGTAAGCAAGTCTTGTGTTGATAGATTCTTCAGTTCATTCATGGACTTGAAAGCCTTGCTTGAACAATATCTTCTTGTCACCAATACTGAGTTGGAATCAGTAAAGGACCATTTTATGATCAAAACTTTAGATCTGTCAAAATCTGAAGTATAAGGGACCATGCTGGATCCCTGGGATGTTCCTGAGTGTTGGATGTTCTCTACTTCAGTGACTCTCAGGTGGGATTCACTTCTGTCTTCTGTTTGCACTACATCAGGTATTTTAAATGTAGGTAAGTGATGTTCAGTAATTACCTTTGTGTGCAGTCTATCAGTTACAGTCTTTTATATTTGGTAAGCAAATGTTGAAGGATCCCTGAACTATGTTATCAGAGGCTTTTCTTCAATATCAAAGTCTCCTTGTACAACTGTGTTGCCTTCCAGCAACACCATCTTCAAGTCTGTTTTGTATTGTCCTATGACTTTCTTTTGGTAGCAGGTCTTGATTGTTTAACACCAGAAGTTCTAACTACTGAAGTTGATACTTCAGAAGTTTTGTACTTCTCTGGATTTGCAGCCTTGTCAGCCTTGAATCTTTTATATGTGTCCAGTAGTTTATCTTCTCTCCATTTTGACACTAAGGCTTTTGAACCATAGTCATTGGCTACCAATTCTTCTATTATCTCAGCTCTCTTTGCCTTTCTATCTTTCTCTGTGGCAACCTTGTCAGCAACAAGTTGAGCTCTTCTTGTTAGCTCATCCATTGAGAGCCCTTTGAGTGAATAGGCTTTAGTCTTGCTATTCTTTGTAATAAAAGACATCAGTTGTTGTCTTTTGTCTTCTTCAGCAATTCTTTCAGTCTTAGCTTGTCTATTAAACTCTGCTTCATAAGCTTCAAGCTTTTCAGTGTAGCTCATGTCTTCCCTTGCTTCCAGATTGTTCCAGATCTCATCTTTTTTAGCCTTTCTTTGGGCTGCAAGTAAACTCTTCTCTAGTAGTTCTTTGGACATTGAAATTGGAGAAGGGCTTAGTACAGTCATTTGAGTTGTTGTAGGCCTTGGAATAGGAGTTGGTTGTTGTTCAGTTGGTTTGGAAGGCTCTTCAGTTGTTTGTAAGATGGAAGTGTTAATTATTGAAGTGTTGATAGAAGTATCAACTACTGAAGGATTGTCTTCGGTACTTTGTGTGTCTTTAGAAGTTTCTTCATTATGGCCTTAGGAAGGTTCATCTTCAACTTCAGTTGTAGAAACAAGCCTATCTTGATCTTCTTTTTGTTTCCTGGCTTTTTCTAGCAGTTGTTGTTGTTGTAGAGCCACTCTTGCCTTTATTCTGGCTTCCAGTGACTGCTTTGGTTCCTTAATCTTCTCCCCCTTTTTGGCTTCATCCACTTCTGGAAGCCTGCCAGGTTGAGAAGTTTTACCAGATAATTCAGCAAGCTGTCTTGAGTTGTTGTCAATTTTGTTGGACAGCTCACCAAGTTTCTTGTTTATCACCTCAAATTGAGTTGTGGTTTTCAACTCCCAAGAAGTTGTGAAAGATTTGAGGTGATTAGCTATTAGGGTGTTCATCATCTGGTATAGAGCACCATCTGGGTTGCATAGGTGGTTCAGGTCTATGCTTGATGACCCAGGGAATTGGGTAGTCATTTTTAGTGAGAGGGTGTTTTGGGGTGATCTTCAGGATGTACTGAAGATGTCACTTTAGGGGAATCAGGGATCAAGTGGACTTTAACCTGATCTGGTGTGACCAGCTCTTTGAGCTTAGAGACACCAGGTGCAGGACCTTCACTAGCAGCCGTCAATTCATGTTTAGTGGAGTGTGAATCATCTGAATCCCTGATGATATCCTCAATGAGGACATTATCAATTTTATCATGAGCTGGGCCCAACCCAGTTGTCTCATGAACCTCTTTTTCTTGGTTCTGAGGATTTCCTACCTCAGGCATAAAGCCTTCATTAGTAGTTGCCACAAGTGAGGTCTTAGCTATGTTACTTCTGTCCTCATGTCCACCACTGGGTGGTAAATGAGTAGTAGCAGCCTCAAATGTACCTAAGGTCTCTAAGTTTGGGCTTAGAAACCCTGGTTCATCCTCATCTCTTGGGTTAGGGCTAAAGACATCCACATTCATGTCAAAGTCTGATGGTATGTCCCCTGTTTGATGTGGTTGTTGGGGACTGACATGTTCAAATGGGATAGTCTCTTTTAGCCCAGAAAGAAGTTTGGCTATTTCTATGGTTGATGGTTCTGGTTCAGTAGTTTGGGGTAGTGTTTCAGCATTTTCAAAATAAGGGTGAGTAGTTATGGGTTGCTTGAATTTCTTTCTTTTGAAAAGAATGGTAATAGGGGCTCTTGTGGGGGTTTAAGATGGATGAGACTGAGAGGATGTTTCAGTCACATCTTTAACAAGTGCAGATTGCGCATTAGCAGTGTCAGGCATCTCAACTTCCTGAACTGCCTTTCTTTTAAGGTTGGTGGGTTTTGGTTTTTGTTGTTTGGTTTTCTTGGCCTTTTTGGGTGAGGGTTTGGAAGATGATGGTTCCATGGGGACTGTTTCTTGTTCCCCTTGGTCATCTTCTGGCCAGGCAGCCGGTTTATTATGCCTTGAGTATGCTTGTGAGGTCAATGGGTTTAAAACAGTTGTTTTTCCCACAAGAACTCCATCTCCAAGTTCTTTAATTATGCAATGCATTATGAATCTTGGATACAACAAAAACTTATTTTTAGAGTTTAGGTGATGTAACACCAACTCATTAAAGAAAAGTGTTGATGCCCTGAATTTAGTTTCATTCACAATGGAATGAAAAATTGGTTGAAAAGTAGAGGGCATCTGATCATAAGATCCAGTTTTTGGACTCAGGCACATGATTATGTAATGAAACAGAAGTTTGTATTTTGGTTCAAAATATTTTTTTTTTTAAAATGGTTGCATGTGAGAGAGTACCTTGGTAACCACACTCTGTCATGGTTAAATGAATTTTAGAGTTTGGAAATTGACCCAGTTTAATTCCCAAAGTTGCTGGTGTGATTGCCATTACTTTCCCTTGGATAGTTGATTTGAGGGAAATCACTTGATCATTCACTGTCACCGTCTCTGCGTTCGCCCAGAACTCATTAAGAGTTTCAGTATGGATTGGAGGATCAATGGTGAGGGCAGTGAAGTATTGGGATTTGATGACTAAATCAATGATTTCGTCGTATTGGGACCAGGCTTCATGTTTCTCAAAGTAGCCTTTTTGACTGTGTCCCTGTTTTAGTGTAAGAGCCATGTGGTTTGTGTGTGGGTGGATCGAACAGTGTTTTTGTGTGTAGGTTAAGGGTTTGATATTGTTTTTGAGAGAGAAGGAGGGAATTTTGCTTTTTGAAAGGATAAGTGTTGGAAAAGGTGTTTATCAGAAGTTTATAACCGCCCTAGGTCAAACTTCTGAAGTGGGAAATGTCTGATTTACCATTAATGACAAAACTGCTGATGAAGAACAATTATCATCAGTAGTTCCCATTTTCTCTTCAGTAGTTTGTTAACAACTGATGAGAATGTTTATAAATACTTTATTCATAACTTCCGAAGTTTATTTTATCAGAAATTAATCATTTTTCAGAAAATATTCCCATACTGATGTTTTGTACATCAGTAGTTTCTCTCCTTTTGCTTTTCAGAAGTTTTTAAAACAAAACAGATGTAAGTGAAAAATAAAATATGTGCAGAAAAATAAAAGAAACACTTACAAATTTAGCATCCCAAGCATGGATACTAACTTCTGAAATGTTGATGTGTCAAGGGGTTTAGTGAATATGTCAGCTATTTGATTGGCTGTTGTCACATGCTGCACTTCAATCTTGCCTTTTTCATAGCAATCCCTTATGAAATGATACATGATTTCAATATGTTTAGTCTTTGAGAACTGAACAGGATTTTGAATTATGCTAATGGCAGATTTGTTGTCTACAAGCAATGGTGTCTTGGTCTCTTTGATTTCATAATCAAGAAGTTGATATTGGAGCCATTGTATCTGTGATGTACAACTTGTAGCTGCAATGTGTTCAGCTTCAGCAGTTGAAGTTGCAACAGATGTTTGCTTCTTTGATTGCCAGGACACTAGACAGTTTCCCAAGAAAGGTCAACCACCAGATGTTGATTTTCTTGACATTTTGCACCCTGCATAGTCACTATCTGAAAAAGCTGATAACTTGGTATTGCTAGAAGCAGGATACCAAATTCCAAGAGTAGGAGTTCCTTTCAGATATCTGAAGATTCTTTTGACTGCAATGAGGTGTGATTCCCTAGGAGGTGATTGATATCTAGCACAGACACATGTTGAAAACATAATATCTGGTCTAGAAGCAGTTAGATATAAAAGGGAACCTATCATACATCTATACATGGTTTGATCAACCTGTTTTCCTTGATCGTCTGGTTCAACTTGTGTGGTTGGTGTCATGGGAGTGGAACATGATTTACAGTCTTGTAAAGAAAATTTGTTCAATAATTCTTTAACATATTTAGATTGATGTATAAAAGTTCCATTTGTTTGTTGTTTAATCTGCAATCCTAAAAAGTACTGCAGCTCTCCCATTGTACTCATCTCAAATTTTGATTGCATGAGTTTCTTAAATTCATCACACAGTTTTGTGTTTGTTGAACCAAATATGATATCATCAACATAAATTTGAACAACTAAGACATGATTTCCAACATGTTAAATGAAAAGAGTTTTATCAATGGAGCCTCTTGTAAAGTTATTTTTGAGCAAAAAGTTGGAAAGTGTTTCATACCAGGCTCTAGGAGCCTGTTTTAGCCCATAAAGAGCTTTGTCAAGTTTGTACACCCACTTAGGATGAGAAGGATCCTCAAACCCAGGTGGCTGACAGACATACACTTCCTCTTTGATTTTTCCATACAAAAATGCACTTTTAACATCAATTTGAAAAACTTTAATTTTGTTGGAAATAGCATAAGCCAAAAATAACCTGATGGCTTCAAGTCTTGCAACTGGAGCAAAGGTTTCATCATAGTCAATTCCTTCTTTCTTAATAATCATACCAGCCTCTTCTTGTTTGTTCCTGAAGACCCATCTTGTGCCAATTGGTAGCTTGTTTGGTGGTAAGGGACAGATTTCCCAGACCTGTTGCTTCTTGAATTGGAGCAACTCATCTTGCATAGCTTGCACCCAATTGTTATCTTTGAGGGCTTCTTGGTACTTCTTAGGTTCCAACTGAGAAATGAATACTGAGAAGATGCAAAAGTTGGAAAGCTGGTTTCTTGTGAGAACACTTGATACAATATCACCCATGATTTGATCCAATGGATGGTCCTTGTGTTCAATCAGTTGTTATAAACCACTGACAGGTGTAGGTGGCTCTTGTACTTCTTCAAATAAACCACTGAGGTTTATAATATCTGGTTCAGCTGTTTGAACATCTTCAATAGTTGTAGGAGCTGAAACAGATGTCGGAGTTTGTACATTAGCAGTTGTTGAATCAGAGGTTTGTGAAACTTCTGATGGTTTGAAAGTTGATTTAATGACTGTATTAGGAGTCCATGGTGCTGGATCCTCATCATCAAACCTTTGATCACCATAATAAGTAGGTTTAGATGAAGTGATAGTCTTTTCAGGTCCGAAATGGAAGCTGCCAAGGTCAAAGAGTTCAGCAGGATGTGCTGGAATGAGAGTGTGTTTTGACTCACTGAACTTGACATTCAGTGTTTTTTCTACTATCTTGCTTCTTGAGTTAAAAACCTTGTAGGCTTTTCTAGTGGAAGAGTAACCACGAAAATAACCTGAATCAGCTTTAGCAGCAAACTTTGAAATAGAGTTTTTAATGTTTATAATGAAACATTGACATTCAAAAGCCCTGAAAAAGGAGATAAGGGGCTTCATGCCATGAAGAACTTCATAGGCAGTTTTGGAGTGTCTCTTGTTGACAAGGACTCTATTCTGAACATAACATGCAGTGTTGACTGCTTCAGCCCAGAAATATAATGGTAGGCCTGAATCAGCTAACATGGTTCTTGCTGCTTCAATTAATGTTCTGTTCTTCCTTTCTACCACACCATTTTGTTCAGGAGTTATGGGAACACTGAATTGTCTAATAATCCCTTTAGACAAACAGAATTCATCCAGAGTTTTGTTCCTGAACTCTGTCCCATTATCACTTCTAATGGCTTTGACAGATAAATTGTATTGTTTCTCTACTTGTAGAATGAAGAACTTGATGATTTCAGCTGCCTCATCCTTGGAAAATAAGAAGAATACCCATGTGAATCTTGAATAGTCATCAATGATGACTAAGCAGTACTTCTTCTTACCAAGGCTCATGATTTTTACTGGCCCAAATAAGTCCATATGGAGTAGTTGAAGACATGCAGTTGTTTTAGATTCTTTAATAGACTTATAGGAGGACTAATGCTGCTTTCCCTTTAAACAGAATACACAGTGTTCTTGACACTGATATACTTTCAAGGGTAGACCTCTGACCAAGCCCATTTTTGTGACTTTATTTATGGTTCTAAAGTTCACATGGCCAAGTCTCCTGTGCTAGAGATCAGTATTTGAAGTTGATGCCCTTGAGAAGAAACAGGTAGTGTTGTTCAGTACTTTGTCCTTTTCAATGTAAACTGCATATACATTGCCACATCTTTTGGCTATCAACAAAGTATGATCTTCAATGATCTTCTCTATCAACTTCTGGCCTTCTGGTGATATGATCTTGCATGCTGTCTTTGTGAAAAAGGAAGAATATCCTTTATCACACATTTGTGGCACACTCAACAAGTTGTACTCAAGGTTTTCAACCAGATTGACCTTGTCAAACTGTATCTTGCTTGAAGAGACATTGCCATGTCCCAGCACATATCCCTTGGCATTATTCCCAAAGGATACAGATCCTTCTCTTTGACTGATAAAATTGTTTATCAGGTATCTGCATCCTGTCATGTGCATTGAGCCTCCACTGTCAACATACCAAATGCTATTTAAGCCTCTGGAGACCCTCTGCACAAAGTAGCAAATTAGTTAGATTTAGGAACCCAAGCCAGTTTGGCTTTGGGTTTGCTCTTGAGAACATTAACAGTTTGTTCTTGACCAGGTTGAGGAATCCATGTCTTTTTGGCAATGGATTTTTCATTAAGAGCAATGGTGGTATCCTTTTGAGGACCACCATCAACCTTGTTCATCAGTAGTTGTACTATATTCATGAGATTTTTAATCTCAGCAGTTTGTGAAACTGCTAATGATTTAGGTCTAACTACTGAAGGAGAATTTTGAGAAAGACTGTTGTTGAGATTTCATCTTTTTCTGAGAAAAGGTGTTGCCTGGTTGTTTCTTGGGAAGGAAAGTTTCTTCAAAATCATTTTTGAGTTGTTTTCCCACAACTAGTTGTAAATTTTTCTTGTTATACTGAATTCCTTTTCTGTATCTACAAAATTCTGTTTTGTGGTTAAACAAACCACATATTTCACATTCTTTTGACTTTTCTTTTTCATTTAAAGGCAAATTTCTGACTGTCTTAATTTGATTTAGGTCATCAGTAGTTTTCAGGTTCTCAACTCCTGATGTAGATGAAACTACTGATGGCTTAAAGTCAGATTTTATCAGTACTTCTGAAGAACTTTCTTTATGAATTTTTAGAAAGTTTTCATGAAAAGATGTGCACTCTTTCTCTTTAGAAGTTTCATTTTGAACAATTTTTCTCCCATCTTCAGTAGTTTTGGGAGAAAAATCAGTTGGTGTTTCAGTGTGATTGTACCCTATGCCAAACCTAACATTTGATGCACTTTGTTTGTTAAGCAGCAGTTGGTACCCTTTACATGACTCAACCCATTTCTCACAGTCAACCTTGGTATCAGCAAGCTCTTTTATGACATTTCCTAGGTCTTCTATCATGATTTTAAGTTGTGCTTGGGTTTCAATAGCATTGTTAGTTAATTTAGAATTTTCTTTTGATTTAGCAGCAAACTTTCTTTCTAAATCACATTTCATTTGAGTAAATTTTCTCTCAGAGTCATTGGCTTTGCCTTGTAAATGCACATTAGTCTCTCTTATGAGAGCAAAAGATTCTTTACATGAGTTTGAACAAAGTTTTGTTAAATATTCTTTTGATACCTGAGACAGGGCAGATTTTGAGGTGCAGCCCTCAAATGCCATTAAGGCAAAATTCTTTCTGCCATTGTCAGGTTCTCCCTAGTTGATGTCAAACATTTTGTTGTCTGCATCAGGATTGCACTCTGTTGTGTCAAAAGGAAGACTGCTCCAGTCAACATACCCTGAAGTGAACAGACATTGTTGTGAGGGTTGCTGAGTTTGTGGAGGTTGTTGAACAGCTGGAATGGAAGGGATTGATTGTTGGCTCTGCATTTGATGAGCAGGCATTTGTACATATTGTATTTGTGGCACATATTGAATTTGTGGAGCTTGTGCCTGTACAAAATGTGCACTTCCCTGTGTTCCATTATTCCTATTATAACTAGGGTTAAACTGATTTCCACACTGTGATTGGTTATAGCTAGAGCTTCTACACTCTCTAGCAAAGTGTCCCAACTTCTGACACTTGTGACATCTAAGCTTAGATTTGTCAAAACCAATTTTTGTAGAAATGTTCAGTCCTGGAAATTTCCTTCCTGAACTTTTATAAAATTTGTTAGTTTTTATACTTAACATGGCCAGTTGGTGTAAAATGTCCATTTCTTCTAAGTCATCACTGCTAAAAAATTTTCAAATCATCCATGATAAAACACATGTTATCAGCAGTTTGACTATATTCATCATTGTCATAACCTGGGAATGATCTTTCTGATGAGATCCCAGCAGTTATGTCAATGTGATCAAAAGATCCAAAACTATTTGAACAAGTAGGTGAGTCTTGTCCTAACAGTGTTGTACTACCAGGTACATAGTCATCAGCTGTTTTACCAGAACTTTGAAACTTTTTCTTTCGATCAATCTCTCTCTCAAAAGTTAGCAATCTCCCATGTAATTTTGTAAGAGTGAGGGAGTTAAAGTCTGGTGAAGATCTGAGAACTATAGAGTAAGTTTCCCATTTTTCTGGTAAAGACCTTAAAAATCTATGAAGCATAGATACATTTGTATAGGTCTGACCATTTAATTTCAACTCAGATATTAATGAGGAAAATCTTTCAAATTGTTGTGTTAAAGTTTCCCCATTAATGTGAGTAAATGTTTCATATTGTTGAGCCGGGATTTCTCTAGTGTTGGCAATCACCTCTTCAATTCCTCCAAACTGCTCTTTTAGGCAGTCCCAAAGCTCTTTGGCACTTTCACAGTGTAAAAGTCCAGAGTAGATTTCATTTGGGAGTGCCATTCCCAACATAGAGAAAGCTTTAGCATCAAGCTCAAGTTTTAGGAAATCTTCTTCTGTGTAGTCTTTTGGGTCCTTTGGTATTTCAACATTAGTTTCAAGATTAATGTTTACTGGTTTGTGAGGACCATATATCACAGATTTCCAACAACCAGTGTTGGTCTGAGACAAAGTATGTGCCATCCTTTTCTGCCATATGTTGTATTCAGAACGAACAAGCATAGCAGATTTATTAGCAAAACCAGTATTATGATGATCCATTTCAAAGAGTATTGATTTGTCAAATATCTCTCAAATTGATGGATGTTGAAAAAGTGAACTTTTAATCCTTTATTGAATATCATTAAGAGCCTGTGTCTGATTCTCAATTTGTTAGATTGATATTTGATCATATAAACCAGTGCTCTGATACCAATTGTTGGATCAGTATGCTCTTTGACAGTTTACTTGCATATGAACACTTATGTGTTTTGCAAGTTTGATAAGTTTTGCACAACGGAATAAGTATATAAAGTTTCACTATCAACAGGAGTTATTACTCCCCCTGGATGTTTGCAAACTAAAGACAAGTATAATGGGAATCTAAGTATTGAATGTAAATGACAATAAATAAGCAGATTGATTCCTAGTTAATGAAATGGAAATAACAAGTAAGAGTTTTTGAAGGATTTCAGTTTTCAATTAAAATCAATGTCTAAAATAGTGGGATGAACCCATCTATTTATAGACCATCAGATACATACAACTTGTTCATAACTTTACACAAAAGCAATACTACAATAGGCTGTAGTCTTGGAACTTGTACAAAATGATAAAGTAATAATAAACTATTAAACTACTGAAACATAAGGCGGTGGAAGGATTCTATTACAAGTGCTGATGAATGACAAACTACTGATGAATAGTTTGTTTTCAGTAGTTCTTCAGTAGACTTGTCTGGTTTGACTTAAGAACTTCTGATCTATCTTCTTCAGTACTTGTTGAATTCTTCTTCAGTACTTGTGTCTTCTTTCTTCAGTAGTTCTATACCTTTTTATAATTTGGCAGAAGTATGAATTAGACTAAGGTTTCCAAAAGTGGTTTCTTCAATCCTTTCTGTCCTTACATTAGTCTATCCTCAGGATGCACATAAGTCAGAATGTTGTTACATCCTGAAGCCTGACCAGTCCTTTAGTATCTTGAGGATGCTACAGAAAATATAGGTTAGTGCTATCCTGAAGATTTCACCACCAACAATTGTCCCCAAAAATATGTTACCGTAAATATTTTAACGGTTATAATATTTTTAATTCTGATGCTTATCTTCTGAGGATGATTAGACATCCGATAGGATATCAACAGCTATATTTTGGTCGATGATTTAGGGATGACCATTACACCTTATCACCTTTTACCGTTTATATCTAGACTTCAATCCTTCCTTTATAATCACAACAGGATTATCAGAAAGGTTATTTCTTCTTTCCTCTCTGCTTTTCTCTGTTTTTACCAATCTTCAAACTTTTTGTACAAAGAATTCTCAGGATGGGTAAAAAACCAACAAGGGCTACAGGAAGTATAGGAGTCCATAAGGACTTTATACAACAAAACCTATTACAAGATCCTGCAAAGTATGTACATTCATAGACAATGATATCCTTTCTATGAATAACTCAGGGGCTTTCCCTGAATTAACTGTGTTCCGGCCATATGACCAGAATGCGAAGTCTGATTTTGCATCCTCTATATGGATCTGCTTCCTGTACCTGCCTTTCCACCTGGGTTTAAGATATCCATTCTCCCGTTCATCAAAGAGTTCTTTGATATAACTGGTATGGCCTATGCCCAGGCTATGCCTGGGGTTTGGAGGATCCTGATGGTCTGTAATAAGATCATTGAGAATCATGGTATCAATCTTCATATTGGTGACCTATCTTACCTGTATAAGTTGAAAACTCATGGTTCCAACCGTTATGTTCTTCAGCTTACACATATCCTCATTTCCTGCATAATGTCATTAAGTCTGACAGGTCTTGGAAATCAAAGTTCTTTTTTGCGAAAAGGGATTCCATTCCTTTTGGGGATGATATCCCTATGTCTTGGCTAAAAAGTGGTAAAGATTATTTAGGATGTTTAATGAAAATTTTGTAATGATATCCTGAGGATATCACTAATACTCTGAAAATTTTGTGTGACAAGTGCTTAACTTGCCAAACTTGCTCCTCCTCTGATTGATTCCATTATCAGGTACAAAGCTGTTTTAGACTTACCTGTGTTAGCTAGAACTTTTGAAATAGAAGAGAGCTACATTACTAGTCAATTCACGGAGATGTCCGGTAAGTATTATGTGTTACATCCTGAAGGATGTCTTTGTCTTGTTATGTGTACCTGTCTAAACCTGTATGTCTCTACTATTTTCAGAAAAGAAATCCACTTCTCCGACCTTGACGATATTGACAGTTAGGATGTCAAGGCAGCCAAGATTACTTCGTCATCCAACTCCAAGATGACTAGCTCTTTGTGACACCCGGCAAATTCTGGTTAACAACGCTGTCGAGATTAAAGTCTACCTTAGCGAGTCACGCGTAAATTATACTTAACTGGGTTAGTCGAGTCGGGTTACGGTTCGGGAACTGTTAGTTTAGTATGGAGGATCATTAGATGTCAGTCTAGAGACTCATTAGATGTCAGTCCTTAACAAAGTGTACAAAGGGTGACGATTCGTAGAATCGTCAGAGCATAGGGAACATACAAGTCTCGAGTCCCGGGAATTGGTGAACGAGTGTGAATATGTTGTTTGCAAGTATTATGTGTTTACAATCATTATGTGACTTGTCGGTATGTGAAAATGTGTTAACATATGTTAAAACGGAGTTTAACGCGCCAAATATGCTGAACCAGGCCCTATAGGCGAATAGGATCTGTATTCGCCTATAGGGAGGGCGAATAGGGATTTACATGGGGCGAATAGGCCCTAATCGCCCCTACTATAGGCGATTAGGAGCCCTATTCGCCTGATGCTGCTGCGTAATCGCCTATAACGTGCTGGACGACTAAAAACGCCTATAAATACAATACTTGACCTCCTAAACTTCATTATAACAACCCTAGTCGTCCCACAACTCGTCCCAACACACACAACCTCTGGAACACGATTTTGGATCAAAACACAAGATTTAAAGCCTATTACATCAATCTATCATAAATCTAAGGTGTGGTTTTCATTCATGCAATCTTTAATAATGTTTTATTGAATCCCTAATGGTCCAGACCTGTTTATAAACGTATGTGTCTTCTGAAATTCGTTAATAATCGTTGTTAATTGGATTCTAACTATTATGCATGTTGTATGTGTGTTTATGATTAAAAGATAGGGTTTTTGTGATTCACGAAAGATTGTTAGCATGACGTTAAGGTAGTTACAGATTGATGATGATAGCATGTTGATGAAATCTGAGTAATTATTCATTAGGGTTATGGTTATGCATGTTAATGTGATGTTTCATGCTATGTGTATTGTTTTTGGGATACATGGTTGCATGCAGGGCTGATAGAACGAGGTTAAACGAAGGATTTTGATTGAAATATGTTTGATATGGTTGTTTGATTGATACTTGATGTTTACACACATTCTGGATCTGATTTGGAGTGTTAAACGCGCGAAAAACTGGAACAGCTGGGCTAAAGGCGAATAGGGATCCTATTCGCCTATGCTATAGGCGAATAGGAGGCTATTCGCCTGATAGGAGTTCCTATTCGCCTATAGTATAGGGGAATAGGGGCCTAATTGCCTTTACTTCATGCATTTACGATCCTAAATGCTAGTTAAGCCCTGAATTGCATGCTTTACGACGTAATCGCCTATAAACTCATGAATTGCATACCGCATGACCCTAATCGCCTATAGTATAGGCGATTAGCCTTCCTAAATGCCTGTTGACTCACGTAATCACTAGTTGACTTTTCCTAATTGCCTGTACTGCTGCTGTAAGTGTAATATAGCATTTCGGGACCCGATTTGACACCTAGGAACATGCTAGGAACCCCGTAACATACCTAGTAACTTGGTAATATGTGCTCGGACTTGTTTATGTGATACTTGACCTACGTGCTACAACTTGTTGGACTTTAACGTATGTTAAGTGTGATTGCATAATTGTATGTTTGTGAGTGCAAGTATAACACGGGGAGTCTCGGGTCACCAATGGGATGTCGAGTCTTGTACATTGGGTTAATTTAACAGTCACGGTGTTTTCAAACGAACTTGGTTATGGTCTGGACATCTAGGGACTAACTAACCTACGGGTTATTAGTCTAAGTACTTGTAACTGTCATATGTTAGGTCGCCGCTTTACGGGGCTAGCATAGCTTGCTGATCTTATTTGTATTTCGAAGTAACGCAACCTAAGGTGAGTTTACGGCCCCTCTTTTAACTGGTTTCACTTTTTGGGGGAGAAAACATGTGTTAAACTTATGTTTTGGTAACAACTGTCATACTATGGGTTTCTATGGTTTACTATACGATCTTTGGAAGTCCCGGGGGAAACCATGAATGTGCGGGTTAGCACAACGGGGAAATGTGAATAGATCTATTGGGAGTGACCAACCCCGCTCGTCGGCTTGGAGGGCCGGGCGAGTGCATATTGTCTCAAACAGGAACAGGTTTACTATTCGGGCACGACATCTGGTTTACGAGTTAGTAATGGTTTTCCAATCGTAGATGTAATAAAACATACGCCTAGCTAGAGTACTTGGTTTACGAATTGATATAGTATGGACAGGTTGAACTTGATACTTTGATTACAAAACCTGTGAACTCACCAGCATTTTTGTGCTGACGTAACTCTTACATGTTTTCTCAGGTCGCTAAGGTAGCACTACGGAACTAGGGCGCACGCGTCTGCACGGCGTCTGGTTAGGATTGCATGGTTTTCAAACATTAAATAATTTGATTTACTTTTGGATTATGTTTTGAGAATAAGCTTCCGCTGTAATTGGGGATTTAAACTATGTTTTTGAAATTGCATATGTTCATTTAGACTTGTTTATTGTGATCGTTGACTTGGATCCTGGTTTGTCATGCGCCTCGCGGTAAAACTCCGCAAGTGGATTTTGAGGGTGTGACACTCTTCTCCTCCTCCTACTAAGTCAAGGCCACTTGCATCCTTTAAGAAGAGGAAGACTGCTAATGCCTTTACCTCAGCCCGAGAGACTACTCCTTTGAGAGTCTCAGTTTCAAGGATGTCTTGGGCAAGATTTCCCAGTTCACTCTTTAGGTATGATGCTTTCCTGGAAATGGCATAACATATTTATACAAATATTAAAGATAAAATGCTTACTTGTTCTTTTTCTCTTTGTAGGGACATGAATATCTGCTGAAGTCCCTGGACGAAGTAGCCAAGGAGATGAATGACACCAAGGTCAGTCTGGAAGATATGAAGAAGATTGCTCAAGAAAAGAGCAAGCATCTTGTGAAAGAGCTGGGCAAGGTGAAGAATGAGCTCAAACTGGTGAAATCTGAGAAGTCCACGACTACGCAGGAGAAGATCGGGAGTCAGGGTGTCAAAGAGGTGGTTTATGAGCCTATTCCTGATGCTGATCCCGAGGATGCACCCAAGGAGCCTGAGGATACAGAGGTCAAAGAAGCCGAAGCTAAGGTGGCTGAGGTGGTGAAGGAGTTACAAGTGGGCGATGAAGGATATAATGGCTAGGCTGGAACCCACTTTTTTAGAATATTTATGGTTGTTTATGATGGTAGTTTGTGGTTGAACAAAAACAATTTACTTTTTTTTTATGCTTGTATAGATAATGAAAGAGTTGAGGTAGAGGGATCTTGGTTTCAAGACGAAGCCCCAAATCTTTTATTGACCCAGACCGTAGATGTTGACCCCTAGTGGATGGGTCCTGGTTTTAGATGAAGCCAGGGCTTGACATCAAATTTTGACTATGATACGTTAATAATATATGGTAACAATCTTTTGACGCTATCATCTTTGTGTTCTTTATTTCCTTTGACATTCTGCAAACATTAGCAAACACTTAGTGGTATAAAGGAATGACCAAAAATAATACCTTTTGTATTTTCTTTGTTGAATAATTCTTCTGATCTTGCCACATTCTTCATAAGTGCTTCTCATCATTAGGATGGTCTTCATTATCCTGAGGATGTCCCCAGTTTCTTCTTC
Organism: Ambrosia trifida; assembly: GCA_028751855.1. NCBI lineage: Eukaryota > Viridiplantae > Streptophyta > Magnoliopsida > Asterales > Asteraceae > Ambrosia > Ambrosia trifida. The sequence continues at coordinate 20,818,551 of CM054126.1, read as the reverse complement.
ATCCTTGAGATGGTCTTGCATCCTGAGGATGTCCCCAGTGTAATATCTTCAGTATAGACTTTAAGTCTATAATCCTTTGTAAGAAAGAATTGAATCTTAATAAGATCCTGTAAAGGAAAACTTTGTTATTATACTAGCGACTTAGGCCTTTGGTTTAACTGGGATCAAACCCCTTTGAAATAATCCTGGTGACAAGACCTATGTAACATCTTGAGAATAACTGGCGACAAGGCCCTTAGGAATAACTGGCGACGAGGCCCTTTAGGAATTACTGGCGACAAGGCCCTTTAGGAATAACTGGCGACAAGGCCCTGGTGACTAGACCAAATGCGAGAAAGAGACATTGAAAAATGTCTAAACATTAAGAGCTCCATCGTATATCTCAAAGATAATGAAATTGTCAGCCACTTTTACATGGACTGGTCCCACCATCCCGAGAATATACATGGGCGTCGTGCGCTCCAGGCGAGGTTTGCTAACCCAATGTGAAAGGTGAAAACCTTTAAACCTTGGGAAGGTGTCAGACACCTTAACGGAGGAGAGGGTGCCAACCCCCTAATCTTCTAAGCATTCCATCTTCAGGATGGTACTGCAAAATTCTCAGTATGAACTATTTCTAGACCATGTTTAGTAAAAATATAATTGATTGAAATAGATAAAGGATAAGTACTTACATATGGAGATGATTCATCTCTATCAGCCTTCACCTTCATCCCACCTGTGATTCAGACCATGGCTTCTCTTCCAGAGAGATCAGTCACATGCATCCCTAGGCATGGTAGAATTTTAAGTGAATTGCATTCCAAGCCCTTGGTAGAATCTCTCCTTCCATTGTTGATAACCAATATGCTCCTTTACCAGCTTCAGAATCGATCAAGTATGTGCCTTCCTACTTGGGAGCTAACTTACCATCACTTGGTTTTGTTGTATTTTGGAAGGCTTTTCTTAATACCAAGTCTCCTTCTTGAAATCTTCTTATCCTGATATTCTTGTTGTAAGCTTTAGCAATCCTTTGTTGATATGCTGCCATTCTTACTTTAGCAGCATCCCTGAGTTCATCCACAGTTTCCAAATACTGTAGTAATGCTTCAGAATTGGTAGTTGCATCCTGAAGATGTTTCCTTGCTGTAGGCATGACCATCTCTGTTGGCAGCATCGTTTCTGTTCCAAAGACCAAAGAGAAAGGCGTTTGACCAGTAGCATTCTTGGAAGTAGTCCTATCAGACCAGAGTACAAATGGAAGTTCTTCTGCCCATTTCCCTTTCTTTTCCCCAAGCTTCTTCTTCAAGTTGTTGACGATGATTTTGTTTGAAGATTCTGCTTGTCCATTAGCTTGAGGATGGACTGGTGTTGAAGTCACCATCTTGATCCCCCAACTCTCACAAAAGCCAGTTGTTCTTTTGCTAATGAATTGAGAGCCATTGTCACAAATAATCTCAGATGGTACTCTAAATCTTGTTAGGATATTTCTTTTGATGAATGAGACCACCTCTTTATCTCTGACTTGCACAAATGCTTCAACTTCAATCCATTTTGAGAAGTAGTCTATCATCACTAACATGAATACCTTTCCTCCAGGAGCTTTGGGTAGCTTTCCTACTATGTCCATTCCCCATTTCATGAAGGGCCATGGTGAAATAATAGGATGTAGTGGTTCAGCAAGCTGGTGAAGGATGTTGCTATGTCTTTGGCATGGATCACACTTTTGGGAATATAGCATGGCATCCTTCTTCATAGTAGGCCAATAGTATCCCGTCCTTAAAGTCTTCGAGTAGAGAGGTCTTCCTCCTGTATGATTTCCACAGTCTCCTTCGTGGATGTCCTTGGGCACCTCGTTTGCTTCATCCTTGTTAAGACACCTCAAATATGGACCTGCAAAAGATTTTCTATACAAAATATTGTGTAAATTAAGATACCTTTATCCTGAAAGCCTTTGGGTTTTCTCCATCAGGAATGACATCTTATTGTAAATATTTTATTATGGGAGTCATTCATGATGAATCGTCTTGTGCCTGAGTGGCTTAAAACAGTGATATCCTCAGGATGGGCTGTTTTATCCTCAGGATGTGCCTGGCTATCTTTAGGATGTGCCTGGCTATCCTCAGGATGCCACTCTTCAATCGCTGGTTTCAGAATGTGAATGATGGGAATCTTAGACCCTTCTGGTAGATTAAAGGAGGTTCCCAGGTTTGCTAAGGCATCAGCTTCAGCATTTTCTTCCCTAGGTACCCGTGTTAGTGAAAATTCTACAAAAGTACTAGCTAAATTTTTAACAATTCTGAGATAAACATCTAACTTTTGTCCTTTTACTGGTTTCAGCATCTATTAGAGTTTTACTTACATAATAGACATGATGTTGTTGCCTTCGAAGTCCTTTACCAAGACAACACTTATTGCATACCCAGAAACTGCAAGATATAGCTTGGGAGGTTCTCTATCCTCAGGTTTCATCAATAATGGAGCTGCTGCAAGATAGTCTTTCAGTTTATTCAATGCTTCTTCATGTCTCTGTCCCCAGTCGAATTTCTTTTTTAGGATGTCGTAAATTTCCTTGCATTTCTTTAAGGATTTCGAGATGAATCTATTCAGGGCTGCTATCCTGCCAGTCAGCCTTTGCGCATCCTTAATATTTCTTGGGGATTTGAGATCAAGGATGGCCTTTATTTGTTCAGGGCTGGCTTCTATCTGTCTTTTGGTTACCAAGTATCCAAGAAACTTTCGAGCTCCAACCCCAAAATGGCATTTTGTTGGGTTTAACTTCATATTGTAAGCATCCAGGATGTCAAAGGCTTCTTTGAGATCCCGAAGATGATTTTCTGCTTTCTTGGATTTCACTACCATGTCATCAATGTAGACCTCCATCGTGTCCCCAATCTTTTCCTTGAACATAATGTTGACCAACCTTTGGTATGTTGCACGTGCATTAAAAGTGAAATTAGAGATTGTTCAATATCATTAGGAATGTTCTTACCGATCAGCACAGTGATATCATTGTTGTTTTCATCGAGGCAGACTGATTTGACATCTTAGTCAGAATGTGCTTAAACATCTTGAGGATGGCACCGTGCATCTTGTTGTAATTGTTGTGCTTGTCTTGTGGAAGCCTTCATCGACATCATGTAGCAATCATTGGCTTCCATCATGGTGAGGCTCTATAACGTTTTCTCGATCTTCTTCTTCAAAGCTAATCACTTTTGCAAATGCCAGCATCTTTGGGTGGAGATGTTGCCCTTTCTGGGATGCTAGTGCTATCTTGGATCTTTGACTTCTTTCTTCCTAGCAAGTCCTTAAGATGGTCTTTGCTTAGAAGATATGCTATTTCTTTCCTCAAGGCAATACAATCTTCAGTGATGTGACCAAAATCTTCATGGAAAGCACACCATTTGGATTTGTCTTTCCATCATGACTTGTTATCTTTCCTCGGCCATCTTGCTTTATCTCCAAGATCCTTCATAGCATACATTAGACCTGTTACGTCCTCAGAAAAACAATAATCTGATAGTTTAAGACAATCCTCTTCATCGTCATCCTCAACCACATTGATCTTTTTATTATCAGGTCTAGCATATGGTTCATGTTTGAAAGAGGACTTCCGATTGGGATCGTTGTATCTTGAGAATGTCTCTATTCTCTCCTGTATCTTCTTGTCATCTTCAAGACGGATGAATCTTAAAGCTCTATTCCGAACTTCATCGAGATTCCTACAAGGGTTCATCACCAATTCTTTATAGAGAGGCGAATCCTTCTGTAGTCCCGTCTTGAAGGCTTGCACTGCTGTTGTGACATCTAGGTTTGGGATGTCAAGTGCTTCCTTCCCAAACCTTGTGATATATTCCTTTAATGATTCTCCATGTGGTTGTGTCACCCTGTACAAATCACTTGTCAAACGTTCAAATGTTCGACTGCGAGAAAATTGATTGTTAAACATGTTAACTAAATGAGCAAAAGAAGTAATATAATATGGAGGAACACTTAGTAGCCATTTTAAGGCTGGACCAGTGAGGGTAGAACCAAGTCCTTTGCATAAGCATGCTTCTTTCAAGTTTGTTGGAATGGGGTTTATTTCCATCCTTTCCCTGTATTGTGCTACATGCTCTTCAGAATCAGTAGATCCATATAAAACTTCATGCTTGGAGTCTGGAATCTCTTTGGGATCTCAGCATCACATATTGGAGGTGCAAAGCGAGACACCCTGTGACATGCTGAAGATACCTCAGGGATGGGCAGTATTATCCCTGGCACACTAGACACCATATACTTGATATTCTGAAGCTCTATTGCCAACCGTGGACTTATACCTGTATCCTGCAAAGAAGAAACATCGTTAGTAGCAAAAATACTGGAACTTAAATTGTTACCATTGTTGTATCCTCGGGATGGTTCGATAGTATATCCTCGAGATGGCTCTACAACATATCCTCGAGATGGCTCGATAGTGTATCCTGCATCTCTAGTTGTTGCCATCCTGGGTGCTGAAATAGTTTCTGGTGCAGAGAGTCCAATGCTCATAGGGATGAAATCTCCTTGATGAATGCTCCCCAGAGATGCCAGAAATGAAATCCAACACTCTAGGCCGCAATGGTGTCCCCATATCTTCAGCCGGTCTCTTTGAGGATGTTTTGAGAGATTGAATTTCTCTCTTCAACATCTGGTTGGTATCTTGTTGTTGCTTTATTTGATCCTTCACCATTGCAAACATGGAAAGGAGCTCATCATTTGACACGAAAACAGGAGAAGTGGATCCAGATGTTGTCATCCCAGATCTAGCAGTATTAGGAGCAACAATCCTGGTAATTTGTACAGAACTCTTGGGAAAGGTAGGAGGAGGTGGTAGAGTCACATTTTTGGCAGAGGTTGTGGATGGTATGGAAGAAGACACAGATTTCTTGGAGGAAGACATAGTTGTCAAGATTTGTAAAATGAGTTAATTGAGAAAAAGTTTTAACAAAGTTTTTTTTGTTAAAATAGCACCACTTGCCCCACGGTGGGCGCCAAATTGTTTTGGTCAAAAATTACCCAGTAGAAATAATTTTGTATTCCAGATTAGTAAAAGTGAGGTAGAGTGCTAAATGTGTGAAAATATATTAAAGAGTCAACTATATTCTGAAAATGGTGTATCAAGATGCTAAAGAAGTAAATATATGACAACTATGCTCGGGATGGCTTAGGTTAGCTTTGGGATGGACAGTTATATCCTCGGGATGGAACTGTTTGTAAAGAATTTTTTAAAGTAGTAAACCCAAAGAACAACACTCGATCTACGAGGAAAGCCCTTGATTAGTTGTAGATCACCAGCATAAAACCTCGGGAGGAGACTAGGCCCTTGCCTTGTTTGTTAATATTAATTTGGTAAAAAGATACAACTTTGGATGAGCAAATGGACAACTGTACTAAGATTACAATGATTGTGTGAGTGTTTCTAATCAGCTAAGTGTATGTGTGTAGCTATAGTGTAAGCAATGTGTCCTATACGTCCAATACCCCCATTTATATAGTATATGAAGTAAACAAAGAATCCCACGATGTCCGCTAAATAGTTAGCTCTTTTAATGTTGGTAGAAACTGTTTCAGGTGAACGTTGGAGGTCTTCAATAGAATATAGTCGTTGGATGGCAATTTCAAGTCAGGTTTATGATGTTCCAACTGTTTCCTTATCTTTCACCAATATTAAATGTATATCGGTTACAACTTTGACTCCATCTTCAATCTTGGACTATGGCTTGCATGAAATACTCTTTGATCCTTGACTTCTTTGACTAAGAGTTTAATATAGACGTTGGAGAGCATATGGGAATCCATATTATAACATAACTGTACCTGCAATCACATATAGGAAAGATATATGCTAGTCCATTCTCAGGATGTGCACATGCTGAAGTCCCATTATATCCTGATGTCAGTTGAATCTTTCAGCATCCTAAGGATGCTATATCAGGGATACGAGGTAAAATCATCCTGAGGATTTTTACCCTCAACAGCAGTTGTTGTGGTAATAGTAGGATTCAGACAAGGGATAGACCCATCAATGTAGCCAAATAGATTTTTTGTAATCAGAAATGGCTTAAACATTGTTTTCCAGTAGCCATAGTTAGTTGGAGAAAGGGTAAAGATGTACTTGTGAAAGTTGTGAGACGCACATTTGGTTGTTGTAAAAAAGCGGCGATTGTTGTCATTTTAAGGCTACATGGTGTGGAATTGAGACTCTATGGGTTCAATTGTGACTCTATGGGTTCAATTCTGCCACCTCGACGCCACGTTAAAATGGAGCTCCATTTCCTCCTTCAATAATACAAAGGAAATAGAATAAAACTCCCCCAATAATTACTCAATCATTTATTTAATTTATTTTCAATTTAAATTTTATAAGTTTTTTAAAATTTAGTTTAGTTTTTTTTTAATTTTAGTTTACTTTATTTTATTTTATTTTTAATAAAATTAATATATATATATATATATATATATATATATAGGGGAAAGGGATAATGGAAACCTTCTAAAATGAGAAAACCATGGAAACCTAACTAGTGGCCAAGATTAATCCACCTCAACCTCTATTATTTTAATAAAAAGGGTAATCTAGTAAATTTACCCTTCCCCCTCTTTTTCTAATTTGAATTTTCTCTCTCCCCCTCCTATATAAACAACTCCCTCTCTCTCTCTCTCTCTTCATCTCTCTTCCACCATCTTCAAGATTAATCCCACCACCACCACCCCTACCGCCACCTCCACTGCCACCACCGCCACTGCCACCGCCACCACCACCACCACCGCCACCACCACCACCACCTTCAGCCCACATCTTCAAGTCTTCAACGTGTCCTCTCAGCTTCATTCCACATCTGTGTTGCCTCTCACATCTCCAGCACATCAAAACAAGAGAGATTGGAGATATAGAGAGAGAAAGAAAGCACTGTAGAAAGTGGATCTGGTGCATCATCATCTTTATTCTCGCCGTCAACATCCTCCTCTGCTCCTTCCTGATCTGTAGATATTGGTGTGTTTTTTTTACATATTGGTGTGTTATTAAAGTTTACATATTGGTGTGTTTTTTTTTTCTGAAATAGTCTATGTCATTTGTTTTTTTTTTTTTTTCTAGCATCCCTTTTTTTTGTTTTTTCTGAAAATAGTCTAGTCATTTGTTTTTTTTTTTTTTTGAAACAATTATTTCCAACTTAATTCTTTTTGTTTTTTCTGAAATAGTCTAGTCATTTGTTTTTTTTTCTAGCATCCCTTTTTTTTTTGGTTGGGGGTTAGGTGGTTTAATATTTTCTTTTTGGGTGATTGATTATGTTAAATATCGAAAAAGATTTTTCGTTTTGTGTTTTATGTTCGTAGTATCTTTGTGTTTAGTTTGGGTGTTTTTATCGTCTATATTTTTGTATGATCTTTGTGTTTAGTTAGGCTGTTACATGTGCAGCACATCTGTTTTTATCGTCTATATTTTTCTTATATAGGTTTACGAATCAGAGGATGATGGGCTTGGAGGTGGTTTAATATATATCTTTTTTTTGTGTTTCTAGTTTTTTTTTTTTTTTTTTTTTTTTTTTTTTTTGGGGGAGGGGGAGGGTTGGGGGGTTAGGTGGTTTAATATTTTATTTTTTTTAAGTTGGAAATAATTGTTGTTTTTTTGTGTGTTACTAGCATCTCTTTTTTTGGGTGATTTATTATGTTAAACCATCTAAAATGATTTTTTGTTTTGTGTTTTATGTTCGTAGTGTATTTGTGTTTAGTTAGGGTGTTTTTATCGTCTATATTTTCGTATAATCTTTGTGTTTAGTTAGCCTGTTACGTGTGTAGCATATCTATTTTTTGCAGTCAAATTATGTTTTCTGTTTTCTAGCATATCAAATTCTGTTCTATGTTTACTGCAGACTACATAAGTGTTGTCTGTGTTTTTCCTGTTACACATGTAAATAATTGTTGTTTTCTTGTAAATAATTGTTGTTTCACATGTACATAAGTATTGTCTGTATTATGTTAAACATCGAAAATGATTTTTCGTTTTGGGTTTTTATGTTTGTAGTATCTTGTTGTTTAGTTAGGGTGTTTTTATCGTCTATATTTTCATATAATCTTTGTGTTATGTTAGACTGTTTACGTGTGTAGCATATATGTTTTTTGCAGTCAGATTATTTTCTATGCAACAATATGTCTGCTTTTGTTTAATATGTTTTTTTAATCAAAATTGGTGAATTTTAATGTCTGTTAACATATGCAACAATATGTCTGCTTTTGTTTTTTACCAGTATGTGCATGTTTGTATGAGTATTATAATGTGTGGAATGTATGTTTGCATCTGTTTCCTATATTTTTGCACATGTTTCGTATGTAACAACAAAACTATGGTATAAATTAGTTTCTGTTTCGTATGTAACAGCAGAACTAAGTTGTTATAAATTAGCTTCTGATTTTTTTACCATATATTGATTAAAACAAAAGTCACTAATCATTGGATCAAATCTATGTTTGCGTCTGTTTCGTATGTAACAGCAGAACTAAGTTGCTATCAGTTTCGTATGTTTGATAATCTTTGATAACTAAATGTATAAAACAATGTTTTTTTGTATCAGTTTCGTATGTTTTTTTGTAATCCAGTTGGTTAACATACGTTAAGCGGGGGGGGGGGGGGGGGGTGGGGGTGTTTTACATGTAAATTGATGATTTTTGTTTTATTTTTGCAGGTGAGCATATTTTTTTGCATTAAAGATGAAGATGATTATCAAGAATGAAGTGTAGACATTTTTTTTATTTATGATACTTTTTTTTAGCATTTGTTGATTTGTAATGACCGTTTTGTTTGTTTTTTAGCATTTTGTAAGAAACAATTCTTGTGTACATTTGAATGTTTTTTGATCAATAAAGTTTTTAGCACTTTGTAATGACCGTTTTGTTTGGTTTTAGCACTTTGTAAGTAACAAAATGCCTATAACCATATTAATTCTCGTTACGTATGCAACAATTCTGGTGCTGGTACAATAAAACGAAAAAAAAAACATGGTATAATAAAAAAAAATAATAAATCAGCATTTTTTAAATAATATACACTGGCAACTCAGTTTTAACCTACGTAACACAACACATGTTACATATGTAACACGGGTATCTGGCAGATTTAGGACAATGGTCACAAAAGTATGAGAGAGATGATGTGACATGTGTGGGGTCCACTTGTCATATCTGCTTTTTCAGAAAAATGGCATTTGACCATTGTGCCCTTTTTTTGTCCTTTACCTTAATAAATATATTAAAATAATATAGAATGAATCTAGACCATTGATCACTTTAGATCAATGGCTACAAATGGGTTTACATGGTTTTCTCATTTTGGAGGGTTTTTATTATAACCCTCCCCTATATATATATATATATATATATATATATATATATATATATATATATATATATATATATAAAAGACACACAAAAAGTATAAAAAATAATTATAAAAGTTTTTAAATTTATCTTATATTTTATTAATTTAGTTTACTTTATTATTATTTTTTTATTAAAAAAAAGATTTACCCAAAAATCTTCTCCCTCCTTGCCCCCAACCTCCAACCTTTTCTCCTTCCCCCTACAATAACATCACCACCGTCCACCACTATCACCACCACCATCAACAACCCCTTTTACTCCTTAAAAAGAAATAAAGCAGTATGCCCAATCCCCTCTCAAGTGTTGCACGACGAAGTTGTGTTTAAGGTGACTTGGCTTTGATACCGGGTGGGTGTGGTCGCGTTGCGAAGTGCTAATAAAAAACTTAATAAAAACTGATCCTTAGCTACAACCGACTGCAGTATAGGAAGTAAGGTTGTCGAACCTCAGGGAGTTTATGGAAAGTGCTAATTTACTGATTACTAATTAAATTAAGATTAACTAAAGTAATTTTATGAAGTTGAATGTAAAAGTGCTGCAGTGCTGCAAAACGAAGTGATAATAGAGTTTTAAAAAAGACAATAATATGGAAAAAACGGTCACTCTGGGTTTCTGATTCGGTAATTGTAAAGACAACCTGAGTTAACTTAGCTAGGAAATCACATAGACATTGTGACACCCGGCAAATTCTGGTTAACAACGTTGTCTAGATGAAAGTCTACCTTAGCGAGTCACGCGTATATTGTACTTAACTGGGTTAGTTAGGTCGGGTTATGGTTCGGGAACTATCGGTTAGTCTAGAAGATCATTGGATGTTGGTCTAGAGGTTCATTAGATGTCAGTCCTTAACCAAGTGTACAAACGGTGACGATTTGTAGGATCGTCAAGGCATACGGAACATACAAGTCTCGAGTCCCGGGAATTGGTGAACGAGTGTGAATATGTGTATTTACAAGTGTTATGTGTTTACAATCATTATGTGACTTGTCGGTATGTGAATATGTGTTAACATATGTTAAAACGGGGTTTAACGCGCAAAACACACGGAACAGGCCCCTATAGGCGATTAGGATAGCCCAATCGCCTATAGTTGGGGCGAGTGGGCAGTCATAGGGGCGAGTAGGGGACTAATTGCATGACTGTTCATGCGATTAGGCCCCAATTGCATGAACTTACATGCGATTAGGCTCCCTAATCGCGTGTACTGGCTGCACAATCGCTAGTTACGTGCTGGACGACTAAAAACGACTATAAATACCATACTTGACCTCATAAACTTCATTATACAAACCCTAGTCGTCCCATAACCTGCCCCAACACACACACAACCTCTGGAACGCGATTTTTGATCAAAACACAAGGTTTCAAGCTTAATCCATCATTCTTTCACAAATCTAAGGTTTGGCTTCCATCCATGAATCTTTATAAACGTTTTTAAGCAATCCCTAATGGTCCAGACCTGTTCTAAAACGGAAAAGCTTTCTGAAAATCGTTAATAAGTGTTGATTAATCGGATTTTAACTAGTATACATGTGTTATGTGTGTTTATGATTAGAAAGCTAGGGTTTTTATGATTCTAGATGAATGAGTGACATGTTATTATGTTAGATCAGAATAATAATGATATTATGATGATAAAAATCTGAGTAACTGATTATTAGGGTGATAGTTACGCATGTTAGTGTGATGTTGCATGCTATGTGAATGGTGTTTGGAATACGTGATTGCATGCAGGACTGATAATACGAGGCAAAACGAAGGATTTTGGTTTAAACATGTTTAGAATAGTTGTTGGGATGATATTGGATGGTTACACACGTTCTGGGTCTGATTTGGAGCGTTAAACGCGCGAAAAACCGGAACAGCAAGGTTACAGGCGATTAGCAACCCTAATCGCCTATGTTAGAGGCGATTAGGAGGCCAATCGCCCATCTTTCATGCGATTAGGCCCCAATCGCTAGTTTTTACATGCAATCAGCCCTAAATGCTAGTTTTTACATGCAATCAGCCCTAAATGCTAGTTTTTACATGCAATCAGCCCTAAATGCTAGTAGTTACATACAATCAGCCCTAAATGCTAGTAGTTACATGCGATTAGCCTTCCTAAATGCCAGTTGACCAACCTAAATGCTAGTTGACTTTTCCTAATCGCGTGTACTGCTGCTGTAAGTATAAATTAGCATTCCGAGACCCGATTTGACATGTAGGAACATGCTAGGAACTCCGTAACATATCTAATAACTTGGTAACATATGTTTGGATGTAATTCGGTGATACGTGAACTATGTGCTATAACTTGTTGTGCGTTAACGTATGTTAAGTGTGATTGCATGATTGCATGATTGAGAGCGTAAACATAACACGGGAAGTCTCGGGTCACCAATGGGATGTCGAGTCTTGTACTTTGGGTCAGTTAAACAGTCACGGTGTTTTCAAACGAACTTGGTTATGGTCTGGACATCTAGGGACTAATTAACCTGCGGGTTATTAGTCTAAGTACTTGTAACTGTCATATGTTAGGTCGCCGCTTTACGGGACTAGCATAGCAGCTGAGTTTACTCGGGTTAAGGAGTAACGCAACTTAAGGTGAGTTTACGGCCCCTCTTTTAAACTGGTTTCATACTTTCGGGGGAGAAAACATGTGTTAAAACGATTATTTGGTAACTACTGTCATACTATGGGTTTCTATTGTGTACTACACGATCTTTGGAAGTCCCGGGGGGAACCATGAATGTGCGGGTTTGCACAACGGGGAAATGTGAATAGCGCTATTGGGAGTGACCAACCCCGCTCGTCGGCTTGGAGGGCCGGGCGAGTGCATATTGTCTCAAACAGGAACAACAGGAACAACTGGTTTACTTTTCGGGCACAACAACTGGTATGCGTGTTAGTAATGGTTTTCCAATCGTGGTAGTAACAAAACATACGCCTAGCTAGCGTACACTGGTTTTCGATTTGTTATAGTATGGACAGGTGGACTTGGTGCTTGGATTACAAAACCTGTAAACTCACCAGCATTTTTGTGCTGACGTAAACTTTTACATGTTTTCTCAGGTCGCTAAGGTAGCACAATGGAACTAGGGCGCACGCGTCTGCACGGCGTCTAGTTAGAGTTGCATGGTTTTACAAACGTTGAACATTGGTTTATTATTGAATAATTGTTTTGAATAAGCTTCCGCTGTAAACGGGGATTTTAAACATTGTTTTGAAATTGCATTATGTTCATGTTAGACTTGTTTATTGTGATCGTTGGTTTGGATCCTGGTTTGTCATGCGCCTCGCGGTAAAACTCCGCAAGTGGATTTTGAGGGTGTGACAGATTGGTATCAGAGCCAATGGTTATAGTGAACTAGGACTGCATGTAAAGTCTAGTCTATAGCCGAGTCGCACACACTAGACGATCACATGGTACTAAACATTATGGTGGTTTACGTATGGTCTTGTCGGGGTGTCTCTAAATCGTTGGTCTTTCTACGTTACATCATCCGTTCTATCTTAGGTCGGGTTACTTACTTTCTATGCAGTGTAGTATATTGGAGTGAATCGTGTACTCTTGAGATTTGTCCAAGGCTCGGACATCTCCCTTTCATACTCCAATAGAAACACTTGCCATAAACTACCGTAGTATTACGGTGTATAGCTAAGAGTCTATGTTCGGTGATTCGAACTTTGAACTAGGAGAACACTTGGAGGACCATGTAGAGCGGTTTATCATTTTGGGTGCACACAAAATCATAAACCGAAATGCATGGAAGCCCTAGTGAGCTCTGGGTTTGAGGGGATAGTCCTGGATTGGATCTAGCTTTGATCTTGTGAACATTAGTGGTTATCTTTATCTGCGAAACTAAATTTTCTCGTTCTTTCTGCCAGAATCATGTCTGGAGTACGAGGAGGACGTGGAGGTGGTCGCAATGGTGGACGTGGTGGTGGACGCGGTGGTGCTGGTGGTCGTGGAGGTATTAACCTATCGCAGGCTGATCTGAACAACTTGCTCCAAGCTGCCTTTCAGTTAGGGCACAACGGTGGTGGTAAGTTGATTTATCCATTTTCTTTGCCTCATTGGTGAACCTTGTTTACATTCTTCGTGGTTTCTCATACGTTTCATTTCAGGTGGTCCTGTTAACCCACCCCCACCCATGTGTACTTACAAGATGTTTCGGGACTGTAAGCCCCAGGAATTCTCTGGCACTGAGGGTGCGGTGAGCTTGCTTAGGTGGCTGGAGAAAGTAGAGTCAGTGTTTCTGATGTGTAACTGTCTCCCAGAAGATCGGGTTAAGTATGCTGCTGCGTTATTCCAGGATGTTGCATTGACTTGGTGGAATAACATCACCCAGAATATGGGTATTGGGGAGGCGTATGCTATGCCCTGGGAGAATTTTGTGCAGCTGCTGAAGCGTGAATACTGTCCGAGGGAAGAGGTGCAGAAGCTAGAGCACGAGGTGTGGAACCTCAAGATGACTGGGTCTGAAATTGAGAAGTATACTGTGAGGCGTAACGAATTGGCAGTGCTGTGTCCTGATCTGCATGTGCCAGAGTACAGGAGGATTGAACATTATGTCTCGGGGTTAGTACCGGAAATTGCAGGGTTAGTGGCTGCGGGAAATCATCCTACGTATGCAGAGGTGGTCCGATCGGCTCATAGGATGACCAACATAAAGGTGAATGAGGGTATTTTACCTGCTAAGGGTTCGACTGTTAAGGCTCCAGAGAATAACAAGCGCAAGTGAGAAAATGACGGGAAGGGATCTGGGCCAGCACAGCAGAATAAGAGGTTCGACAATGGGGGTTCTTCTTCTTCGGGTAACAAACAGGGTGGTTATGCGGGGAAACTGCCTAAATGTAACAAGTGTGGGCGTCATCATCAAGGGAACTGCGACAGTAACCGTTGTCACCGCTGCCAGCGAACTGGACATTATGCTAAAGATTGTCGGGTTACACTTCCATCGACCCAGGCCCCGACTACTAACTCAGCTCCTACTACTCAAGGGACTACGGGAAGACAAGGATGTTATAATTGTGGTGAGACCGGGCATTACAAGAAGGATTGCCCAAAACTGAAGCAGGGTGGAAACAACGGTAATGGGAACAACGGGGGCGGCGGCAGAAATGCACGTGCCTTCGTCATTGGAGCCGCTGAGGCTAGACAGGACCCTGATACAGTCACCGGTACGTTCCTTCTCAATAATCGTTCTGTTAGTGTGTTATTTGATTCTGGTGCCGACAAGAGTTTTGTATCCATGGAAGTTAGTCGACTGCTAGATGTAGTACCCGTACCATTAGAGACTAAGTATATTATTGAGTTGGCTGACGGGAAAACGATTGAAGCTACTAGTATCTTTCGGGAGTGTCAATTAGAGTTGTCGGGTTTATCGTTCCCCATCGACCTTATGCCGGTACCATTGGGTAGTTTTGACGTTGTGGTAGGAATGGATTGGTTGTCTTTGTATCGCGCGGAGATTGTCTGTTACGATAAGGTTATTCGGATTCCTCTCCCTGATGGAGAATTCCTTTCTGTGTACGGTATCAAGGGTGGTGTTCCGCTAAACATCATCTCTAGCATGAAAGCCCTTAAGTGTCTTCGAAAGGGTTATCCAGCCGTTTTGGCGCTTTTATCTGTTTCCTCTGGTGATGAGAAGAAGATCGACGATATTCCAGTTGTACGCGAGTTTCCTGATGTTTTTCCCGATGATTTATCTGGTCTTCCTCCTCATCGTCAAGTCGAGTTCGGTATTGATCTTGTACCAGGGGCTGCTCCTATTGCTCGGGCCCCCTACCGTCTTGCACCTCCCGAGATGCAGGAATTGTCTAGTCAGTTACAGGAACTCTTGGACAAGGGTTTCATCAGGCCAAGTTCTTCCCCTTGGGGAGCCCCGATTCTATTCGTCAAGAAGAAGGATGGAAGTTTCCGATTGTGTGTAGACTACAGAGAACTGAACAAATTGACCGTCATGAACCGCTATCCTCTTCCACGTATTGATGATCTATTCGACCAGCTCCAGGGTTCTAGTTATTATTCCAAGATTAACTTGAGATCCGGTTATCACCAGTTGCGGGTAAGGGAAGCTGACGTTGCAAAGACTACCTTTCGTACACGTTATGGCCATTTCGAATTCTTGGTCATGCCTTTCGGTCTCACGAACGCACCGGCGGTTTTCATGGACTTGATGAACCGCGTTTGCAAACCATATCTGGACAAGTTCGTCATTGTGTTTATTGATGACATTCTGATCTACTCCAAGAACAAGACCGAACACGAGGAACATCTGAGGTTAGTTTTGGAACTCTTGCGACGGGAACAACTTTACGCCAAGTTCTCAAAGTGTGACTTTTGGTTACGCGAAGTTCAATTCCTAGGACATGTGGTTAATGAACTAGGAATTCATGTCGATCCAGCTAAGATCGAAGCGATCAAGGACTGGGGAGCACCAAAGACGCCAACTGAGGTGCGGCAATTCCTAGGCCTTGCGGGCTACTATCGTCGTTTCATTCAGGGGTTCTCGAAGATCGCTCAACCCCTGACCACTCTCACGCAGAAGGATAGGAAATTCGACTGGGGTGAACCACAAGAGTCAGCGTTTGAAGAACTGAAGTCTAAACTGTGTTCTGCTCCTATTTTGTCTTTACCTGAGGGCCCTGATGATTTTGTTGTTTACTGTGATGCTTCTATTCATGGTCTCGGTTGCGTGTTGATGCAACGCGAGAAAGTGATCGCGTATGCTTCTCGTCAACTCAAGGTGCACGAGAAGAACTACACTACCCATGACTTGGAGTTGGGTGCCGTGGTATTCGCGTTGAAAATTTGGAGACATTACTTGTACGGTACCAAATGCACCATCTACACCGATCACAAGAGTCTCCAACATATTTTCGACCAACAACATTTGAACATATGGCAGCGTCGTTGGATTGAACTTCTGAACGACTATGATTGTGCCATTAAGTACCATCCTGGCAAGGCGAATGTTGTAGCGGACGCCTTGAGCAGGAAGGAATCGACTAAACCTCGTCGCGTTCGGGCGTTGCAGCTCACCATTCATTCATCCCTACCTGACCAACTCCGTTCTGCCCAGTTAGAAGCCTTGAAGGAGGAAAACCTTAAAGCTGAAACTATGCACGGTGCCGACAAGCACCTCGAGCGAAGGCCTGATGGCCTGCACTACTTCGCAGAATGCATATGGGTTCCTTTATTTGGGGGACTACGGGAGCTTGTCCTTGATGAGGCTCATAAGTCCCGGTATTCTATTCATCCTTGTTCGGATAAGATGTACCAAGATCTGAAAGTGCTTTACTGGTGGCCAAACATGAGGTCGGATATAGCCTCATACGTGAGCAAATGCTTGACCTGTGCTAAGGTCAAGGTGGAATACCAGAAACCGTCGGGTCTCTTGCAACAACCTGAAATTCCGGAATGGAAATGGGAACGAATTACCATGGATTTTGTCACGCAACTTCCTAAATCACCAAGCGGGAATGACAAGATATGGGTGATTGTCGATCGGTTGACGAAATCAGCCCATTTCCTTGCTATCAAGGAGACCGACACCATGGATCGTTTGGCTCGTCTTTATTTGAAGGAAGTTGTTTCTAAGCACGGGGTGCCAGTTTCTATTATCTCTGATCGTGACTCCCATTTTACTTCTCACTTCTGGAAGTCTTTGCACAAGGCTTTGGGTACCCAACTAGACATGAGTACGGCTTATCATCCACAGACTGACGGTCAGAGTGAGCGTACGATTCAGACTTTGGAAGACATGCTGCGGGCATGTGTAATCGATTTTGGCAAGGGTTGGGAAGCTCATTTACCGTTAGTAGAATTCTCGTACAACAACAGTTATCACACGAGCATCAAGGGAGCTCCGTTCGAGGCACTGTACGGACGAAAATGCCGTTCTCCTCTTTGTTGGGCTGAAGTGGGTGAGAGTCAACTCACTGGGCCTGAACTAGTGTACGAAACTTCGGAAAAGATCGTACAGATTCGTAACCGGTTGGCAGCGGCACGGGACCGGCAAAAGAGTTATGCTGATCAGCGTCGCAAACCATTGGAATTCCAAGTTAATGACAAAGTACTTCTAAAAGTCTCACCATGGAAGGGCGTCATACGCTTTGGGAAGCGTGGCAAACTCAATCCGCGGTATGTCGGTCCATTTACGATCCTGGAACGGATTGGACCGGTGGCATATCGTCTTGATTTACCGACGGAGCTCGGTAACGTACATAACGTCTTCCATGTGTCCAACTTGAAGAAGTGTCTGGCTGACGAGTCTCTCATTGTTCCACTGGAAGAGATCAAGGTTGATGATCGTCTTCGGATTGTGGAAGAACCTGTGGAGATTCTGGATTACAAGATTCGTAGCCTACGTCACAGCAAGATTCGCATCGTTAAGGTTCGCTGGAACTCGAACCGGGGACCAGAGTACACGTGGGAACGGGAGGATCAGATGAAGTCTAAGTATCCTCATCTATTTCCTAAGGAAGCGTTCGAGTCGAGATATGTCTCTTCTGCAGCTGAATGAATCTCGGGGCGAGATTCCTTTTAACGTGGGGATGATGTGACAACTCGGGTAAATCTCTCTTTTGGTTTCTATCTTTTGTTTGTTCCTTTCGTTATTTCTTTTGTTCTTTTGGTACTTGTGCAATTTTCGGGACGAAAATTCTTTTAACGTGGGGATGATGTGACACCCGGCAAATTCTGGTTAACAACGTTGTCTAGATGAAAGTCTACCTTAGCGAGTCACGCGTATATTGTACTTAACTGGGTTAGTTAGGTCGGGTTGTGGTTCGGGAACTATCGGTTAGTCTAGAAGATCATTGGATGTTGGTCTAGAGGTTCATTAGATGTCAGTCCTTAACCAAGTGTACAAACGGTGACGATTTGTAGGATCGTCAAGGCATACGGAACATACAAGTCTCGAGTCCCAGGAATTGGTGAACGAGTGTGAATATGTGTATTTACAAGTGTTATGTGTTTACAATCATTATGTGACTTGTCGGTATGTGAATATGTGTTAACATATGTTAAAACGGGGTTTAACGCGCAAAACACACAGAACAGGCCCCTATAGGCGATTAGGATAGCCCAATCGCCTATAGTTGGGGCGAGTGGGCAGTCATAGGGGCGAGTAGGGGACTAATTGCATGACTGTTCATGCGATTAGGCCCCAATTGCATGAACTTACATGCGATTAGGCTCCCTAATCGCGTGTACTGGCTGCACAATCGCTAGTTACGTGCTGGACGACTAAAAACGACTATAAATACCATACTTGACCTCATAAACTTCATTATACAAACCCTAGTCGTCCCATAACCTGCCCCAACACACACACAACCTCTGGAACGCGATTTTTGATCAAAACACAAGGTTTCAAGCTTAATCCATCATTCTTTCACAAATCTAAGGTTTGGCTTCCATCCATGAATCTTTATAAACGTTTTTAAGCAATCCCTAATGGTCCAGACCTGTTCTAAAACGGAAAAGCTTTCTGAAAATCGTTAATAAGTGTTGATTAATCGGATTTTAACTAGTATACATGTGTTATGTGTGTTTATGATTAGAAAGCTAGGGTTTTTATGATTCTAGATGAATGAGTGACATGTTATTATGTTAGATCAGAATAATAATGATATTATGATGATAAAAATCTGAGTAACTGATTATTAGGGTGATAGTTACGCATGTTAGTGTGATGTTGCATGCTATGTGAATGGTGTTTGGAATACGTGATTGCATGCAGGACTGATAATACGAGGCAAAACGAAGGATTTTGGTTTAAACATGTTTAGAATAGTTGTTGGGATGATATTGGATGGTTACACACGTTCTGGGTCTGATTTGGAGCGTTAAACGCGCGAAAAACCGGAACAGCAAGGTTACAGGCGATTAGCAACCCTAATCGCCTATGTTAGAGGCGATTAGGAGGCCAATCGCCCATCTTTCATGCGATTAGGCCCCAATCGCTAGTTTTTACATGCAATCAGCCCTAAATGCTAGTTTTTACATGCAATCAGCCCTAAATGCTAGTTTTTACATGCAATCAGCCCTAAATGCTAGTAGTTACATACAATCAGCCCTAAATGCTAGTAGTTACATGCGATTAGCCTTCCTAAATGCCAGTTGACCAACCTAAATGCTAGTTGACTTTTCCTAATCGCGTGTACTGCTGCTGTAAGTATAAATTAGCATTCCGAGACCCGATTTGACATGTAGGAACATGCTAGGAACTCCGTAACATATCTAATAACTTGGTAACATATGTTTGGATGTAATTCGGTGATACGTGAACTATGTGCTATAACTTGTTGTGCGTTAACGTATGTTAAGTGTGATTGCATGATTGCATGATTGAGAGCGTAAACATAACACGGGAAGTCTCGGGTCACCAATGGGATGTCGAGTCTTGTACTTTGGGTCAGTTAAACAGTCACGGTGTTTTCAAACGAACTTGGTTATGGTCTGGACATCTAGGGACTAATTAACCTGCGGGTTATTAGTCTAAGTACTTGTAACTGTCATATGTTAGGTCGCCGCTTTACGGGACTAGCATAGCAGCTGAGTTTACTCGGGTTAAGGAGTAACGCAACTTAAGGTGAGTTTACGGCCCCTCTTTTAAACTGGTTTCATACTTTCGGGGGAGAAAACATGTGTTAAAACGATTATTTGGTAACTACTGTCATACTATGGGTTTCTATTGTGTACTACACGATCTTTGGAAGTCCCGGGGGGAACCATGAATGTGCGGGTTTGCACAACGGGGAAATGTGAATAGCGCTATTGGGAGTGACCAACCCCGCTCGTCGGCTTGGAGGGCCGGGCGAGTGCATATTGTCTCAAACAGGAACAACAGGAACAACTGGTTTACTTTTCGGGCACAACAACTGGTATGCGTGTTAGTAATGGTTTTCCAATCGTGGTAGTAACAAAACATACGCCTAGCTAGCGTACACTGGTTTTCGATTTGTTATAGTATGGACAGGTGGACTTGGTGCTTGGATTACAAAACCTGTAAACTCACCAGCATTTTTGTGCTGACGTAAACTTTTACATGTTTTCTCAGGTCGCTAAGGTAGCACAATGGAACTAGGGCGCACGCGTCTGCACGGCGTCTAGTTAGAGTTGCATGGTTTTACAAACGTTGAACATTGGTTTATTATTGAATAATTGTTTTGAATAAGCTTCCGCTGTAAACGGGGATTTTAAACATTGTTTTGAAATTGCATTATGTTCATGTTAGACTTGTTTATTGTGATCGTTGGTTTGGATCCTGGTTTGTCATGCGCCTCGCGGTAAAACTCCGCAAGTGGATTTTGAGGGTGTGACAGATTGGTATCAGAGCCAATGGTTATAGTGAACTAGGACTGCATGTAAAGTCTAGTCTATAGCCGAGTCGCACACACTAGACGATCACATGGTACTAAACATTATGGTGGTTTACGTATGGTCTTGTCGGGGTGTCTCTAAATCGTTGGTCTTTCTACGTTACATCATCCGTTCTATCTTAGGTCGGGTTACTTACTTTCTATGCAGTGTAGTATATTGGAGTGAATCGTGTACTCTTGAGATTTGTCCAAGGCTCGGACATCTCCCTTTCATACTCCAATAGAAACACTTGCCATAAACTACCGTAGTATTACGGTGTATAGCTAAGAGTCTATGTTCGGTGATTCGAACTTTGAACTAGGAGAACACTTGGAGGACCATGTAGAGCGGTTTATCATTTTGGGTGCACACAAAATCATAAACCGAAATGCATGGAAGCCCTAGTGAGCTCTGGGTTTGAGGGGATAGTCCTGGATTGGATCTAGCTTTGATCTTGTGAACATTAGTGGTTATCTTTATCTGCGAAACTAAATTTTCTCGTTCTTTCTGCCAGAATCATGTCTGGAGTACGAGGAGGACGTGGAGGTGGTCGCAATGGTGGACGTGGTGGTGGACGCGGTGGTGCTGGTGGTCGTGGAGGTATTAACCTATCGCAGGCTGATCTGAACAACTTGCTCCAAGCTGCCTTTCAGTTAGGGCACAACGGTGGTGGTAAGTTGATTTATCCATTTTCTTTGCCTCATTGGTGAACCTTGTTTACATTCTTCGTGGTTTCTCATACGTTTCATTTCAGGTGGTCCTGTTAACCCACCCCCACCCATGTGTACTTACAAGATGTTTCGGGACTGTAAGCCCCAGGAATTCTCTGGCACTGAGGGTGCGGTGAGCTTGCTTAGGTGGCTGGAGAAAGTAGAGTCAGTGTTTCTGATGTGTAACTGTCTCCCAGAAGATCGGGTTAAGTATGCTGCTGCGTTATTCCAGGATGTTGCATTGACTTGGTGGAATAACATCACCCAGAATATGGGTATTGGGGAGGCGTATGCTATGCCCTGGGAGAATTTTGTGCAGCTGCTGAAGCGTGAATACTGTCCGAGGGAAGAGGTGCAGAAGCTAGAGCACGAGGTGTGGAACCTCAAGATGACTGGGTCTGAAATTGAGAAGTATACTGTGAGGCGTAACGAATTGGCAGTGCTGTGTCCTGATCTGCATGTGCCAGAGTACAGGAGGATTGAACATTATGTCTCGGGGTTAGTACCGGAAATTGCAGGGTTAGTGGCTGCGGGAAATCATCCTACGTATGCAGAGGTGGTCCGATCGGCTCATAGGATGACCAACATAAAGGTGAATGAGGGTATTTTACCTGCTAAGGGTTCGACTGTTAAGGCTCCAGAGAATAACAAGCGCAAGTGAGAAAATGACGGGAAGGGATCTGGGCCAGCACAGCAGAATAAGAGGTTCGACAATGGGGGTTCTTCTTCTTCGGGTAACAAACAGGGTGGTTATGCGGGGAAACTGCCTAAATGTAACAAGTGTGGGCGTCATCATCAAGGGAACTGCGACAGTAACCGTTGTCACCGCTGCCAGCGAACTGGACATTATGCTAAAGATTGTCGGGTTACACTTCCATCGACCCAGGCCCCGACTACTAACTCAGCTCCTACTACTCAAGGGACTACGGGAAGACAAGGATGTTATAATTGTGGTGAGACCGGGCATTACAAGAAGGATTGCCCAAAACTGAAGCAGGGTGGAAACAACGGTAATGGGAACAACGGGGGCGGCGGCAGAAATGCACGTGCCTTCGTCATTGGAGCCGCTGAGGCTAGACAGGACCCTGATACAGTCACCGGTACGTTCCTTCTCAATAATCGTTCTGTTAGTGTGTTATTTGATTCTGGTGCCGACAAGAGTTTTGTATCCATGGAAGTTAGTCGACTGCTAGATGTAGTACCCGTACCATTAGAGACTAAGTATATTATTGAGTTGGCTGACGGGAAAACGATTGAAGCTACTAGTATCTTTCGGGAGTGTCAATTAGAGTTGTCGGGTTTATCGTTCCCCATCGACCTTATGCCGGTACCATTGGGTAGTTTTGACGTTGTGGTAGGAATGGATTGGTTGTCTTTGTATCGCGCGGAGATTGTCTGTTACGATAAGGTTATTCGGATTCCTCTCCCTGATGGAGAATTCCTTTCTGTGTACGGTATCAAGGGTGGTGTTCCGCTAAACATCATCTCTAGCATGAAAGCCCTTAAGTGTCTTCGAAAGGGTTATCCAGCCGTTTTGGCGCTTTTATCTGTTTCCTCTGGTGATGAGAAGAAGATCGACGATATTCCAGTTGTACGCGAGTTTCCTGATGTTTTTCCCGATGATTTATCTGGTCTTCCTCCTCATCGTCAAGTCGAGTTCGGTATTGATCTTGTACCAGGGGCTGCTCCTATTGCTCGGGCCCCCTACCGTCTTGCACCTCCCGAGATGCAGGAATTGTCTAGTCAGTTACAGGAACTCTTGGACAAGGGTTTCATCAGGCCAAGTTCTTCCCCTTGGGGAGCCCCGATTCTATTCGTCAAGAAGAAGGATGGAAGTTTCCGATTGTGTGTAGACTACAGAGAACTGAACAAATTGACCGTCATGAACCGCTATCCTCTTCCACGTATTGATGATCTATTCGACCAGCTCCAGGGTTCTAGTTATTATTCCAAGATTGACTTGAGATCCGGTTATCACCAGTTGCGGGTAAGGGAAGCTGACGTTGCAAAGACTACCTTTCGTACACGTTATGGCCATTTCGAATTCTTGGTCATGCCTTTCGGTCTCACGAACGCACCGGCGGTTTTCATGGACTTGATGAACCGCGTTTGCAAACCATATCTGGACAAGTTCGTCATTGTGTTTATTGATGACATTCTGATCTACTCCAAGAACAAGACCGAACACGAGGAACATCTGAGGTTAGTTTTGGAACTCTTGCGACGGGAACAACTTTACGCCAAGTTCTCAAAGTGTGACTTTTGGTTACGCGAAGTTCAATTCCTAGGACATGTGGTTAATGAACTAGGAATTCATGTCGATCCAGCTAAGATCGAAGCGATCAAGGACTGGGGAGCACCAAAGACGCCAACTGAGGTGCGGCAATTCCTAGGCCTTGCGGGCTACTATCGTCGTTTCATTCAGGGGTTCTCGAAGATCGCTCAACCCCTGACCACTCTCACGCAGAAGGATAGGAAATTCGACTGGGGTGAACCACAAGAGTCAGCGTTTGAAGAACTGAAGTCTAAACTGTGTTCTGCTCCTATTTTGTCTTTACCTGAGGGCCCTGATGATTTTGTTGTTTACTGTGATGCTTCTATTCATGGTCTCGGTTGCGTGTTGATGCAACGCGAGAAAGTGATCGCGTATGCTTCTCGTCAACTCAAGGTGCACGAGAAGAACTACACCACCCATGACTTGGAGTTGGGTGCCGTGGTATTCGCGTTGAAAATTTGGAGACATTACTTGTACGGTACCAAATGCACCATCTACACCGATCACAAGAGTCTCCAACATATTTTCGACCAACAACATTTGA
This sequence comes from Ambrosia trifida, assembly GCA_028751855.1. NCBI lineage: Eukaryota > Viridiplantae > Streptophyta > Magnoliopsida > Asterales > Asteraceae > Ambrosia > Ambrosia trifida. Next base: position 20,794,291 of record CM054126.1, on the reverse strand, counting down.
ACATATGGCAGCGTCGTTGGATTGAACTTCTGAACGACTATGATTGTGCCATTAAGTACCATCCTGGCAAGGCGAATGTTGTAGCGGACGCCTTGAGCAGGAAGGAATCGACTAAACCTCGTCGCGTTCGGGCGTTGCAGCTCACCATTCATTCATCCCTACCTGACCAACTCCGTTCTGCCCAGTTAGAAGCCTTGAAGGAGGAAAACCTTAAAGCTGAAACTATGCACGGTGCCGACAAGCACCTCGAGCGAAGGCCTGATGGCCTGCACTACTTCGCAGAATGCATATGGGTTCCTTTATTTGGGGGACTACGGGAGCTTGTCCTTGATGAGGCTCATAAGTCCCGGTATTCTATTCATCCTTGTTCGGATAAGATGTACCAAGATCTGAAAGTGCTTTACTGGTGGCCAAACATGAGGTCGGATATAGCCTCATACGTGAGCAAATGCTTGACCTGTGCTAAGGTCAAGGTGGAATACCAGAAACCGTCGGGTCTCTTGCAACAACCTGAAATTCCGGAATGGAAATGGGAACGAATTACCATGGATTTTGTCACGCAACTTCCTAAATCACCAAGCGGGAATGACAAGATATGGGTGATTGTCGATCGGTTGACGAAATCAGCCCATTTCCTTGCTATCAAGGAGACCGACACCATGGATCGTTTGGCTCGTCTTTATTTGAAGGAAGTTGTTTCTAAGCACGGGGTGCCAGTTTCTATTATCTCTGATCGTGACTCCCATTTTACTTCTCACTTCTGGAAGTCTTTGCACAAGGCTTTGGGTACCCAACTAGACATGAGTACGGCTTATCATCCACAGACTGACGGTCAGAGTGAGCGTACGATTCAGACTTTGGAAGACATGCTGCGGGCATGTGTAATCGATTTTGGCAAGGGTTGGGAAGCTCATTTACCGTTAGTAGAATTCTCGTACAACAACAGTTATCACACGAGCATCAAGGGAGCTCCGTTCGAGGCACTGTACGGACGAAAATGCCGTTCTCCTCTTTGTTGGGCTGAAGTGGGTGAGAGTCAACTCACTGGGCCTGAACTAGTGTACGAAACTTCGGAAAAGATCGTACAGATTCGTAACCGGTTGGCAGCGGCACGGGACCGGCAAAAGAGTTATGCTGATCAGCGTCGCAAACCATTGGAATTCCAAGTTAATGACAAAGTACTTCTAAAAGTCTCACCATGGAAGGGCGTCATACGCTTTGGGAAGCGTGGCAAACTCAATCCGCGGTATGTCGGTCCATTTACGATCCTGGAACGGATTGGACCGGTGGCATATCGTCTTGATTTACCGACGGAGCTCGGTAACGTACATAACGTCTTCCATGTGTCCAACTTGAAGAAGTGTCTGGCTGACGAGTCTCTCATTGTTCCACTGGAAGAGATCAAGGTTGATGATCGTCTTCGGATTGTGGAAGAACCTGTGGAGATTCTGGATTACAAGATTCGTAGCCTACGTCACAGCAAGATTCGCATCGTTAAGGTTCGCTGGAACTCGAACCGGGGACCAGAGTACACGTGGGAACGGGAGGATCAGATGAAGTCTAAGTATCCTCATCTATTTCCTAAGGAAGCGTTCGAGTCGAGATATGTCTCTTCTGCAGCTGAATGAATCTCGGGGCGAGATTCCTTTTAACGTGGGGATGATGTGACAACTCGGGTAAATCTCTCTTTTGGTTTCTATCTTTTGTTTGTTCCTTTCGTTATTTCTTTTGTTCTTTTGGTACTTGTGCAATTTTCGGGACGAAAATTCTTTTAACGTGGGGATGATGTGACACCCGGCAAATTCTGGTTAACAACGTTGTCTAGATGAAAGTCTACCTTAGCGAGTCACGCGTATATTGTACTTAACTGGGTTAGTTAGGTCGGGTTGTGGTTCGGGAACTATCGGTTAGTCTAGAAGATCATTGGATGTTGGTCTAGAGGTTCATTAGATGTCAGTCCTTAACCAAGTGTACAAACGGTGACGATTTGTAGGATCGTCAAGGCATACGGAACATACAAGTCTCGAGTCCCAGGAATTGGTGAACGAGTGTGAATATGTGTATTTACAAGTGTTATGTGTTTACAATCATTATGTGACTTGTCGGTATGTGAATATGTGTTAACATATGTTAAAACGGGGTTTAACGCGCAAAACACACAGAACAGGCCCCTATAGGCGATTAGGATAGCCCAATCGCCTATAGTTGGGGCGAGGTGGGCAGTCATAGGGGCGAGTAGGGGACTAATTGCATGACTGTTCATGCGATTAGGCCCCAATTGCATGAACTTACATGCGATTAGGCTCCCTAATCGCGTGTACTGGCTGCACAATCGCTAGTTACGTGCTGGACGACTAAAAACGACTATAAATACCATACTTGACCTCATAAACTTCATTATACAAACCCTAGTCGTCCCATAACCTGCCCCAACACACACACAACCTCTGGAACGCGATTTTTGATCAAAACACAAGGTTTCAAGCTTAATCCATCATTCTTTCACAAATCTAAGGTTTGGCTTCCATCCATGAATCTTTATAAACGTTTTTAAGCAATCCCTAATGGTCCAGACCTGTTCTAAAACGGAAAAGCTTTCTGAAAATCGTTAATAAGTGTTGATTAATCGGATTTTAACTAGTATACATGTGTTATGTGTGTTTATGATTAGAAAGCTAGGGTTTTTATGATTCTAGATGAATGAGTGACATGTTATTATGTTAGATCAGAATAATAATGATATTATGATGATAAAAATCTGAGTAACTGATTATTAGGGTGATAGTTACGCATGTTAGTGTGATGTTGCATGCTATGTGAATGGTGTTTGGAATACGTGATTGCATGCAGGACTGATAATACGAGGCAAAACGAAGGATTTTGGTTTAAACATGTTTAGAATAGTTGTTGGGATGATATTGGATGGTTACACACGTTCTGGGTCTGATTTGGAGCGTTAAACGCGCGAAAAACCGGAACAGCAAGGTTACAGGCGATTAGCAACCCTAATCGCCTATGTTAGAGGCGATTAGGAGGCCAATCGCCCATCTTTCATGCGATTAGGCCCCAATCGCTAGTTTTTACATGCAATCAGCCCTAAATGCTAGTTTTTACATGCAATCAGCCCTAAATGCTAGTTTTTACATGCAATCAGCCCTAAATGCTAGTAGTTACATACAATCAGCCCTAAATGCTAGTAGTTACATGCGATTAGCCTTCCTAAATGCCAGTTGACCAACCTAAATGCTAGTTGACTTTTCCTAATCGCGTGTACTGCTGCTGTAAGTATAAATTAGCATTCCGAGACCCGATTTGACATGTAGGAACATGCTAGGAACTCCGTAACATATCTAATAACTTGGTAACATATGTTTGGATGTAATTCGGTGATACGTGAACTATGTGCTATAACTTGTTGTGCGTTAACGTATGTTAAGTGTGATTGCATGATTGCATGATTGAGAGCGTAAACATAACACGGGAAGTCTCGGGTCACCAATGGGATGTCGAGTCTTGTACTTTGGGTCAGTTAAACAGTCACGGTGTTTTCAAACGAACTTGGTTATGGTCTGGACATCTAGGGACTAATTAACCTGCGGGTTATTAGTCTAAGTACTTGTAACTGTCATATGTTAGGTCGCCGCTTTACGGGACTAGCATAGCAGCTGAGTTTACTCGGGTTAAGGAGTAACGCAACTTAAGGTGAGTTTACGGCCCCTCTTTTAAACTGGTTTCATACTTTCGGGGGAGAAAACATGTGTTAAAACGATTATTTGGTAACTACTGTCATACTATGGGTTTCTATTGTGTACTACACGATCTTTGGAAGTCCCGGGGGGAACCATGAATGTGCGGGTTTGCACAACGGGGAAATGTGAATAGCGCTATTGGGAGTGACCAACCCCGCTCGTCGGCTTGGAGGGCCGGGCGAGTGCATATTGTCTCAAACAGGAACAACAGGAACAACTGGTTTACTTTTCGGGCACAACAACTGGTATGCGTGTTAGTAATGGTTTTCCAATCGTGGTAGTAACAAAACATACGCCTAGCTAGCGTACACTGGTTTTCGATTTGTTATAGTATGGACAGGTGGACTTGGTGCTTGGATTACAAAACCTGTAAACTCACCAGCATTTTTGTGCTGACGTAAACTTTTACATGTTTTCTCAGGTCGCTAAGGTAGCACAATGGAACTAGGGCGCACGCGTCTGCACGGCGTCTAGTTAGAGTTGCATGGTTTTACAAACGTTGAACATTGGTTTATTATTGAATAATTGTTTTGAATAAGCTTCCGCTGTAAACGGGGATTTTAAACATTGTTTTGAAATTGCATTATGTTCATGTTAGACTTGTTTATTGTGATCGTTGGTTTGGATCCTGGTTTGTCATGCGCCTCGCGGTAAAACTCCGCAAGTGGATTTTGAGGGTGTGACAGACATGATCCTGTTTAAATTGTTCAACCCAATTCAACATCATAACACAAATCAGAAGGTTAAATTATTCCTAGTGCAAGAAAACTAAGAAACAATAACGAATTGTAATTATGAAAATCAGTCAAACATACAACCAGATTCAAAAACACATATACATGTTCACATAATCTGATCCTAACACAAAGTTCAAAACAGAGAAGTCCTTACAAAATAACCGAATCTTTCAACCGAAGAAACGACGAGAGGATTAGCCGCGCATAATCATGGTTTCTGCTTCAAAACTTGTTCTGGATTGCTCTGGAATCAACCGGAATGAATGGAACTGCCAAAGATGCTTCAATTCGTCCCTCCTTTGCTCTGGAAATCGATCTCCTTTTCTCCAAAACGGCAGATTAGGTTTTTACCAAGAAAATGGGCTTTTTTATGGGTCTGGAAGGTATTAGAGACCCATGAATAACTATCTCTAAAATTAGAGGGTCTCTAACAACTCAAAATGTCACGAGGATATAACCAGCAATTACCACAATTCATTAAGGGTAAAATCATCATTTTCCTCTATTTTATTTCCTGGAGACCCGCGAATACCCTAATATGAAATTAAAGGGTCTCTAATTTCAGTTCTTCCAGAATTGTTTCTTTTTCAATTTCCAATTTCATCGAGTGCTTGTCTCCTCTCCAATTAAGCTCTTTTTACTCATATTAGCCCCTGAATACCTGTTTAACACAAAGACATAAATACATATCTAAGACACACTATAAACGAACAATAAACGATTAAAAACTATACAAAACTAATATATAAATGTGACGCATTTAGCAACACATCAGGTAGTGAAGGTGAGTTGGCCAGGTAATTAATCCTTAAAATAAATCATGGCTTTCAAAAGATGCTTAGAAACATAGGCGTCCATGAAGGTTTAGTAGCATCATCCGAGCCATTAAAAGATGTCCGTTAGACCTTAAATTTTGAGTTTAAATGAGTATTAGGTTTATAAATGGGCTAATAAGTTTTTGAATTTTAATTGAATTTAAAACACAATGCCTATAGGGTAGGGTTCATGTACAAATGACATTTTTGTATAAAGTGTGTGAAATCTATATAAGCATTGTGTTTTAAATTTTAGACATGATGTTTTATATTCTTTTGGTATAGTATTATGTAGAAAAACACAAAACATAACAATTTAAAACACTATTTAATGTATTCTCAACATTCAATCTAAAACACCATACGAAAAAATAATCAGTGTGTTTTAAATTTCATGTCTAGATTCTAGAATACATTTAATTGTGTTTTAAATTGTTACGTTTGGTGTTTTTCAATATAATACAATGCAAATGGAATAAAAAACATCATAGCCAAAATTTAAAACACAATGATCATATAGACTTTCACACTTTGTATAAAAAATATCATTTGTACAGAAATCTATACCTATATATATAAGCAATTTATAAAAATAATGTGCCCCGGATAAAACGGGTCATAGCATTCGGTCATTTCCGGCCACCCTAAAAACCTTCCATGCTTAGAAATCACGAGGAATATGTGTATATATATATATACACACACTTACTTTTTGTCATGGCAATAATAAATTAATAGCTATCAAATTATAGAATATTACTTTTCGTCGTCGTCCAGAAATAAAAATACCGGACGGGACCTACCACTTATCCATCAATGGTAAGCATGTATGCAATAGTGAAATCGTTACTTGATTGACAATAAAAACTAGCAAAAGCACAAATCAATTGTCACTTGCATAACAATCTTGTAAAAACCTGTCTACTCTACACGTAAAAGTGTAAAGAGAATTAATCCATCAACCGTAATTTATAGTTATCATGCTTTTCACACACCATCATCCAATCAACATCAACATACATCACCTAACCTTATTTTACAACCAATAAATACAATTAAGAATATTATTGTATATTATATTTTTTTTTGAAAATATTATTGTATATTATATATTACATCTAACTTGGTCTCACACCTAATTATAGCTAATCATTATATGTGATAGATTTACTCTGCACTTATTCCATGAAGCCTAACTTAAGTATAATTATCTAGCTAAAAAACACTTATTTAATGTTAGAAGGGTACAAAGGTGGATACCACCAAACCTACTCTAGAAAATATATAAACACATATTATTAATTTCTTTCTTGTATCTGATATTGGAGAGGAAGTGAAGATCTAGGTCGAAGGCTAGATGTTTCAAGTTTCAATTCGATCATGACCGGATCTTATCGTAGTAGGCCTTTGGGGGGCGGGTTTTCTCCGAAACTAGAGATGGTGAGCTTGAACCATCCAACGCTATATGCGATCGCGTACGCATGGAAATTACCTTTTACTATTGGGTTACCTCAGATAGTCGAAATTTTTTAGTTCACCATTAAAAAAGAATTCTTTATAATCTTTGTTTACATGTCAACAAAGACCCCAAAATTATGGAGACAAAGAGGAGAGATAGTCACATGTAAAATGGCTTATGTAATCATTAGAACCAATTAAATTGGTTGAATGTTACCTACCGTTTGCTCCACCAACCAATAATTAAAAAGTATTAATTTTGCATCCAAAGTTATTAATTGGACATTATCCTATATTAGCCTAGAATTCATTGATAATTTAGTTCTAAAGCAATAAGCATGGTACCTTTTGTTATTAGAATAGGCTTGAGGGACCATTGAGAAATGGCTTTATGTTGGTCCCCCTTCTTATTATACTTTTTATGAAAAACTTGGGCAAGGGCATACCTGTTCAATGAACTTCAAAAGTCCAGCTTGCAATGTTTAATATCCAAATTTTAATCTAGATTAATTCGAATATTTTGGGTTTCGAATGTAAATATAAAGTTTTTTATATGATTTGGTTGGTATAGCGTTTTTAAGGTGGTTGTTATTTCATGTTGAGTTACTTGTTAAAAAATCGCTTTTAGCGACTTAAAATTTGTTTAAAAATAAAGTATTATTCATACACCTTACGTTTATCGTTGACTGCTAGTTTAACACAACTAGATGACAATGCAACATGTGGTATGCAATCTTTATAATGCATTTCTAGGTGTTTGATCATGTCCCTAACATGGAGTATGTTATTGTACTTGGTTATTAAGTTGTAAACGAAATACAAAAACGACTAGTATAGAATTTAAACATAAGTCCTTTCAATGAAAGAATGACGAGGTTACCAATCCACCCAAATGACTTCTTTTCATCTGAAATGATAGGAGGATTTTCGACTTCGATATCGTAACCTACATATATATAATAAAAAATTAAGGTGTCGCTGGACCACGTTGCCTACTAAGTAGGTTTGATCCTACTATTGAACTTGACAATATTATTGACCCAATAATCAACAAATTAGTTGATTTAGGCAAATAAATTACACTCGAGTTCATATGGGTCGACTTAGATTAAACATGTCAGAATGAGTAGCTATTAAAACACTTGATAATTTAAAATGGGTGATCAACACCAATGACTATTGTTTGTCACCGCCACATAGCAGTTGCCGCCTCCATGCTACCGTTGCCGCCATCATTGTTGCCACTCCGCTAGGGTATCTGTAATCGTGGTAAATGCATGTTGTGACTAGCTGCCATAAAAATAAATATGATTGGTGAACCTATTTTGACACACATATATAAATAACCAAAGTAATATTCTTTTAAGTGATCCGTTCTAACCTGACACCCAATATGATTCCACCAACCACTTACCGGTAATTTGTGCAATTTACACAAAATGTTACAATAGACACTGATGTTGATGTTGTTTTGAAATGTACTTGTATAGAGAATAATTGTTTTAACCGAACACAATATGACTTGCCACCAAACTTATCTTTACATTTCACAACACGTTTGCCAATTTACTTGTACTTATGGTACTTGATATGTTATATAAAAAAACCATTAATATCTTAAATAACTATATTTAATACCATATGGTCCATGTGTAATTTTAGCTTTAAGCTCATTGTTCATTTCGAAACATACTCGCAAGTACGATGCTGTCTTTGGGCCTTTTTCGAGCATGGCATAATTGCTTTGATAAAATTTCAATTTTATTTTATTTTATTTTATTTTTTTCAAAAAAGAAACCCATTTTATTCCATAACTAAGAAAATTACATCAAGATAGCGGGCAGACGAGCAACAAGCTGCGCCGCCACCCCTTTCTAAATAGCAAATCCTAATCTACTAAAAACGTATCCTTGCCCACCCGGAGCCGAGACACTACTATGAATCACCCGCTGGACCCTGGTCAGGAAACGTGTAGCCTCCGGTGCCAATGAGCCACAAGTATCAAAGGCCAAGGGTACAAAAACGTGTTGGTTCTCCTCGCAGGCTTTTGCATGTTTTTCTACCTTCTTTGCCTCTGCTTTCCCGCACCACTTGCCCTGCTACAAAGTCACTATCCCTCAACCCAATTAGAGGAGATACACCCGTCAAGTCAACATAAGCATGCTCCCCCCTGCCCACCCAAAGACAAGAAGATCTGCTGGTCGTAGGGTGGATCTTCCTTCTGGATCCGAGAGGAAGTTCACAGGGGCCTCCTTCTTGGCTGAGATCCCAACCCATCTTAAAATGACCCACAGAATATCTTGAACCCAATCATGCCGATATTTGAAACCGGGTAACTCCTTACAATGAACCGCATGTTCCCCATATTTATCTAAGCAGGCCTTACGGCAAATTGGACAGATTTCATCCTCCTTATACATGGGGATCATCAAACGATATTTAAGAATGGCTCTGTATTCAATAGCGGACATGATTTGGCCCAGACTTTCGATCGGGATAACAGTCAGGAAATCTTGGGCGTGGGGGTTTTGCAAGCATTCAATAACTGCCCTTTGCCGGGGGGACAGACCAAAAACTTCACCCAGGCTCTGAGCGATTTTGCCAAAAGGGCATTCGCCAAAGTTTTCTGAGGCTTTGGGGGGTGTCCTTGTTAGAAAAACCGCCAATATCAAAACCTGGGAGATAGTCATTTAGCTTTTCGAGGGCCTGCAGGTAGTCTAAGTCTGCGCCGACAACCCCTCCATTCCGTAGGATGTGGTCTTGAAGGTTTCAGGACTGAGCTCGCGACGTCACAAACGCATACATCCCGACATCTTTCGCGGAGAGGAGCCCTAATCCTCCCATACGCATCGGCAGAGACGCCATCCGCCACTATAGGTCACCAAAGAAAGCCCCCTCCCCCCCACATACCACAATGTCTTCAATGGCTTCCCTTAGCCCCTTGTCAAAACATGATACTACTTCATCCATTATGGGGGGGGGGGGGGGGGGGAGCAGGTCCGTAACACAAAAAGCAGCTTAGCAACCCCCATACAAGACCTGAGCAATAGGAGTTCACTCTGAGAACACATACACACCACATATTTGTTAAAAAAAATATATATTCTTAGTAAATAACAAGTATTCATATTCATGCCTTATTTACCAACATATTCCGTCTCTAGGCCATCAATAGCCCACAAAATTAGTTTCTTTTATTTCGGTCTACAATATACATAAAGTTGCTATTAGTACTAATTGTTGGTATTTTTTTTCCTTTTATCTTCTTCATGTAAAATGGTGTCTAGTTGTTTTTTCTGTTTTGGCGTTTGTTTGTAATCATTCCTGTAACAGTACTGAATTCTGGGAGATTAACATGGACCTTTGTATGACACCCTAGGCAAATCCCACATCGGCCGTGGCCAGGAGAGATCCTTGGTTCATAAGTAATCCAAAGCCTCTTAAATCACCAACGCGTTTTGGGCTTAATACTAGTGGATGAGAGGAGAACTCCACAGTTAAGCGTGCTCAAGTGGGAGCAGTACCAGGATGGGTGACCTCCTGGGAAGTCTCCACCGGGGCGACCAAAAACAAATCCGTGAGCTCTGGATGGGCAACCCATCGGGGCAAAGCGGACAATATTGGTGGTGAGAGAGGCCGGATGTTACAATTCCTGTGTGGTTTTGGTGTTTTGGTTGTATTTCCAGTTTCTTACTGGCTCTTTATATATAGCTATAAAATGATCGTTGTTCCAAAAAAAATCTTCTTCATGTAGCTTATTAATGCAGGGATGTATCATGAGATCATAACTTCAAACACTTTTAATGTATTGAGCTCAGTGAAAATTTGAATACGTTGACGGACTCGACTAAAAAGTTACGTCTACATGATTAATATGCATGTCACGTCTGAAATTTACATATAAGGCCTAATACATGATTAATATACAAGATATGTCTATAGTTAACCCCCAAGGCCTTGTGTAATGGGGCAAAGCCCCTGCCACATTAGCAGTCGTTTGGGCGTAATGGGGCATGAAACACCATCCCCAGAGGCGTAAGGGGTCTCTGCGAGTGAAGTAACAGGCATGAAAAAGAAATGTTTGTAATTTTTTTTAGCCAATTAAATCTCTCTATTCAACGAGGGGAGTGAAAATTTGGCAATCTATTAAACATAGCCTAACAATTGACATTGACTTCAAAATGGAGCTACAAATGAACGTTGATATCATACCTAAAGTTATTCTATCTGTATGCCCGTAAGTCGTAACCGAGCTTTAACCAGGAGACATGGTTGAGTTTGTATTTATCTTTTTTTTTTTGAAGGCAAATTTTATTAAAACACCACCAAAAAACGACAAGGAATCTCCAAGGCGGAGATACCCACACCAAAGTTACATCACATTAAAATTGAACTTTTTCCAATCCTTCCAACCCACCGTACCCTTTTTACATATATTAGAATACCAATTAAAACCCAAAGCTTTTATGTCCGCAATCAACTCCGCAACATTCCGCCTATCATTCTTGAAGATCCTTTCATTCCTAGCCTTCCATGTTCGCCAACACGATATGATCAAGATGCCTTGCAACGCTAGTATCTTAACCACCGGCCAAGAATCAATCATATAAGTCTGCATGATATCGTCCATCGAGAAGAAATAAAACATCGGAAGATTCACCCATCTAGCTATCCCACTCCAAACACCGTTAGCTACCAAACATGCGGTGAACACATGATCTACACTCTCCACTTGATCTTCACAGAAACTGCATAAACCATCTCCGCAATTTATGTTACGCCTAGCTAACGCTTGTTTAGTAGGAATTTTATCCATCAACAATCTCCACATGAAACACGTTATATTTGATCGGGATCCATTTACACCATCTAAAAACCGTATTACTTGTACTCGAATGCCCGCTGTCCAGCCACTTCTTAACTTCGTGAACTGAAAAACCATTAGCTGTCCCACTGTCCCAACACCATCGGTCAGCAGCAACTCCCAAAACCTGACCCTGAAGAAGTTGATCACACTCTTTCTTTTGTTGAATTTCACTAACAGTCGAAGGAGCTCTCCTCCAATTCCAATGGACATTCGATGGAGCTACCCCACCATTAATTCTCTCCCCCACCTTGCAACCTTTATCCATTTTAAGGAGGAAAAGATCAGGAAACATGGTTTTAAGGGGAGTTCAAGACACCCAAGGGTCAATCCAAAACCGAATATCGGATCCATTCCCAAGACAGCCTCGTATCATACTCACACTACTAACGTCTCTCACCCTTAGACGAAAACCACAATTGACCAGTTTTGTCCATGTACCAGGGAATCTCGAGCGATGCGGATAAACCTCCCATTTTCTATTAGAACCATGAAAAGAGTCAATCACTCTTCTCCACAAAGAATCTCCTTCTTGTCGATACCTCCATAACCATTTAAGAAGAAACGCGTCATTACATTCCTCAAGTTTACGAATCCCCAATCCACCTTGTTTAATCGGTTTAGAAACCATATCCCATCCCACCCAATGAACTTTCTTCGAATCCACATTACCCCCCCCCCCCCCCCCCCCACAAAAAAATTTTAATCAAACCTTCCAAAGTATTAACAACCCCAACCGGCGCCTTAAAAAGAGAAAAATAATATGACGGAAGACTTTGTAAAACCGATTTAATGAGCGTCAACCTACCTCCAATGGAAAGGGTCTTCGACTTCCATTTCAATAATCTGGATTTAAACACTTTAATCACCGGCTCCCAGTTATTAATCCTTGTCATATTGGCACCCACTTGAATCCCAAGATAATTAAATGGAGTAGAACCCGAACGACAACCTAACCCTTGCGCCATAACTTCCACTACCTCATTGTCAACTCCCACCCCATATAATGTAGATTTATGAATATTTATCTTAAGACCCGAACACATATGAAAAATCCGAAGCATTCTTCTCAAACATACAAAAATGCTTTCCGACCATTCTCTCCATGACCATAGCGTCTTCTACGTATAATAAGTGAGAAATAACCGGACCATCCTTAGGAATCCCAACCCCCCTAAATAACCCATCCGTACAAGCTTTCTTGATGATCCCCGAGAGAGCCTTCATAATCATAATGAATAAAAAAGGCAATAAAGGGTCTCCTTGCCGAATACCCTTCTCACAATTAAACTCGAAAGTCGGCGACCCGTTAACCAAAACCGAAGATCGAGCCGAACTAAGAATGCCTTCAACCCACATACACAATCGCTCCGGGAAGTTCATCTGCCTCATAACCGAAATCAGAAACGTCCAGTTTACGTTATCATAGGCTTTCTCGAAGTCAATTTTAAACATAAAAAGATCCTTCCCACTCCTTTTCGACCACGACAGAATCTCACTAATCACCAACGGACTATCCAAAATGTATCTTCCAGCCACAAACGCCGATTGAGTCTCATTAATAACACTGTCCATAACTACCTTCAATCTATTAGTCAACACTTTAGAGATGACTTTACTCACCACCCTTATCAAATTTATTGGCCGATACTCGGCTAGGCTACCCGGGTCCTTAACTTTTGGAACCAAAGTATTAAAAAAGGAAGCAACGCCACGATTAATCTTACCAGTATCCGCAAAGTGCCGCATAATATCAACAAAATCCGAAGAAAATAGATCCCAATATCTCTTTATAAATCTAACTGATTTTAATCATGTTAAATGTGATACTTCAACATTATTATTTTTCTCTATTTTATTCTTTATCTTTCTAAAACTATAGGATATGTATATAACTAGTATTTAGGACCAGCACGTTGCGGCATGACCTTTAAACCAAACAAAAAATAGACGTAAAAAAGTTGAACTACGCATGCGCATTGCAACGTGTTAACTCATCAAATTTAGACGAAGACACAATATATTATTATAGAAAAGAATAACTAAGCTTATTAAGTATAACGCTTATTAAAATACAAACTAAACCCTAAGAGTCATTTTATTTTATTAATATTTCAAGGGAAAAGGTCAAATATATCACATGCAATGAAAACTTGTATGTGGAACTTGTGAAGATATACTAAAGAAAAATAAAACTTGATAAGGGATGCCACATGGCGTTCACCTATTGGTTTGCAATCAAATGGCATCCTTTCATTGGTTATTAAAGTTGATTAATAACAATGTGAATTTAACCTAACTTGATTATAAATGAGTATATTATATTAGGGTGCCTCGGACGTATTCGGTTACACATGTTCTGGTAGTGCTGCCAAATTAGTAACACTGGCGTCGCTGCCAACTTAGCAAGTGAAATGGGCCACTAGTTACCGAAGAAAGGAGGAGAGAAATGTTTGTGTGTGGATAGGAGAGAGAGGGTTTTTGGGTAGTCAGGAACATCGCTGTTAGTGTTCACGAGTTCCGATAAGTAGTCGGTCTATTACAGAGGTGGCACTTGGGTTGTGTTTTCACGGTAACTACTTTATCAACTTAGCGTGTAGCCTAGTAGTATCTTGGGCCTAGGCATATATACATATGTGAAAAGGTATTCAATCTTACATGATTGAATGTTTTAGTCCTATAAGAGTATCCGTAGTGGGCATGATGGCTGATGGGCTAGCGTGAAAACTACACATGGTATGTATTTAAAGGTAAAATCAGTAAATTACTAATACCATACTAAAAATACTGTTACCGAATTAATAGGAAAATAATTAGGTACAAAAAGTCAGTACCAACACCAACATCTAGGGCTGTAAACGAACCAAACGAACACGAACAAGGCTTTGTTCGTGTTTGTTTGTTAAGGTTTTTTGGACAAACGAACCGTTCACGAACACACTAACGAACATAATTCCATGTTTGTGTTTGTTTGTCAAGAAATTCAGTTGTTTGCGAACTGTTCGTGAACGCGGGTCTTAAACACAAACAAACATTTAATATGCAACTAACTAAAAAAACATTGTTAATATTAACTGTTAAACAAAGTACATCTACGAAACGATGTCGATAGGTCAAATTGTACTAACTTAGACCTAATTATCTAAAATTACTTAGGCATAAGCATTATTACATGATATTCCTAATTCAAAAGTTCTTAATTATCCTAAGTTTTAACTAGTGATCGAACATAAACAAACATACACGAACGGATATAAATAAACGAACGTAAACAAACATATTGACGAACGTTCACGAACGCAATCGAACGAACGAGACATTTGTTCGTGTTTGTTTGTTTAGTAAATCAAACGGAATTTTTTGTTCGTGTTCGTTCATTTATTAAACAAACGGACACAAACGAACTTCCCGCCGAACGGTTTACGAACTGTTCACCGAACGTTTGGTTTGTTTACAGCCCTACCAACATCTAATACTATTTGCTTATCCCGGGTTAGAAAAACAATAAAAAGACAAGATAACCCTAGTAAAAAATGGTCAAGAGTTTATGGTGGACCAAGTATATGTTTGGAACAGAGACACCTTTTGCTTTTCAGTTATATTATTGCTTTTTGAAAAGCATAATACTTGCAGAGACACAACATACATACACACATAACATAATACTCTCTCTCTCTCTCTTTCTTTAGGATTCTTCTTCTTCTTCCCAGACAACCATCACTCCTTCACATCATTCCTCTTTCTCTCTCTCTCTCTCTACAATCACTTTTACCTCCATTTTTCACTCACATTCCTCTTCACTCTTGTCTGCAAGTACACACTCTCTCTCTCTCTCTCTCTCTCTCTCTCTCTCTCTCCAGTTTAGGTTTTATATGTTTGTAATTCTTAATGCTTAATTTGTTTGTTTAATATTTTGAAGGTTTATATTGTAAAGTGATCATGTGTTTAAGTTAGTTTAGCTGGAAAACTTTGTGTATAGTTTGTGTAATGTGGTTGAAAAACAATTATTATTATTATTATTATTATTATTATTATTATTATTATTATTATTATTTAAAAAAAACATTGTTAGATGATGAAGGAATGAAGGTCTTCTGTAACCTAGTTTAGTTTTTGAAGTAAGTTTGTTTTCAGTTTAGTTCCACTTAGATTCTACTGTTTCATGTTAGAGGTGATATCATGTATGATGTATGTCTGTTTCTTTTTTTGTTTTAATTTATTTTTTGTTAATTTATATGTTTTTATTTTTTTATTTTTTTTTATTTTTGCTATTTTTATACTTTTTGTGAGGGCTTGTTTAACTTTTTATGTTACTAATCTATTTCAGAAGTTAATTGATGTGTGATTTGAACAAATTTGTTGAAACTCCAAGTAGATCTGTTATCCTGCTATGAGTTTTGTACCCTGTTCTTTATAAACAAGTCCACTTTTGACTTTTTCAAGTCAAATTATGTAGTTTTGTGAGTTTTTTGTTTTATCACTACAGTGTTTTTTTTTTTTTTTTTTTTTTTTTGTAGTAGAGTAGTTTTGTATTCGACAAACCGGTAGTCGTTTTGTGGCTTGTATTTGCCTAATCTGTATGAACTGTAAAGGAAAAAGTCATTTGACTCTCAAAAAGTCAAATTCATGACTTTTTTTTTTGTGGGTCAATAGTGTTCAAGATATTGAATATGACCTGTTAATCACAGCTTTGTTATTTTTTTTTATTGTAGAACTAGAACTTATAATTGGAAGAATGACAAAAGTAAGCCCTGAGGTTTTTGATGATACGCAAATGCAAGCTGTTCTGTCCGTATCAGCGGACGTGAGTTTCAAATCAAATAAATTCCCTAAATATAAATTAGGCCCCGATAATCAGATTCTTGACGAAGCAGCCGTGGATGATACGGGCCCACCGTTAAAAGACATTGTGGAACAGGAGACTGCAGCGTTATCAGATCAACATAAGCGTCTATCAGTTCGTGATCTCGCTAGTAAATTTGACAAGAATTTGTCTGCTGCAGCTAAGCTGTCCGATGAGGTATAGTTAGATTATTATGTCACTGAATAAATGAAGAGAAAAGTATGCGCTGAGACGATTCACAGGAATAATGTTGTTTTCCTGTTTGCTTATTCAATGAAATAGACTTTTATAAGTATCTGAGATATTGCCCCTGTTTTAAGGCAATCTCATATACATCCTTCTAGTAATAAATTTCACACACACATATATATAGGTATCATCATCATCATCATACTCAGTTAATCTCACCAATAGCAAAAGCTAAGGTAGGGTCTGAGGAGGGTAAGATGTAGACAGCCTTACCTTTACCCCAAGGGATAGAGAGGCTGCTTCCAGCGAGACCCCCGGCTCGATAGTGGTTTTGTATCAAGCCTTGGACATAAGGCACAACACTTAGCAATCAGGACAAACCCGATTGGTGCATGTACCCCCTTGTCTTTTGGCTATCAACGCCACCACATGATGCATGATTAACCGTCGGTCATTTTTAACGTTATTTTCACGAAATTAGTAAAATAACGTTAAAATTAGTGCAACTTTACTTTTGCCCCACGATGGCCATACATTATATGGGCACAGCCGTATGCGGGGCTTACACACATATATATAGGTACCGGTTCAAATACAAAGTCTCCAAAACGTGCGAAGTTTGCGAAGTACGTGATAATTACGTAATGTTTTTGTCTGTTCATGAATGTGTTTTGTCTGTTCATGAAAGCATTACGGAATTATGTGTTTTTCATTACGTAATTAGGAAGAACAGATTACGTAATTTATGTCATTCAAAATATATGTCTTTATCATTCATTACGTAATTAGTTTTATATATAATTGTATCATACATTACGTGATTATCACGTACTTCGCACGCTTTTGTTACTTTTTACGAAAACCGGCCCCTATATATATATACTGAATAATCTAAAAAACAATATGCGTGACGTTGTGACCGTGAGATGGTTTATTGTTTTCCTAATTGTTTATTTTGTGATAGACAGTGTTATAAGTAACTAGGATTATTTTATTTACTATGGAATGGATCAATATTACAATTCTAGTGTTTAGAAAGAAAAAAATTAATCCAAATGTTGTCAATTTCTTTCTTATTATATATTGCATTTATTCTATCATTTTAGGCTAAACTCAAAGAGGTGGCTTCCTTAGAGGGTCATGTACTTCTAAAGAAACTTAGAGATGCCTTGGAATATTTAAGACGAAGATTAGTTGGTCGAAATAAGGAAGACGTTGAAAAAGCTATCTCTATGGTATACTCGTTTTCCATTTTTATGTTTTTGCATTCTAGTATTGTCTACTTGTTTATATATGCTTCATGAAGGTTAATTTTATGGTAATATAATAAAGTTACAATTTATATGATGTATGACTTATACTTTGTCATAGGTGGAAGCATTGGCGGTAAAGTTGACTCAAAACGAAGGGGAGTTGATACAAGAGAAGTCTGAAGTGAAGAAACTTGCAAACTTTCTCAAACAGGTTATTAACTTTGACAAAAAAAAAAAAAAAAAAAAAAACTTGTCGAATAATGAAATGGCCTTAAAGTTTTTGAAACGAAAACACTCTTATAGCCTATAACGTGTTGACGTCTCATCAAACGCATTTTTAACAAATTTAAGGAACATTTTCATAATGTGACATGTTTAATGTCGCAATTGGTATACACGGAATTAAATACATACTTAGGAAGAGGGTTAAATACGTGGGATGATCAACAACTTTACTAGTTTGAACTCTCCATGTTCACGTTGTTTAATAATTTATTTGAGGTATTAAAACTGAATGTTATTATTTGTTTGCAGGCTTCAGAAGATGCTAAAAAACTTGTAAACCAAGAAAGATCTTTTGCTTGCGCAGAAATTGAAAGTGCGAAAGCAGTAGTGAGAAGAATCGGGGAGGCTCTTGATGAGCAAGAAAAAATGTCACTAAGCTCAGGAAAGCAGGTAACGTTATATCTATAATGTTAAATGCACTACCATGTAGCTAGGGTATTGATATTATTTTAGGTTTTCGGTTTTCCTTCGAGAAAGTAATTGACTGACTTCTTGCCAGGAAATGGAGGAGATGGTGGAGGAAATCCAGCAGGCGAGACGCATTAGGTTATTGCATCACCCCTGCAAGGTATATTTACGAGGCCACTTATATATTTAACTTTTTTGAAATTACTTTATAGGCTACCCCAAGTATGTATTAAAACTACTTCAGTAAGGCCATCCATGTATCGATTTTGACCAAAAACACATCAACGATTTTTTTTTTTTATTTATTTTTTATTTTTTTATTTTTTTTACGATTATAAAGGGCATTTTAGGCATAGTTTTGGCCAAATCTAGTATTAATGAAACTAAAT
This sequence comes from Ambrosia trifida, assembly GCA_028751855.1. NCBI lineage: Eukaryota > Viridiplantae > Streptophyta > Magnoliopsida > Asterales > Asteraceae > Ambrosia > Ambrosia trifida. The sequence continues at coordinate 20,775,301 of CM054126.1, read as the reverse complement.
AGGTACTTTGTATTCTTGGATCACGCCGTCATCTCAAAATCTGGATTTTATACATTAATGAATTGCAAATTCTTGCGGTTAAAGAATACAACTTCTGATGTGGTAGCCGTAAGATGTACTTTTATGCCTTTGTTTTCTAGGTGATGGATATGGAACATGAGCTTCGAGCATTGAGACTACAAATCCAAGAGAAGTCTGCATTTTCAGTAAAACTTCAGCAAGAGGTATCCTTATATAAAGATTTGCAACATTTGACTTAGCACATAGTTTGATAAACACATTGGTTTAATGTGTAAAACACAACGCTTTTTCTAGGACGGAGAGAGTAAATTATAATTTATTTATTTTTTTGTTGCATCCGCTTACCTACGTTAACTCGTAATCCAAATGCAGCTAATGCTGAAGAAATTGGTTGAGGAAAACAAGTTAAGCTTATATGCTCTAGAAGGTTCTGTAACTTTGGGCTCAATTTTACGACTTCAACCGTGTTCAGAAGAAGCCATGGAGCTCTCAAAATGTTCAATTCAGTGGTATCGTTTATCATCACAATGTAGCAGAAGGGAGCTTATTTCAGGTGCTTATTAATTTATTTACATAATCTGCATGCAACTAATTTCTTCAGAAACATTTTTGTATTCTGTCTCGTTAATTTCGCCTTTTGTCAATTTGACCTATTTACTTATAAATAATAATAATTAAAAATAAAGGATAAATTACATAAGGACAGTAGGTAGGTGGGCAACAAGCTGCGCCGCCACCCCTTTCTGGATACACTGGCGGAGCATAGTAAGGGCGGGGAGGGGCGGCCGACCCCCCCGGATTTTCGCGCAGAAGTTCCGATTATATAGTATTCGTATAGAAAATTTTGAAAATATAGGGTTTCAACCCCCCAAAACGGGTTTTCGACCCCCCGAAACTAGTGACTTCCGACCCACCGGTGACTTCCGACCCCCCGAACCTTCGGGTCAAGTTTCGCCACTGTCTGGATAGAAAATCCTAATTTGCTAAAAGCAAACCCCCGCCCTTGAGGGGTGGAAAAGTTGTTGTGTGCTTAGCCACCTGTAGTCAAAAAGCATCTTCGGTATGCATATGTCGTATTTTACGTTGTTTGGGGAAATTTGTTTTCACCAGGTGCGAACAAATCAGTTTATGCACCCGAGCCTTACGATGTTGGGCGGATTTTACAAGTTGATATTATATCAAACAGCCAAAAATCGACTGTGACGACAGCTTGTCCTGTACAGCCTGGTTTGTTCTCTTTTCTTTATCTCATACTTTTTTTATGATAAAAAGTTGGGGCGCTTTTTCTTTATCGCTTTTTAAATGGCATTTTGTTACAGCTGTTGGATTAGAGAGTTATGTGGAGACGCTTTCTCGAAAAGGAAACTCTGAATTCAGTGTATGTTAAATATTTAATCTATAAATTTATAAGGACCTATTTTTTACTCTACATGTAATTTGGTAAAAAAAGATGTTTGAATGTTTCGTTGGTTTTCTTTTTACAGGTGGTTATCTCTCAGATGAATGGACGAAACTACACGACACATTCTGCGCATTTATTACGTATTGGAAAAATGAGAATGAAGCTTTCGAAAGGATGGATTACAAAAGCTAGAGATGCTTATAACTCTACATCAATGCAGGTAAAGCTCCTATTAACGCTCCGTTTTTTTCCATAGTTAAAGCTCCGTTTTCATAATCGTTTGTTGGGTCCTATATCAACGCTCGTAGTATCTTGCAAATTAGTTAATGATCATTGATCACATAAGTTCTTACGACATTTTGTCTGACCAAATTTCAGCTATGTGGATTTAGAGGTGGCGGGAATCTTGCAGCTAAATCAATATTTTGGCAATCAAGAAAAGGTCAATCGTTTGTATTAGTGTTTGAATCAGAACGAGAAAGAAATGCAGCCGTTGTTCTAGCCCGAAGATACGCACTTGATTGCAATGTATGTATTTCCCCCCTTCATAAAGTGAAAATTCTTAAAACCCTCGTTTGACATGTTCCGTTTGTTTGACCCGTTAGAGATAAAACACTGTCTAAATCAGCCCATGTTACAATCACAGGTGGTGCTGGCTGGACCAGATGATCAAGCATCACTTTATCTTCTTTAATTTCTTTCACTAATGACCAGGCTTCCAAACTGAGATTTGATTTTTTCATTTTTTTAAATTTTTTTTTTGTGTTTTTATTTTTTGGGTGTTTTTTTAATTGGGTTTCTACTAATTTGATTATTTTGTGCATCCTTCATAGGCATAGTTTTGGTTTGCCTGTCAATTGGTTGTATTATTATGTATACCGATTTTATCATATATTCTGTGTTTCTGATGTAACAAGGAACTCTTGGATTGAAGCTTTTTATCTTGTTGAAATTTATTAGAGTTTCCTTTGACAAATTTGCATGAATATTAATTACATATAGGAGTAATTTAAATAAAAATAATCCCGACTATTTCTCTTTGGCCGATAATGGTCCCAACTACGAAAATAACCACTAGCAGTCCCAATTTTCGACATATTGGTCATCAACGGACCCAAGGTGGCAAAATGATCATATGTGGCATGCCACGTCAGCATCACACTAAGACTATTCGGAGGGGGGGGGGGGGGGGGGGTAATTGTGGGGAGTGGAAGGGGGGGGGGGGGGGGGGGGGAGTGACATGTGGCATTTCTATTTTTTTTTAAGTAATTAAAATAACATTTTTAATTAGACTGAACGGAGTGGAGGGCGGGAGAGGGGCGGGAAGGGGGGGAACACCGCCGCACACCGGTGTGGAGAGGGGCGGGAGTGGGGGGGGGGGGGTGGGGGGGGGCGGGCGGGAGAAACTTCACTGGCGTGGGGGGAGTTGTTTGGCCACGTGGCAAGATGTTATTGGGCCAGCTTTTTTTTTTTTTTTTTTTTTTTTTAACTTTAACACAATATAATATTATTTCCTTCCCCCCCTCTTCCCCCCTTCCACTCCCCACAATTATTTTCCCCCCCACAAGGGCCCCACAAGTGCTACATGGCGCTTCATCCCCCTCTTTCCCACCCCCCACTCCTTATAGTCTTAATATAAACCTAGAAAAATACAAAAATTAAAAACCTAGAAAAATAAAAAACGTAAAAAAAAAAAAAAAAAAAAACCGAAAAAAAGTAAAAACTAACACATTAATTAATATTATATTTTTCCATGAGGTCACGCTTCATTTGTAGCGTCATCTCTAACTCTGGCCCGTAAAGATGATCGGTGTTCATGGCGATAAATTTCATATCTTTGCGTTTTTCGTGCTGTTCTTTGATACTCAACTTTCGCTCTTTCATACTCAACTTTTTTTCAACCGCTCCTTGAGCATTTTTTCTTGAATCGTATTGAACTGAATCATAGTGGAATTTAAATCTTGCAAGTCAGCGCTGTAGGCGCCGGTTGATCCAGAACCCGAACCCGAAGCAGTAGATTTTTGCGACCTCTTTTTTGACTTATCTTGACCGGGTGGGCGACTCAATTCCTCTTCGAACTCGTCTTCATCCAAATTAACGGTTTCTACGTTTTCAGGGTCAATTTGACGATTTCTTGACGAATTTGTTTTTGACCTTTTTGCGGAGTTGGTTGCAGTGGGGACGTACGCCCATTTTGAATGGTTCTTCGCGACTTCCCAACAATGAAGAAACTTGAATTCGAGACCGGTTTCGTTACGATACGCTGCTAGCGACCGGCTGAGGCTGTCGGTGTCTGTTTCACCGCTTTTTGGATTGTTTCTTGCGTAATAATAATGCGGCTGAAACGCATTCATTGCCCTGTTTATCTCTGTCCACTTGGACGAGAGACTATCGTTTGCTCGATAAAACTCTCTTCCCATCAACCGATGGAACGCGGTGTTTATGTCGATCCAAAGTCGTTTTTGTGGCAACTAGTTCCTAAAAAAAAGAAAATATTAGCAATATTAGAAAAAAAAAATCATGTTAAAAAAATTTATTAGAAATACCTTGCTCTTTTTCCGACTCGCTTATCCACGCTTTCGTTATCGCAAGCTCTTCTTCGGGTGTCCACTTAAGGCATTGGCGGTTAGCGGCGGCTAATGCTTTCTCCTCCGCCGTCTTCTTCCTGTGACTTCTTCTTGCAGGGGGGGTTTTTACCCGAAGATGATCTCGCAACATTTTGGAGTTGTGTTTCGGGTACGGTTTGCGTTAAAGGAAGTTGTGAAGGAACGGGAGAATCATTGAATGGGAAATTAGGATAAATTTGCCCACTAATGAAACCCGCATAACCCGCGTAGTCGGGACAAGGTGAAGGAATGGGTGGACGGTTTGGGATCGGGCGAACCGGTGGTGTATTCGGGTTTGGGACGTACGCGTATGGGTTGTTTGGGTCAAAGCCTCAGTTGTATGGGTTCATTTTTGGTTGAAGAAGAAAAATATATGAAAAATTGTATAAAAAATGGTTGAAGAAGTGTATAAAATTTGTGAATAAATAAGTTAAAGTGGGTGTTTTGTAGTGAAATGGGGGTAATTTATATATTTTTTTTGTTTTGACCGTTAAAAAACCAACGGATCTTTTTTCATTTTTTTTTTCAAACGGTCCACTCTATTGCCCACCAATCAAGAAGTGCCACGTGTCCATTTGGTTTGCCCCACGCCGGTGAGTTGCCCCCCCCCCCCCCCCCATGCCATACCGGCGGCGGTGTCCCCCCCCCCCCCTCCCCACTCCGGACAGACTAATAGAGTTAGCCTCAGTTAGTTTGGGTCCGTTGGTGGCCAATATGTCGAAAGTTGGAACCGTTAGTGGTTATTTTCGTAGTTGGGACCATTATCGACCAAAGAGCAATAGTTGGGAGGGATTATTTATTTCCATTACTCCTTACATATACAATGGACTGATTCTCTTTCTGCTCGCTCCTGTCAACGAATGAATCTACTACTCGTGTCACTGACATTCCAGACAGTCAAAATGCTAATTCGAATTTAAACGAGCTCAACAAGACGACTTTCAAGTTTCAACCACCCTCCATTCTTTCGCAATTGTTCCATTTGGCGAAAGTGAAAGTGACCGAGGATCAAACACATAAGCAATCTGCTCACGAATGTTACCAAGCACAAAGGAGATTTGTTAGACAGAAAAGAGGAGTTTTAATACTATGATTGTATCAGTCACATTCATCCAATATCAACAATTAATATAATCAAATGTTAAAAAAAGAAACAATAAAACATAGTAGTTTAATAATAATACTGGTATGATGATATCATTTGAGTCAAAGTATATCAGAATCACATCCATCAGGAGGAACCAACAAAAACAAACAAATCAGTTTGATGATTCTCTCTTCTTTTATACCAACTAAAATCTACGACTACGAGGATACAGCCAATAGAGCTTTGGCCGGCTGGTAAAGAGCCACTGCGCCTCGCGAAACGCTCGAGTATTTCCTGTAAACAACCTTCCTCTTTTCATCACTTTTCGCCAACAAATGAAATCCAGCCATCATTTGTGCACACTCCATCACTTGCATCTCAGTGAACCCCGTGTGCATTTCAAGCGTCTCGTGCCACACGGGGCTCCTGTTCATTGTAGCGCGCGCAGCGTACACCGCTGCAGCCGCCACCATCGACGGACAAAACTTAATAATCCCGTAATGCATCATTCCTAACTCAGCATAAAAGTGCACCATATTCTCCATCTGCAAACATTCCACAACAGTTCAGAATCATTTCAAAACAGATTAATAGTTTTATCCTGAACCTCATAATAAAAACACTCACGGTGATCTCCGGTGAGGTGACGGACGCTTTAATGAACCTGGTGAGAAACACAGAAGGAGTTGGAACAGTTAAGTTCCATTCCAACCTACCCAATATCCTCTTCTCCATAACCAACACATGTTTATGCTCATACGCTCGATCCGAAATCTGAATAAAATCATTAACTTCCGGCGCCCAAATCTCTTCATACTTCGAAGCTATAAGCATCGCACTCATCCCTACACACTGCAGCTCTCTTCTAGCAACAGTTTCAGCAGCCAAAAATCTGTCAACAATGTTGATTGTCAGGTACAACGTTTCATTCGCAAGCTCGAATTTGCTGTGCACTTCGATCAGCCAGTCGATCAGAATCGCCCTCATTTTGTCGTTGATCTCAGGTTGCGAGTTCATGTAGTCATGTACTTTAGTCTCATCCTGCAACAAATCCACATCAAGAAATTTAACAACACAACTAAAGAAAACTGTAAAAATAATAATAATAATAATAATAATAATAATAATAATAATAATAATAATAATAATAATAATAATAATAAGTAATAAACAATTTAACAAGTTTTACCTCTACAAGCTTGTAGAATTTGTAGATGTCTTCAACATATTCAACTTCTGCGAGTTCATTACCGACATCTGCAGCGTCAATATCAACAATATTTTTCGGCTTCGGTTTATAGTTCAGTCCACAGGCAGCTTTGCTTCTGGCAGTGAGTGTAGCAGTAAGCGAAGACTGAGGCTTCTTGTTTCGTTTACTCGACGATTCAGGTTTCGCTTTCTCTTCGATAGTATCAGGACTGATTTCGATCACAGTTGCGTTCTGTGGCATCGGTGCAGGCTTCGGTTTTGCAGTAGCTTTCTTCCTAGGCACCATATTGTTATTATTATTGTCAACATTTAAAGCAGCCAATGGTTTCTGTAAAAAACAGAATCAAGATTTGGTAACAAAATAAAAATATTATTAATAGTCATAATAGTGAAATCAAGATTTAACCTTTTTGTTTTCTGCTGCATCTTTTTGGGCATTGGCAAGTAACTGTGCACAGAAGCTTCGGGTAACGGGTCGGGTGATTTCGGGCAGGGGTTTTCCGTCTAAGGGCTTTAGAGTAACCAAGTTTCCGATATCTCCAAGTGCGCGGCGGTTCTTGCCTTGTCCGGCTGCCGGAGCAACCGCCATTGTGTTCTTCTGTTTCATTATCCCAACTGCTTCACCTTTGACAATTACAAAAACAGTGTTAGAAAATTATTTAAAAAAAAAATCTAAAAACTCTAAACTTGCATATAAAATATAAAAACATTGTTGTAAATCATGATCTTGATAAATGATACAAAAAAAAAAAAAAAAAAACCTAAAATATTTGGAAAACATCAAAAATTTTCAAATTACTTTAATCCAGGTTTAGGGTTTTTATTTAATTATTATTTTATTTTATTTTATTTTATTATATTTTATTTAAATCTGGATTTAGGGTTTTCATCAATAGATTTTTTTAAAATCATCTAAACAGATCTAATAGATGAATAAATCCACAAGAACTTATTTTTATGATATTTAATAATAAAAACCCTAAAAACAGAGGAAAATTTAAACTCCAAGATTAAGTTTACACACCATGAATAATAATCAAAACCCTAATAATATAATAACTAATAGCCCAACAAGAACTAGATTTTATGAGATTCAATCAAAAAACACCTAATTATTATGAGATTTAATAATAAAAAAAACAGAGGATACAAACCCTAAAAACAGAGGAAAAATAAAAATCCAAGATTTAGATTTACATAATGAATAATAATCAAAACCCAGATGATATAATAAGTTATAATCAAAACCCAGATGATAAAATAAGTAATATTGAGATATAATAAGTAATAAAAGATTATTGAAAGGATACCTCTGTTTTGTTGTTGTTCTTGAAGAAGATGATGTCTTGAACCCATGTTATTGTTATTATTGTTATCAGATCAATGAACGTTTGAAGAGACTGGTTTCTCTCTCTAACTATTTTACTCTCTCTCTAGAAATTTGTGATGAATAATGAAAGAGACTGTGACTCTTTTTGAAGCCGATGAATTGCATAGGCTGCTGCCCTAACGGTCTGATTTCTAGCCGTTGGGTTGGGTTAATGTTATTCGAATTTTGTGAATTTACTAAAATGACCCTTGTGGTTTTGTGATATTGTAGTCTAAGCCTTTGACTTTGACTTTTAATTTTAGACAAATTTCTTTCACATTTTTAATTCCCATTAACATAGCAATTTCCTGCCAATCCCTTCTTGTAAATGGCACCTTCTTTGCTTTTCCTAGGTGAGGAGTTTGAGTTTTACCGGCACTAAAATGTTGTTGGTGGGCTTTCAAGCGGTAAGTTTTTCTTGGGCACTAGTGTAAAATTATTGGTGGACTCGGGTATCTCTCGGAGTACTCCTTTATTCAGTAGGTACTTCGAGAATGCTCATGATTGATTTATTGACCGTAAAAAAATAGCAATTTCCTTGTTAAGTCTTTTTATCGTGTCCTAATTTATGTTTGATGAAAAAGATGTGCATATTTTATTTTGTGTTTGTAAGACATAGGCATGATAAGTTTTAATAGTTTCACAGAAAAAAAAATTCCAAGAGTTATAATTTGTTTGCGAATTACATAGGGTGGTGGGTGTGGTTTCATTTTATGTAGGGTAACCGATCGGCTACATCGGCCCCTCTACTCCAGGGACCAATTTCGGGCTACAAATTCGGTGGGTGGAAAATGAAAGAAGTGAGTGCTCAAATAGTTAATTTTTTTTACCGTTACTTTGAATATATATACACACACTATAAATACACCCATTTTTCACATATTTTTTTACCCTGCATCCATTTCTTCACATATAATTTTTTTTAAATGAGGTGGACTGAGGAGGAAGCGATGCTTTAGCTACAGCCTGGGTTAACGTCAACGAGATGGCACCTAATAAGAGATGTCATTCATTTTGGCAATAAAATTTCGCTCGCTTTCGCCTATATATGGGTGGTGAAACCGCTCGCACCCTACACCAACTTAGTTCTAAGTGGGCTGATTTTAAGAACAAGACACCACTTTTTCACGACCTATACAATGAGGCCATGAAGGACGAAGGTGAGCCAAATGAAGACGAAGCCATTGAAGTGGCTAAAATTGAACAGAAACATACGTACGATCAAGACGTTAAATATGTTTCGACTTGGTAAACAAAGCAACCTAAAAGTTAACTTCTGTTTTGAAAATTTTAAGATTAACACTACGGAAACAAAATAGTAATAAAAACATAAAAGTTAACAAAGCAACCACAAGTAAACACAATGTCAACACACAACAAAAACCACACAAAAAAACATCATCATAATCTCAATCCTATGTTGTGAGTTCCATAATAGCCGATACAATATCTCCGTCTGCAGCCTTAAGAGCCTTGACCACCTTTGCCCTGGACACGCTGGCCTGAGTCATGACCAGTTCGACGTCCTTGGGCTCTACCCCGGTCTCATCAACGTCTTCATCATCCTGAGCCGCGGCTGTAGGCTCAGGCTCGGATACAATGTTACTGAGATTAGGTGCTTTGAATTGCTCAGCTGCCTGGCTTTGTAATTGTGAGCTCAAATCTTCTATTTTGGCCTCACCAAATATAACATAAGTATCTGACGCAGGGCTTTTATATACATCAGGCTTCGAGATCACAAACAGAATCTGCTCAAGTATAAACAACTATTAGTACGCGAGGAAAAAAAAAGGGAAATTGGATTGTATCGCCCTCAACTATTTGGGATTGGCCGATAACGCACTGAACTATAAAAATGATCACCAACGCACTGAACTTTAAACCTCTTGGATTGTGTCACACTATGGCTGTGTTTGACCAGGTCCAAAACCACTAAAACGATTACTTAGTGATAAAGAGGTTTAAAACGATTACTTAGTGACAAATTAATACAATTAACACATATGGATTCTTCCATTTGGACCTTATCAAACACAGCCTTAGTGTGACACAATCCAAGAGGTTTAAAGTTCAGTGCGTTGGTGATCAATTTTATAGTTCAGTGCGTTATCGGCCAATAACAAATAGTTGAGTGCGATACAATCCAATTTCCCAAAAAAAACATCTTGGGGGGGGGGGGGGGGGGGGGGGGGGGGGGGGGGGGGTCAAGGTTGCTTAAAAAACGAAACTCGATTCTCATTTGAAAATTTAAACAAAAAATAATTATGTGGAACTGCAAGACGACCCTGTTTGCAAGTTACCTGCCCTGCGCATTTTGCTATCTCTACAAGTATCACATGCTTTTTGCGCATAAAAAATCTTACATTTTTGCTCTTTTTGACAGTAACACGGCTAACACCAGGAATAGGCTTCATCCCGAGCTTTAACATAGCCTTTCGACTTTTCTTTTCGCTTCTGCTTTGCTTAGACCTCCCGCTTGCATCTCCATGTCCTGCTTCCACACATACCGTCAGATATTTTTACATGTTCACCGCTAACTACTGAACTAAATATGATAAAAAATTTATATATTCACAAAAATAACCATAATTACAGAATTAAAAAGCAGTACGCTTGTATGTACTAAAAACACACTTTGGGCAACTTTTATCGCTTTTATTTGATCGATTTGAAACAAACGTAAACAAAACCAATCCAGTGCTAAATGACTTATGGCGTGAAATAGGAAGACTGAAAAACAAGGCAACAAATTACAAAATTATTGACGCAAACAGAAATTTAAAAGAACGGAAAAGAGCCTCAGGGCGTTTTCCCTTCGCCTAATGAGGCGTAAGCCTCAAGGCAAACCGAGGCGTAAGCCCGAGGCGCAGTCAAAATATATATATAAAAATTATGTATCTTATAAAATATAAAATAATTGACCTAGAAAAGTCTAAAACATCAAAAACACACATCAAAAATAAAATAATTGGCCCAAAAAGTCTAAAACACAAAAAAAAAAAAAAACACATCAAAACAACCTAAACCACCTAAGGCGCACATTTTCTTAGCACCTCGGCTCGGCCCTTAGAGGCTCATGTACAATCTGAACTCCATGAGGCGCGCCTCAGACGCGTTTTCTTAGCGTTTCGCCTCGAGGCGCCTCACCCATTTTTTAAAACCATGTTCACGCTCTTCACAATTTCATCTCCCTCTCTCTCTCTCTCTCTCTCTCTCTCTCTCTCTCTCTCTCTCTCTCTCTCTCTCTCTCTCTCTCTCTCTCTTTGTTTGATTATGTTGCCTATTCTTTTAAGATTTTTAGTCTCCATTCACGTCTGCTACTGCCCAAGTCTGATTCTGCTGTTGTTGATTCAAGGCTCAAACTCAATATAATTTTTATGAATATGCAGTTATTAAAACAGGTTAACAGAATTGATAGGATGGTTATTGTTGACTGATTGTTGGTGATGATATGAAGTGAAGATTGATGCACTACTATTGCTGTGTCATTGCAATCTTTCTTTTAATCATTTCTAGACCAACCCAACCCAACCCAACCCAACCCAACCCGAAACTCGTTCTGACTCGAACCCACTTCAACCCAAACCAAAACAACCCTTTTTTAATCGACCCGTTTTGACGCGAAATTGTTTTGACCCAAACCAATGTTGTAAAAGTCGCTTTAGGTGGTCACCTAGGCGCTAGCCGGCCACAAATGTAGGAATAAGGCCCTAGTCGGAAAACTAGGCGTTTAAGCCATTAGGCGGGCCTAGGCGGTGGTTTTTTTAATTTTTTTTTTAAATTTCTACGTATTTCTTAGTATTATGTGTATATATCTAAGTATTTCTAAGTGTTATGTGTATATATCTTAACATATTTCAAAAAACCCCTAAATTTGTGTGTATATATATAAAATACGTATAAAAATACCAAAACGCCTAATTCCGCCTAATTTCGCCTAGTCCCGACTAGTCCCTAGGCTAGACCTCACTGCCCGCCTTGTTAGGATCGTAGAACACACACGCACACGAACACAAGTATTTACGTGGTTCGGTCTAAACTGACCTACGTCCACGGGGGCAACTGGGGTATTGTTTTATTGAGTGATACAAAAAATTACAAGTACAAGGGATATATTTATAGGCACTAATTAGGTTAAAACCCTATGCTAAACTTGATCACCAAGTTAATCATACTGGGTCGGGCCTATATGTGGGCTGACGAAGACAACATCTCCAACAATCTCCCACTTGGTGTCTTCGGACCACGAACTGCACCATCTCTTCTGTACTTCTGTAAATAAGATCTCCCCTGATCTTCAATGCACCTCCAGTTACCCCGATCTCCTCAACACTATTCCTGGAGACCAGCTGAAGCTCCCTGAGCTCCAACTCATCAGTCATGGTTATGTCTACCACTGACCCATTCTCTGTCTCTACCGGCTCCCACTGACACGAACTGCCGGATCCTAAAACACCCTGAGAATAAACACTCTCCATATTCAGCAAGTAATCCACTGGAGAGATTTTATCAGCTGGAATACTGGTTCTCCTGACCCAATGTCGTCTAGGAATTCCGACTAAAGCACAACCAGTGCTCCCACTGCCACGAAAACCTCTGACTGGTCTACCTGAACCTTTCCACGCTCGTTCATCCCGAATCTGACCTGTGACTCTAGGTTTCTCACTTGCAAAGACAACCTTCTTCTGCCCACGAGATTCTGTGAACCCGACTTTGTTTCTCCTCTGAACTGGGACGGTCACTCCCTCAGACGGTAAACTGACCATATAAACCGAACCTCGTTCTCTTCCTCGAGCTGTAACAAGATTTCCCTTAACAACTTTCCACTGTCCATTCCCGAACTTAACCTCATGCCCCTGATCATCCAACTGCCCGATAGAAATTAATCTCTTCTTCAAACTAGGAATGACCCTGACATCTTTCAAAGTCCATGAACTGGATGAAGTCTTCAAATCTAAGTCACCCATGCCCGTAACATCAAGAGCCTCATCGTTCGCCGGTCTTACCTTACCAAAGTCACCTTTTCTTCAAATTCTGCAATGCTTCACTGCTGTGGGTAGCTTGAAATGAAGCACCAGAATCCATGGCCCAAGAGTCTCACTGCCTTCCACTGAGTCCTAATGCATCAAACCTTGACACATTCCCAGAAGCAGAATTTCATATATATGACATCGACTCTAACAAATGTCCATATCACTATGCAGCCCCAACAAGTCAACTATGCCAAGCTCCCACTGTCCCTGTTATCCCAACCAGCTAACAAGCAAACGGTTATAACGCAGCAGAGCTTTCATGAAATCAAGCGGTACCAAGGGTTCTATGACCGTACACACGATCAGTTAACGCAAACCCTAACCGAAAGATCATCCGACTGGCAATAGTACACATGACTTGCCACTAACTTTTTTTTTCTTCACTTATGTCGTCACCAGCACACCTACTGGTTCTGTTTTCTCCAGGTTTTACTAGTAAAAGAAAAAACAAAGCTATCGACTCGCCTATACCGTTTTCTTTTACCCTGCGAAACGAACCAAATCCAGAACCACCTGCTCGATTTCCTTATGTTCGTTTTTTTTTTGCGACCTGGTTAAACTTTACACCCCGGTTCACCAACTAAATTTCGTACCGTTAAACTTATCGATTTTTACCTTCCCGTCTTCTGCCATGATAATAACACGACTAACGAAACTTAATCGAACAAGCAAACCAATACTGAAAAAAATATAACCTGATTACTGGTCTATAATCTTGTTTCTCTGGTTTTCACAAACGGCTCTCCAAAAATACGTTGGTTAAATTGATCCAAAACCTCAAAAAATTACCACTTCTTTGACCAAAACAAGCCAACTCCCCCAACAAAATTTTGACCAACTTTTTATGTACTCCACGTAATTATCCAAATTGCACCACCTTTTTTTTTTTCAAACAAAAAATCCTCCTTTTGCTAATTGCTCCTTCACGTGAAGAAAGCTATCCTCACACTCCACACTTGACCAACAAACAGATCTAGACCTACTTCTTCTTTCACCAACAAACCCAAAAGAAACTTAACTCTCCTGAATCCTTGTACAAACCAACGACCAGCAACAATGGCTGATGGATTGGTTTAATCGGAACCCTAAACTGGTGGAGAAGAGTCACGGGTTGGGTCAGAGTTTGGCAAACGGTACGGTTTGTCGGGCTGCTGTGGCGGAACCCTAAACGGGTTCAGGGAGGCGACAGTTGAAAAAAAAAATTCACGGTGGGGGAGGGTGGTCACGGTGGGAGGTGGTGGTGATGGCAAGAGGTTTTACGGTATGTGTTCTTTTCTTTTACGCTGCCCTCCGCCGACCCGACACACCTGCCGGCGGAGGCTATCTCCTAGAGCTCTTGGCTCTGATACCAGTTGTTAGGATCGAAGAACACACACGCACACGAACACAAGTATTTACGTGGTTCGGTCTAAACTGACCTACGTCCACGGGGGCAATTGGGGTATTGTTTTATTGAGTGATACAAAAAATTACAAGTACAAGGGATATATTTATAGGCACTAATTAGGTTAAAACCCTATGCTAAACTTGATCACCAAGTTAATCATACTGGGTCGGGCCTATATGTGGGCTGACGAAGACAACATCTCCAACACGCCTAGCGCCTTCTGCAACATTGACCCAAACCCATTTCAACCCGTCACCCGATCGCTTTCTTAGGATAAACACTATTCCATCAAAACGATTAACTCTTCGCTTTGTTAGGATAAACACTATACTGAAAACTCTAACAAATTCACTTCTCTGGATTGATTCTAAAGATTCAAACACAAAAATCCAAACTTTTTTCAAGCCATCATTTTTATAAACACTATACTACTTGAAACATTACATTGATCACAAAACAGTCAATATAAGTACAGAAAATATAATCACAAAATACAACTTTGCTCATCTATTAGAATGCATTGCCATAAAAACTTACAATAATAAATAAACAAATAAATAACAAATCAGGTATCTAACTTAGTTCAAGTCCTCAATTTATGAACACTACACTACTTAAATAAAAAAAAAAAAAAAAAAAAAAAAAAAAAAAAAACCTTACATCAATCTTTTGTTGGTCAAGATGGGTAGATGAGTTCTTCTTGGGTTTGAGCTAGGGATGAGCTCGGGACGGTATCGGTACCGAACCGATACCGATACCGAAAAGTCCAAAAATCCAATACCGATACTGATTATACCGGTACGGTATCGGTATCGGTATCGGTTCGGTATCGGTACGGTACCGTACCGGTGTGGTATAGGTATTTTACCTTAAAATACCGATACCATACCGATCCTGTACGGTATTGGTATCGGTACGGGATCGGTTTTCGGGACCGTATGCTCATCCCTAGTTTGAGCAGTCATTATGTTTTAGAGAGAGAAAGCAAAAACCCTAAAATTGTTAAGCTGGCAGTGGAGAATGTATGTAGTATATGAGATGGTGACAAAAGTAGACCTTCAATATCTTTATTGTAACTTTTAGTCCCTTAGATTGCGTGACCCCCATAAGCCCCGCCCGCCAATAAAAGTCCAGCTATCAGAGGTAACCTAATGGCAACATGTGACCACATACACACGCAATCGCAGAAAGGGTTGAGTAGCCCAAGCTCATCATTTCTAGTTCTGAGAAAAACCAGTCACCTGAAGGCCCACTATGGTAAAATCTGGTTGGGATCCGATTTCGAACTTAAGATCTCTAGCCTTCAACCTAAATCCTTACTCATCCTCTAATGTTAGTTGAGCTATAGCTCATTAGCGGGCTTGCTTTTGCCTATTAGCTAAAAAAACAAGTATGTAAGATAACAGTTCGGGTTGGGTCGGTGCATTGAACCGGATATACATCGAACCGGGGGTTGGACCGGTGAACCGGCGGTCGGACCGGGAATATGGGCCGCTTGAACCAACTCGAAGTTTAAAAAAATACTCACAAGCTCTAGCTCAGCCTCTCGTGAGTTAAGAGAGCCGACTCGAACTCGTTTAGACCCCTAAATGTATACTCATGTATGCATGGTCAACAAATCAATGATGCATTAAGAAGAGTAAACTCAAGTTCCTGCATGTACATTGGTTTTCCTGAATTTAGATCAGAATTAGGTTAATTAATTACTACAATACAAAAAGAACACCCCGAGTCTTTTACACTGCCCGCAAATCGAACTTTTATTACAACTCAAGAAATGTGCAAAACCGGGTTTTCATTATCGGCATTAGCCTACAAATGAGGGATCTCGGCTTTGGGTTTTTGAGCGATTTCATTGGCAGCAGCTGGCAATGGTTTTCCAGCCAAAAAACCTCTGAAGAGCGCAATTGATCGCTCGGGTTGAGAGAATGGGGCTTCGTGTGATGCCCCTCTAATGGTTGCAAATGATAGAACATCACCATACACTTGTGTCCATCCACCAACCTGCCAAAAAATAAACTTCATAAATATAAAGATCCAACCCCAAAAGTAAAAAACCAAAAATCACAAAATAGGCGTTTCTGGTAACATTTATTATATTTACTATTGTATAGTGAAACTTAAAATAATATTTAACATACTCTATTATCTTATTTACCATGATAGAAGTAATTATTATAGTTTTGTGTTTCACAAAATTCAGAAAAATATGTATGATATTTTAAATATCAGGATGCATAAAAGATTGTCGGAACTTAACTGTTTTATAAAAAAAATTATGTAACAAATAGGTAAAAAGTGTAACAATCCATTTTGTCACTATAGTAATTTAGTCGACTTTCAAGTTTCAACTCACTTGACTCATTCAACTGATTGTCAAGTCTGGCATAACTAAAGCCGAAATTGTCAAGTCTGGCAAATCATTTTAGTTTTATCTATATGACGCGTTATAAATAAACATAACTTAACTCGTTTTTGTCAAGTCTGGAAAAAGCATAACATACCATTTGTGAAAACCAACAAAAAATGTAACTAAGCCAGAAAAGTGAACTAACCTGATTTCCATTGAACCATGCCCTGTATGGTAGAGTTGTGTTTAAACTTAACTGCTTAGCCAAGCGATTGACCACTACTCGTGTCCCGGTTAGCGGGAGGACAGAATCCTGATCTCCACTGACAACGTTAAATAAAAAGATCAATATTGTTGAACAATTGGTTATGTATACTTGCACAAAATGGCATCTTTTGATGTGGCAAAATGTGTTGGAAAAATGGTAGTGGAAATTGATTTTTCCCTAATTTTGGACTCAAATAAATGTATTTATATATGTGATATATAAATAATTATT
The DNA here is from genome assembly GCA_028751855.1 of Ambrosia trifida. NCBI lineage: Eukaryota > Viridiplantae > Streptophyta > Magnoliopsida > Asterales > Asteraceae > Ambrosia > Ambrosia trifida. The sequence goes on along the minus strand of CM054126.1, from coordinate 20,758,338 downwards.
TCCGGGTTTGTGTACTATATTGTGAGAATATCACAACGAATCAAACCACGTCCAAAATAGAGCTAAGATGAATGAGATATCGAAGCTTGAAAGTTGTAGGTTGGAACAACCAAAGATGAGAAAATGGATTAAGTTTTGTCCCACATTGGTGGGATGACAAAACATGAAGTGGTTTATAAGGAGGAGCACTCCTTTGAATATTGTTTAGCATGAGCCAAACACTAGTGGAACTCGCACTCACACACGCGCGGGCCGCGCGCGTGGCGTGGGCGCAATGTGGCGCTTTGATGACGCACTTTGCACTTCGCACACTCGCGTCGCCGCTTGAAAACCGCCTTTGTATTTTTGACCTCGTGCGCGTGGTCTAGTACATGGCGGAAGGTTGACGTAAGTGGTGCGCAGGACCAGATGGCATTCAGGTCTGCGCACGTGACGTTCGCGTGGCGGGTTCCATATGATACGAGTCGTCATCCGCGGATGACATAGCGTTGTGTGCGCAGGGACTATAGTGCGCGCATGACCAGGTAGTGCCTAGCACCCTGGTCAGCGCGCGTCATCATGTCCTGTGCGCAGCATACGAACACGAGCTGATGCGTCAGTTCCTACGCAGTCTTAGGTTGTTAGACTGTTTCAACTCGTGTAATAAACCAAACGTAGGTTTCAAGTCATGCCATAAAGAACTTGACGGTTTCAAGTTCACCACTTAAATCCAATATTATGGCTAATTAATCATCTTATTTATTTGATATTAAATAAGTTTAATTAGTCATCTTTATGTGTGTTGAGTATATATAGAACCACTAGGTTCATTATGACATATACGAAATACACAAAAAGAGTTAGAAAAACTCTTGAGAAAGATTCACAAAATTGGTTGTTCTATATTACGAGAGCTAGCAAGTCTCTCTAATATAACAATTTTCTTTTCATGAACACACTTAACATCCGGTGTTATCTTGGGCTCAAGACCATCTCCGGCAGTACGACTACTGTTCCGGTTGTTGTACCCTGGGAAACAGACCGTCTGAGAGGAGGCACGGAATCTGTTTTAAGGGCCCCGTGTCAAACACGATCCTCAACCAAACGTCTACAACAAGTTTGTTATTCTTGCAGCGGAGTGCTACACAAAATGGTTCGGTTGAAGTTTACTAAAGTATTAGACTTGGATCAAGATTCGGTATATGTATTTGTTTTTTTATTTTCATTTACATTTAGTTTTGTAATCGGTATTGTACTATATTATTTCCTACGAATAACGAGAGTATCGTTATTATTTCTTTTTATTATGAATTTAATAAAATTGTGAACCCTATTTCCTACAAAATGCACATCAGGTCCGGTCCATTATCAGTTCTTTCATAAAAAAATGTTATGATGTATGTTATACACATAATTCATCATCATCATCATACTCAGTTAATCCCACCAATAGCAAAGCTAAGGTAGGGTCTGAGGAGGGTAAGATGTAGACAGCCTTACCTCTACCCCATGGGAATAGAGAGGCTGCTTCCAGTGAGACCCTCGGCTCGATAGTGGTTTTGTATCAAGCCTTGGACATAAGCCACATAACACTTAGCAATCGGGACAGCCCGATTGGTGCATGTAACCCCTTGTCTTTTGGCTATCAACGCTACCACATGATGCATGATTAACCATCCATCGTTTTTAACGTTATTTTCACGAAATTAGTAAAATAACGTTAAAATTAGTGCAACTTTACTTTTGCCCCCCAGGGCCACACATATATACATTATATGCGCAGAGTATACACATAATTACGATAACTATATCATTGCAGTACTAGTACAATTTCATATAAACCAATTTCAAGCATTAAAATACACTTTTTCAAATATTTTTGACCTTGTAAGCCCATTTAACATGTTTCATTTTTTAGCTGAACTATTTAAACTGCTCCAATTTGAACTTTTTGAGATAACTGAAAACCAAAGCGACTCATTCATAGTTAGTTTGACCATAAGACACGAAAAACCGCACAATCTGGAGCCGGATTTGTTGATTTGTAAATATAACTTTATTATGTTTATATGTTGTGAATGTTGAACTTATGTAAATGTATGTAATGTATGTAGTATGTATTATGTAGAACATTTATAGGATTATTAGATTAGTTAGTAGTGTATGAAGCAAATGGGTCAAAACACATCGGATGCATTCGAAGATCAAGACTACACGGCTGCAAAACAAATGACTGATTCAAGGCTGCAACAACGAGCAGAAACAGATCAGAAAGGAGGCCAAGGTTCGAAGATTGTTTCAAGTATAAAATGCTGCAAAAGGACGATTGTACCCTTACGGTTATTATGGTTATTATTCCCGCCAAACTCAACACAAACCGGTGGGACTAAAGAGACACAACTGTTCTGAAATTACACATGCCTCTTCGAAACATATATATACAAGAAACAAGGGACAAAATCAGTTATCAAGATTGTCAATAATCACAATCCTCTAACCGAACTTATTTCCAGAAATTCAAGTGTTTGTATTGTTCATTTGTATCAAAACATCTTTCATTCGATTATATAATATCATTTGTTTCTATTTGTGTCTATCTATTTGTGTTTATATCATCTTTAATTCGCTGCAAATCTGATCTGGGCCAACAGGATTATTATTTTAAATATTAGAGAAGTTATTTAATCAGAAAAGCTATTTATTTAATTATTAAAAGGTTTTTTTAGTAACTATATAATTATAATTATCAATTAAAATGGGATGAGGAATCTTATTTATGTGGTACTAGGTTATAAACACGTGCACTATACGGGTTGAATAAAGGAAAACATTATATAGTAAGTAATAAAGATTTGAGGATTATAAAACTATTATTAAGTATAGATTTAACTCACTTGATCTAGGGTTGAACCATATGGAGTTATTCTTTTAACGGAGATGGTTTAACTAACCTGTAAACAAGAACCCTAATTCCCGACTTCAGAAGGGAGATCAGGACCGGGGTCATGGGTACCTCAAGATTGTCCATGTCATAGCTCAAAACCCTATAGTTGAAAAACAAGAAATGGTTATTAACATGTGTTGTTTAAATTGATAAACTGGAATACAATATTGGGTTCGTGCATTACTCGCTACACGGGGTCCATTTATTGATACCCACAAGTCGAGCATGGAGAGCTGTTTGAACGTCTTTTCGGTTAAAATATACAATCATTTCATCTTCCACACAAACATCTATCTTTGCCTCATCGTCTTGCTGCGAAGTGAAAACAGTCATTACATACAAAGAACTTGACCCGGATAGTTAAAATAAGCAAATGTTTGGAAACGGGTCAAAAGGGTTTCGGCTATAACAAAGTGATGCCACGTTTTGTAAACAGGTACTTTATGTACGCATTTAGCACGCCGAATATGATTACAAATGAAATTTCTTGACTAAATTACTTATGAACTAAATATACAACTTGCATGAATTCCAGCTAATTTGACCTGATTCTTTTTAAACTATACTTTTATTTTACCAATTAGAAATGTGGCTAAATCAATATGCCACAGGTCAGGTAGATTTTAACCAAACACATTTTGTCCAATTTTCTAAACATTTTATAAGAAATTGTTGTGTCAATTATTGTTTGATCTATTTGACCCGATTCCTTTTAACCCAATCTTTTTTATTCTATGTTTTGACCCGTTAGATATAATACATAATCCAAACAGACCCACTCACAACCATGTTGAAATTGCCACTTCTACATATCATAAACAACAATTAGGAAGTTAATAAACTCACAATTTGATCGAGAACTAGTGATTGCGAGAACACATTTGATAAACAAACGTCAAGTGTGATGTCATAAGCATTAACGAATCTACCAATCTCTTTCGAAGCTTGATTTGCAACCCGAGAGCAAGTAAGGGTCATAGACCTAGATTGGGCTTGCCTTCTTATAGTTGAATAATTGCACATTGTATTGAACATATCATAAGTAGCATCTGATATTAAACCATGAGACCAGAGATACTCCCCCCTTGAATTAAAATCCGTATTGAAGTCCAAAAGTGGATTACCTATCTACACAACAAAATGATAAGTTCACCGATAAAACCAGCATCTCATTAGCGGGCAATTGTTGAAAAAGGCCCTACAAAATATAGCCAAATTGTGCACAAAAGTCCTTTAAACTATTTTGGGATGATCAAATCCTGAACTTTTTAATTTTTTTTTTTTTTTTTTTTTTTGTAAAAAGCAAAAATAAAACGCCCGAGACGTTATTGCTAAGTTTATAAAGTAAAGGGACTTTGATCATGAAAAACCAAACTTTCCAAACTAATGTACAAATTCAGTGATAGTTTATAGGGCTGTTTTGACAATTGCCCTGAAAAAAGGATTAAATATACTCACTGCAATTCCCTTGAGATTGATCTTGGCTTTTGAGTGAACTATGAGATTCGCGAGTTGAGGAACATAGTGTCCTGGCAAAATTGGCACCAGGCAGGTCAAAACGGTTCAGTCAAAACAATAATTATAACAATTTTTGGTACAAGTTGGGTTGACCAAAATGCCACTTTGTCCAAGAAGAAATTAACAAATTACTAGTCAATCAAATAAGATAACAAATTAGTTACAATAATTATATAATCTTCACATTTGTCATTCTAACATTTTTTACCTGCATAACTTTCGCCCGTGATATAAAAGTCCCTGTTCTTGTACTCCGGATATTTCTCAAACCATTTCTCAAGAAAAGCAAGATTGTCGCCAGCTGAAATGAAAAATTATAATCATCACATTTGAATGACAAAAGCAATGATGAAACTATTTCTTTAGAATGACACAAAATCACTAACATATTTTTAACCAAAATAATGAATCATACTCTTTATAAGTAACTAACCTGTAATGACATCATTTGCAGATGTATAAAAAGACTGGTCAACAGAATAAGAGAATCCCACTCCTGCTGGTGATTCCAAGTACAACATATTTGCTTCTGTAAAGAAAAAAAGGATTACCTTAAGTTATTATTAAAGATTATGTATAATATTACAATATTTGATGAAGTTATATTCCCATTTTTGACATAAATTGATTGTATAGATATAACTTCAAGCATAGCTATTGCATATTTGCATAAATTGATTGTATTCAAGCATAGCTATTGTATATTTGCATACACCATCAGGAATTGATAATCTGATTATGCGACTTGAAATTGGAATAATAAGTTTTAGTGACAGAAACAAAGTTTGCTTCGGTTATTTGGTAATTTAACAGTCAAATATTCACTTTAGTATCAGTTGATTATCAAATATTAAATGGTAATGAAACCTAGGGGTGTTCATATACCGTTGAAACTGACCGAATCGTCCAAAACGAAGCAAGTCTATTGGTTTAAACAATCTGGGATTGAATCGATTCGCTTTCCACGGTTGTGCAGTTTTAAAATGTTGGCATGGTTTGAAACTTATAACCAACAATTTATACCAAACTTGTCATTTAACATTTTACTATTTATATATTTTTCTCTTCATTTTTAGAATGTGTTATATGTATATATTATAATCATCAGATTATATATCTTTATCGTTTTGAATATTTTACTACTGACAACAAATGATTTTGAAGAAAAACAAAAAGAATTGCCCAAACTGCCAAACAAGTAAAACCAGCCTGTTTGCCCGACCCACCTAAACTGACCAGTTTGGTTTGTTGTTTCTTGACACTGTGGTTAGCGGTTTCCCATAATTGTTGTCACCTAATTTGATAGATCTTTTACAGTCAAATGACTAAATACTATGATCAAACACTGATTTAGTAATTAATTATGTTATGTACTGCAAAAACCCTAATATATATCCAACAAACAGTTGAAACTTGAAACAATAAAGAATAACTAGCAATCAATGATCTAGGGCACAAATGTGACCTTCATTGAACATTTAATGCAGCAATAAATACAAAATCAACACTTATTGCACAATATTCCCAATCTGAAACAAAGATCCTGAAATTCTGCATACCTTTATTCCAGCTATAATCATTCTCCAACAAAACCCTACCACTCGGTTTAAACGGACCATGCTCCACAAACGCCCCTTCTCCAACCGACGAACAACCAGGACCTGCAAAACTTCAAATCAGTTATCACCTCCGTTCAATCATTTTCGAAAGGCGGTGTATTATTAAAACACACACCTAGCAAGACGTTAGGGGAACTTATCACCTCAGTTCAATCGATTTATTTTACGCACAAATTAACTACTCAATCAAACAAATAAACACACCGGGTAACTAACACTGTTCCATTGTATCATTTTACACACAAATTAAACAATAAACTGTTTTTACCATTCGCCTCATTTTACGAAAAAATTAAGCGATCAATCCAACAAACAAACACAATGAGTAGCTACTGTTTAGTCGCTTCATTTTACGCACAAATTACACCATAAATCGACAAACACATCGAGTAACTAACTGTTTACTTACGTTCAATCACTTCATTTTACGCAGAATGAATCAATCAAACTGTTTTTACCATTCAATCACTTATTGCGCACAAATTAAACAATCAATTGAACGAACAAACACACTAACGTATCAATCGCTTCATTTTACACAAATTAAGCTATCATCAATTGAACTAACAAACACACTAAAGTTCAATCGCTTTATTTTACTTACAAATTAAACAATCAATCGAACGAACAAACTCTAAAACGTTCAATTTCATTTTACGCACAAATTAATCAATCAATTAAACTAACAAACACACTAACGTTCAATCGCTTGATTTTTCGCACAAATTAAACAATGAATCAAACACATCGAGTAACTGTAACCAACTGTTAATCTCCGTTCAATCGATTCATTTAAACCGTAACCGTAACCGTAACTGTAACGAACTGTTAATCTCCGTTCAACTAATTCAGTTTATTTACAAATTAAACAATCAATTAAATAAACAAAGAAACAAACGTCAAAGCACATTGACTAACAGTAACAGTAACCGTAACTATAATTATAAAACTGCAACTGTGACTGTAACTAACTGTTTTATACCTCCGTTCAACCAAAGCACAACCGGTTTAGAAGACGAGTTAGAAGCAGCTTCAACGAAGTAATAAAATAGAGATCTCCTTTTGCTTTTATCGACGGTAATGTATCCGGCGAACTGTTTGAACGTCACCGGTGGTTGACCGGGAAGTTTGACTACTTCGTCGGAGAGAGTAACGACGGAATTTACTCCGGTGAAGGATAATGTTAATAATATTATTATTATTCCGTACATAAATTTTGTACATGAAGACATGATGTGGTGTGGAGTGTAATGTGGATACTCTTTGTGATACGGAAATATAGGGGAATTTATAGTTTTATACTGATTCTGAATTTGTATTATATAATTTTTTTTATTGCTTAGGGTTTGTTAATATCTCATACGCGACTTTAACCGTTCATTATTAGTTTGACGTGTGAGGATGTTGCTAAAATGTTTCTCGGGTAGACTGACTAGCTCGTAAAAACCACAGACTTGCCTATGGCTAGAGTGTTGTAAGCAAAGTAAGATGTGGTTAATTAACACTTTTAAATTGAAGAAAATGGTATAATTATATTTACGCTTTCAAATAACGAAAATAATAGAGTTTCTAGATAATCAGTCTAATGTACTTTGTACGTAAATGAAATTTAGGGGTGTAAACGAGCTGAGTCGGGCCTGAGATTGACTGGGCTCGAACTCGGCTTGTCATGCTTTTATTAAGCTCGAGCTTGAGCTCGGCTCAGTTCGAGCCTTATACTTTGAGCTCGAACTTGGCTCGAAAGTAAAACCCAAGGACTCGAGCTCGGCTCGAAATATTTATAGAACAATTTAAAAGGAGCTAAAACCTCGACTCGAGCTCGAGCTCGCCAAAGTTAAATAGGGGTATACTATATATAAAATAATAGAGTAAATTGTCAAAATGGCCCCTCAGGTTTGGCCCAGATTGCTTGTTTGGTCAGTTATCTTTTTTTTCTGCCAAAAGGACCCCTCACAGATCGAAAATTGCCAAAATGACCCATATTTAACTGAGTTTCTAACTGAGGATGGAAAGTCAGTTAAATATCAGGGGTAATTTCGTCCTTTCACTCTGTACTTCATCTTCTCCATATAAATGGCCCCTGTGTTCTTCTTCCCACTCTGTACACAAAGCTCAATGTCCAACCACTTCTCAGCTCCCATACTAACATGCCGATGCTCTCTATACCTAAACATTCAAATCAAACGACAACTCACAATCACAAACCATCCACACGAACCAACATTCGTAATCCAAAACAACCAAATCACCTCAGGTCCCATCTCTTTACTTCTCTTTCCACTACCTAAACCACACACACACACATATACATCGATGTGAGAGAGAGAGAAAAGCAAGGAGCAGGATTGCCTCCTGCCGCCGCCAGCGGCGGAGCTCCGGCAGACCACGGTGGCAACCACCTCCACCCTCCTGATTATTATTATAATATAGAGAGGGAGAGGGGGGGAGAGATGTGTTTTTATTAAGTTTTGAAAGAGATGAGTGAAATGTGTGGTGAATATATAAAAGTGAGTGAACCTGAATTGAGCAGGTGTGTGTGTGACTATCGACTTCTAGTTTCTCATTGTTTTGAAGTTGGAGAGGAGGAGAGAGAGGAGGTAGCGGAAAGGGGCGGAGTTGCAGGTGGTGGAGTTGTGGAAGGAGGGGTGGTGCAGGTAGGTTGAAGAAGATGATGAGGAAGAAGGAGTGAGATGAAATGACGAAAATGCCCCTGATACTTAACTGGCTTTCCATCCTCAGTTAGAAACTCAGTTAAATATGGGCCATTTTGGCAATTTTCGATCTGTGAGGGGTCCTTTTGGCAGAAAAAAAAGATAACTGACCAAACAAGCAATCTGGGCCAAACCTGAGGGGCCATTTTGGCAATTTACTCAAAATAATAATAATAATATAAAATTTGTTTGGGCTCGTTTAGGCTCGCGAGCCTAAACGTTCTCTGTATGAAAAGCTCGAGCTTGGGCTCGGTAACTAAATGCAGTGGCGAAGGTTTGTAGGGGCGGGGAGGGGCGGCCGACCCCCCCGGATTTTCGCGCAGAAGTTCCGATTATATAGTATCCGTATAGAAAATTTTAAAAATATAGGGTTTCGACCCCCCGAAACTGGTTTTCGACCCCCCGAAACCAGTGACTTCCAAACCCCCGGTGACTTCCGACCCCCCGAACCTTCGGGTCAAGCTTCGCCACTGACTAAATGAGCCATGTTTCAAACTCGAGCTCAGGCTCGTTAAGGCTTGGCTCATTCAAGCTTTTTAGCAATCCAATCCCGAGTAGCTCTCGAGCCGTTGCGCATCATTTACACCCCTAAAATGAATTAACTAAACAACGTAGTTTTGGTAGATCTTATAAGTTTTTATGTGTAAGTGTTGGAAAACAATTTTGGTACTATATTTCTTTTTAGTTTTTACAATTTATTGGAGTATTTGGGATAGGTTAGAGGTTACATATAGACTTTTCGAAAAAATCCATGAAGCTTAAAACCAACACAGACCTCCTTATCCCCTCTCAATGAACTCTCACTTAGTGTTGTAAACGAAGTAAACTTTCAGCGAATAGTTCATGAACCGTTTCCATTATGAACCTTTCTTTGTGTTTGTACGCGTTCATAAACAAAATTAACAAACGAACATGAGCACAAGTGTTTTCTTAACAAACGAATATGAACAAAAAATCTTGTTCAGTAAGTATTCATGAACACATATATTTCCTTAACAAACGAACAAGAACAAGGTCCTTTTTGTGTTCGTTCGATTCGTTTACAGCCCTACTCTTACTCCTCAAAAAAACGATCCTAGAAATGTTGTCTTGAAAACCGGCAAAGTCCTTGGCCTCACTCCATGTGGCCTCCAAGTCATCGTCCTTGATGTTCTCGTGTTGAAAACGTTCTTAAAATCTTCAAATGTATAACATGTAACCCACATTTATTTAAGTGTTTTTAAGTACATTGATACATATAACCTAGTGTTTTAATGGTACAAAATTCATAACCAAAAATATAAAATTTTTTATGACTATATAATCTCTAAAAGTTTAATCGAACGTACAACCATCATTGCATGTTGTACAACTTTCACTTAAGCAAAACATGTTTGGATAACGGGATTATTTGCTTCTTTTCGGCTTTTCCACCGATGCTTTACTTTATTTCATTTTTTATAAACTTAGAGGGTGTTTGGGATTGAGTTTCAAAACAACTTATTGACTTTTCCAAAAAGCCAATAAGTCAATAAGCTGTTTGTGTAACCCAAAAGCACTTTCTGTTTTGACTTTTGGCTTTTAAGGGTGGAAAAACTGTTTTTGAGAAGTTATAAATCCTGGCTTTTGGCTTTTGGAAAAAAATTACAAATCTACCACCCATACAACCAATATTCACGATAAGTTAAGCGAAACACTTATAAAAACAACAATTTATTGACTTTTTGACGTTTCTCATCCGAAAAGCTAATCCAAACACTTTTTTTTAAAACTCCTTTTCAAAAAGTCATAACCCAATAAACACTTTTGACCAAAAACACGTTTGCATTTCTAAACTCAATCCCACACCCTCTTAAAACAACTTAAGAAATTAATAAAACATACTTTTAGAATCCAAAACATACCTTTTTGGTAACTTTTCTCCCTTAAATATAACTTTTTTTTTGAATATTTCCCTTAAATATAACTGTTTGCTATAAGTAACATATTATGTTTGATTTTAAATAGTCATGTGATAATTAATATTAATATTTTTTTAAATATATAGCGGTTTCGATACAGAATCGATATATAAAATGTTGTCGTATTCTCACATGTTTTCTAGTTACAAACGAATAATATTATAATAATGTAGTTCGTTTTTTTATTGGCCGTGAATGCGGTGAATATTTGAATATATGCTACCAATAGTCAAAGATCACATGCCACTCCTTGTCCATCATCTCACTAGTAACAGTAGATTATTTTCTTTTCCTTCACAAAATAATGAAGAAATTGATTCGGTGTTTACAAGGTTTTTTTTACTAGTAGGGCAGGTTGCAACTAATGAGTGATACTGGTATCCTATTATCTCCATAGGTTTACCACCGTCATACTCACGGGTAGTGGGGTTTTGGTAGTCTCGTGAAGAGTTTTCATGGCCCGGCTCACGTGTGCAGAGGAGGGGGAGAGAGATGCAGAGGAGAGAGGGGAATCAGAAAACTCCACGAGTAGTGTTGCCGGTGGGAGGGGTTCACATATGGTGGTCCAGGTGGCTACGATTAATGTGGTGGAGGTGCTCTACAGGTGCTCTGTTGATGGCACCCCTTCCTCCCTAAGTGCAAAATCACAAAATAGTAGTTTTTTTTAAGGGGAATTGGATTTTAATAACCCAAACTATTTGAAATTGGTCACTGGCACCCTTAACTAAAAAATTGGCCATATATAACCTAAACTATTGACTTATTGGAATCTAGCACCCAACTAACTGACGCCGTTAGTTGCGTTGCTGACGTGGCACAAGTTGATGATGTGGCACGCTGATGTGATACAAGTTACTGACGTGGCACGCTGATGTGGCACAAGTTGCTGACGTGGCACGCTGATGGGTGCACACGTGGATTGACACATCAGCATGCCATGTCAGCAAATCTTGCCATGTCAGCGAACCCACTAACGGTGTTAGTGATTTAACCGTTAGTGGGTGTTAGATTCCAATAAGTCAATAGTTCAGGTTATATATGGCCAATTTTTCAGTTGGGGGTGCCAGTGGCCAATTTCAAATAGTTTAGGTTATTAAAATCCAATTCCCCTTTTTTTAACGACGTAATCCTACATTGGAGTCCCCATCCCCCAAAATCATATGGGAAACCAAATACATCATCATTAATAGAATAGCTCTAGAATATTCCTAATGTAATTTAGGTAGATCATCTTGCAATTATTTTTTGTAATTACATTAAGAATATTATAGAGTTATTCTATTAACGCCCCACTCACGGTGTGCGTATATAATGTATATAGAATTATTTACATATATCCCCCTGTTTAGCATCATAATTACATATTTACCCAACCTAAAAATTAAATTACATATTTCCCATTCATGAAGCAAAATGACGCCAATACCCTTTCAAAACATTAAAAATACCTATTGACCTTTCATTAGTCCACAATCATTCCCTCCCTCCCTCCAACAATCCCTACTTCTCTCTGGTGTAAGAGAAGCACACCACACCGATTCATAATCAGTTTGTTATTGCGTAACCCAGGTAAGTTTTTAATAGAATCTAACCTAATCTTCTTCATCATGTTTGTATAGAACCTATTCATAATAAAAAAAAATAGAAAAATGAGAACAGTAGGATTAATAGAATTCTGAAATTGGAAGCTTCAACAATTATGGTGTGAAACAAATTTGGAAATTTCAAAGAGGATTTAATATCTCAAATGTCAGTGACGTGATTACTAATATTATGTATTGAAAAAGCAACATCTACCTCGTTTAAAATCATATGCTTTTGAATACACTTAAATGGCATACGCACAGATGCCTTATACCACAAAAAGATTTAGGTGGTTGTGGTCCTAGTCGCTTGAACTGTTAGGGTGGTTCATGGTTGGCTGAGGTGAGATGGGGTTTGGTGGGCATGGAAGAAATGGGTATAAAAATGGTAAAATAGTCATTATCTAATTTATTTTTAATGAAATGGGTATATTTGATATTTTTCACTTTTAGGGAGGGGAAATATGTAATTTAATTTTTGTCTTGGGTAAATATGTAATTTATTAAGTTTATAGGGGGATATATGTAATTGCCACATGTATATATGTGTGGTCCTTGGGGGGGGGGGGGGGGGGGGAATAAAGTTGCACTAGTTTTAACGTTATTTTACTAATTTCGTGAAAATAACGTTAAAAACGACGGACGGTTAATCATGCATCATGTGGTGGCATGGATAGCCAAAAGACAAAGGGGTACATGCACTGACCGGGTTTGTCCCGATTGCTAAGTGTTGTGTGCCTTATGTCCAAGGCTTGATACCAAACCACATTGAGCCGGGGGTAGACACTGGAAGCAGCCTCTCCATTCTTAGGGGTAAATGTAAAGCTGTCTACATCTTACCCTCCTCAGATCCTACCTTAGCTTTGCTATAGGTGTGATTAATTGAGTATGATGATGATAGAGTTATCCTATTAATCATATTTGGGGGTTCTTATTCATCCCACATCCTATTATTTTAATGTGTGTGAAAAAAATGTATTAATTAATTAACTGATTATCAGTGTTGTATTATGTTGTTAACATTCATCAAGAATTTAATAAAATGAAACAACTTATAGAATCTTACAACTTAGCAAAAGGCAATAATGTATGAACGTTGACAACATGTTTAATGAAAAAATAACGTTAAACATGTAAAAACCATTAAAATTTATGATAGATGCATATGAGCATGGCCAAAATAAATAATCATGGTGGCAAAAGTGAATATATAATGTGAGGTCATAAGTACTTCACACTCTTTACTCTCTATGTATGATTTATTTTTTAGACATTAATAATATTGCTTTAAACATCATAATACAAAGGCCATACAACTTTAAATCCACTAAAGTCCCCACTGTCAAAAGAAACTAGCAAGCTAACAACAAAGTGAGAGTGTCATGATCTTTGTAAAACTATCAAATGATAACTTGAAGGATGTGAAAAGAATATTGAGTAATGAAAAATATCAACCAATACCACCATCAAAGGACCAATAGAATAGAAGATCAAGTATTATGCACTCTAACTCTCTAAGCATACAATGTTAAAACATATAAAAATAAACTTTACAACTTATAAGATCTTTCAAATCTTTTCACTTCTCTTCTGCTTCTACTTTATAAGATCTTATCTGATTTTATCAACAAAGATTTATAATCTAGTATCAAAGAAATACAATTTTTTTAACGGCTAAATGTTGCTCTAAAGGAGGATTATACCCACCACCTACAAGTTATGAAGTTAAAATATTAGACAACGGGGTTAATACCACCACACCATAAGGGGTGAGGCCAAAGACATACACTTAGTGGTCGTATAAAATTTTAACATTATTAAATCAATTAAATAATAAAGATAGTTAATTGATACTTTTTGTGAGTTAACTAAAAGGTAACAAAGTAATTAATATGAGTTTTGTTATTTAAAAGTGAGTTGAGGCGCATCTTATTACATGTTTAGCTGCCACTTTAGTTTAAATTGCTAATGGTTTGGGATTGTTTATTAATCTATTGGTTTTAACTATTTATTTAAGGTAATCACAAGTTTAGATAAACAATCTCAAACATTTTAACTATTAACTTATTGTTATAGGGGAAGGATAAAATGAAAACCCTCTTGAGTTGTGCAAACCCTGAAAACCCTATGTAAAAACTTGTTTTTTTTCCTGATTTTTTCAGAATAGCTTTTATATTCAATTTTATTAGTTTTGGCAAAAAAAAATCAAAAAAGCGCCGAGTAGATTATTTTGTTACACCGTGTTACACAAAACTCGATTTTATCATTTGTCAGCATTGTTACATATGTAACATCTGTGTTACGTAATTTTTTTAAAAAAATCTATTCGGCGCTTTTTTGATTTTTTAAGGCCGAAAGTCATAAAATTAAGTATACAAGCTATTCTAAAAAAATTACAAAAAAACAATGTTGTTACATAGGGTTTTCATGGGTTTGCACAACTCAAGAGGGTTTTCACAGGATACTTAGCCTATTGTTATATTTCTACATATAACATTTCTACATATAACATTTAACTACAGTATACAATTTGCCACTCATTTAAGAGTTAATTACAAAAATGCCATTTCTTTACTTGGTGTTTTGTGCTTTTTACGGTATTTTTTCTTTTGTAGTTGGTTTTCGTTTTTGTCTTCTATTTTTTTTTTTCTTGTAACGAAAATGGTTCACATTTTTGGTCGTGAAGCTTGTTTGTTCATTTTTGGCACTTCAAATTCTTTAATCTCTAGGCTTAATCAAATTTAATGTTTTTTATTTGTTCATAAAAATTACATTAAAATAGCAAAGCTAAGTTTAAGTTTGTCTACGGTAAAGCTTTCTTGGTATAAATTTGAGTTTGTCTAGGTGTTACAAATTCGTGTTTTTGTTTACGATTGTCTATGTTTTGATCGTCGTTTGCTTACTACTTAGGACATTTTTATGAAATCCGCAACGTAGGGGTAAACACTAGCTAGTTGAAAACATAATATATTAAGTAACCCAAATATTTAATGAAATATTTTGAGAACAAATATTGTTTGCATGTGGATTCTGACATCAGAAAAGAAAAGTTGGGAATGTTAAGAGATTTAAGACAAGTCTCGTATAAAGGGTGTAAAATTGGACAATAGGCTCAATGTGAAAGATGCTAAGTGTCTAGTTGGTTGGATGAAATCATGAAGTGTAGGAATATAATGGGAATGAATGATGAAATAGATATTTCTATATATGTGTGTTTCGTGTTTTTTTTTTTTTTTTGTTTAATTATTCATATTATTCATATTATGTAGCTATCCACACTTGTAATGTGTTTTGCTTACACAAGTCTTTTCCACATTACACTGATAGGCATGTAGACTGTAAGGTCCCTATGAGTCACACGTATCAACAAAAAAGATTAAACATCGTATAGAGCAAGTGTGGAATCTAAGCTTTACGTATACACGAACATCATCCTAGTAAGTGACGTACTTGTCTTAAGTACGCTTGAACTTAAGTTCACCAAAACATTAAACGATTCCAATGCAATCAATCTATAGTATCCATCAAGTTCTTGTCATCAATCTTGCATAAAAAAAGGTCTTTGACATATTATTAGGGTTAGGATAAAAAAAATAAAAAGTCGTAGAAAAGGTATCAAATGGACTCCAATTGTACTCATTCAAGGGGCATTGGAACCGTCTCATCGAACCATATGATCTTAGTTTTTAGGTTTTCGCTTTTTTTGTTTGTTTTTTAGCTTGTAGTCTTTAGAATTTAGTTTATATCATTGTGTCTTTTACATAGTATTGTGTTTTTTTTATTTTCATCATTGTGTCATTTTTTGCGATTATTGTGTCTTTTTTTCTCAGCATTGTGTTATATATATATATTTTTTGCATTGTTTTATATGTTTTGGCACTGTGTTATTAAATCATGATCTATTATGTTTTTTGTATTCTTCTCATTTTTGTTACACCGTGTAGGATAACTTGATCTCATATTATTATATTATACGTCTAACCTATTATAATATTGCGTAAACAAATGCTAATAGTCTAATTCCATTCAAACGTCTAGATGTGATACGTTTATAATCATTCATACATTAAAGAGTGTACATATATGACTTTATAAAAACCACAATCAATATATTAAAAATAAAATAACCTTAATAAAATTAACTTTTAATTAATTTCTGAAAATTTTAAAAAGTAGTATGATAAAAAATAACAGTGGTCTATTGCATTCATATTGTATTCTTATAAATATTGTTTTGCGATGAAATTTCCATTTCAACTAAACAAGCAACCAAACAGACATTGTCTATCCCTACTATGCTATTGACGTTGATGACGATACGGCGGGGCGCGGTGGAGGTGCGTCGTAAGAGGCGGTGGAATATTATGGCAATGAGGGTTTGGTGGGAGAGAGATTAAGTTTACAGATAAAGAGGTTAGACAGAGAGAGAGAGAATCATGAGGAAGAAGAAAGGGGTGCGTAGAACATAAGGCTGAGGGGTATGGTGATCGGGAGAGGGATCGGTGGGTGATTTGGCACCCCATGCCGACGGGGAACACCGCCCCCCCGATCTTGTATCGGCAAAAACGGTAAGAATCCACCGATCCCACCGACGCGAATTCCAAGGCATATTTAAAAATATGAACGTTGCTTTCTCCCCATTTTGACCGTTGCTTTTTATAAAAAAAAAATTATTTTTCACACCTATTTAAATAACAAACCAACCCCACATTTTACCCCACAATACCCCACAATTTTTATACACCTTTCCACCATTTTTATACACTTCTACATTTTTATAAAAGATTTTATAAAAATCTTCATGGATCCAAGGCGCCCTTTCTTCCCTAACACACCCGGTAACCCCTCAAACCAACCCCCGTTTGGATTTCCTAACACACCCGGTACTCCCGCGACTCAACCACTATCTTTTGGCACGTTTAACGCCCCTTTGAATCCATGGCAATTTCAACAACAACCATGGCAAATGCATCCACCTCAAATGCAACCACCTCAATGGCAACCAATACCCGAAACACAAACACAACACGAGCACGATTTTGTTTCTTTGGCCTCGCACGATGATCACATACCCGAAACCCAACCCGAAACCGAACCGGCCCCAAGCAAAAAAACCGTCAAAAGGGGGAAAAACGGGCCAAAGATGACGGTCCTAGTACCAAGGCCGATTCCATTCCTTGGAATCCCATCGAGTTGGAGGCGCTAGCACAAGCTTGGGTTATCGCTTCTACGGACCCAATACTAGGTAAATTTTATATTTTTTTATAAATGTTTCGTATATATATATATATATATGTATATTTTTTTTTTAAAATTTCGTTTTTAATATTTTATAAAAACTAACTTTTTTTATATATAATTGTAGCAACTAATCGGAAAAAAGACGGGTTTTGGAACCAAGTTGTTAAGGAATTTTTCAAGTTGTTACAACGTGAAGAATACCGTCGGGTTCACTCCGTGAGTACCAAGTGTCGGGACTTGATGATAAAATGTCAAGCTTTTGGGGGTTTTTATTTAAAGACCTTGGAATAATCGTGCGTCCGGGCAAAGCGATGAGAATGTGTTGAAGGTTGCTCTTGACGCATACACCAAAAAGCACGGGGCGTTTGGGTACATGATGGCGTATGAGATTTTGGCGAAGTGTGAAAAGTTCAAACCGGTGCCTAATGAGGTGGAACAAGCGAAGAGGTCTAAAACGAGCGCAACGGGGAGTTATACTGGTGGTGGGTCGGATGCTCGTTGTACTATCAACATAAACGACGACCCGGAGTTTGAAGACGAGGCTCCACCAAGTGAGAGTGAGAGGCCGATTGGTAGGGACCGCGCCAAGAAAGCGGCGACCTCAAAAGGCAAGGGTGTTGATACCGGCCACGGATCGAGAGACAAGACGGTGGAAAAAATTGAAGAGTTGCTAAAAAATTTTAACGATTTTAAACAAGAGCAAACGGATCGCTACTTGGAAAGAAAGAAGGAGAAGGAAGAAACGGCGGCGAGAAAGTTGGCGAGGCTAGAGATGGAAAGGAAGGACAAAGAAGACGCCGCGGCGAGAGACTTGGCGAGGCTAGAGTTGGAAAGGGAACGCCTCAAAATGGAAATGGCGAGACAGGAAACAACCGAATTGGCCTTGATGAGAGAATCGCTCGATAGTCTTGATGAAACGGAACGTGCGGTGGCGGCGAAAATAAAAGACAAAATCGCCAAAAAATGGCTTGGAGGAGCGTTTAGTTGATGGTTTTTTTTTTATTTATTTCCGGGTTTTTATTGTATTTTTCGTTTTTTTTTTAAATTTCTATGTAATTTATTTTATGTTTAATGAAAAAAATATTTTAATGAAAATCTAATTTATAAAATAAATAAAAATGAAATTAATAAAAAAGGGAAGGGGGAAGGGGGAACCATTTCCCTTGTTTGGGGGAGGGGAAGGGGAAAATGACGTGGCGCTTACATGGACAAAGGGGAAGGAAGGAGGAAGGGTGACCACACCCCATAGCCTAAGAGAGAACATGTGTGTCATTTTGATGATGACAACATCGTCCTTATATAGAAATTTGAAGGCAACACGTATCATAATCACTAAGGCAACACTTATCAACATCACTATTCATAGAGTTTATATATTAATAGATATAGGATATTTTATCCACCAGAAGAAAAAGGGCCTAGGGATTGTATGTAAACGATTTTCATTAACCTAATGGAGAGGGATCATGTGTTTTGACCAATATTATATAAAGATATAATTGGTAAATTTCTTTGTGAGAGCAAAAAACTGTAGCTAAATGTCACTTCAAGCAGCTAAATTAATGTCACTTTTTTACATTATATAAAGATACAATTGGTAAATTTCTTTGTGAGAGCAAAAATCTGTAGCTAAATGTCACTTCAAGCAGCTAAATGTCACTTTTTTACATTGCCACGTATGTGTTGTTTTACGCGTGTCTTCCCAATCCAACTATGCTTCTCTCTCACACCTCATCCAAACCCCCCTCTCTCTCACACACTCTCTGTCTCTCTTTCGTTCTTTCTGTCAGTCTCTTTCTCATTGACACCACCGCTCATACCCAACCTATTTGATTTATTCGTTTTGAGAAGTGGTGGGAGGAGACCACGGCTTCGCAGTCGCAGAATATTTCTCTCAATACAACATCTTACTACGCGTGCTAGGTCACTATGCAAGTCGTTTATGCACGTTGGTAACCTGCTTAACTGGTCTCTGGGTTTTTTCTCTACATCTGTCCGTCGTTGTCTTCATCTCCTTTCAGTCTTTGTAGCTCACAATAGTTTTGTTTTACACACCTTAGGCTTCTTCATACTTCATACTATAGAAATCTAGCGGAAGCGATTTTCTATTTGGTTTTATTTATTATTTATTTGTTTGAGCCTTGCAGCGAGAGGGCTGCTCGGTTTCTAGTTGGCGACTCTCAAACCGACAAGTGGGATTTGTATAAGAGATATGGAGATGGAAGAAGTGTTTTTTTATTGATAGATAATATTTTGGTTTGGTACAATAGTAAAGGATAAAACAATCTCCTATAAATACATTCATGACAAATGGTAAAATAAGAAAGGAGTTAATCTAAAGGCACAAGTCAATATGCTAGTCTTTTTGGGCATAAATCTTGGAGGCACAAGTGATGGAAGACTTTGACTAGGATGATGTCAAATGGTCATGACTTTCAATACTCCCCCTCAAGTTGGAGCGTGAAGGTTACGAACGCCCAACTTGCCAAGTAATATTTCTTCTTTTTCGAACACTCCCCCTCAAGTTGGAGTGTTTACTTTTCTTACGGGTTCAAATAACCCGATTTTTCTTTTTCTTGCAGGCTCAATTAACCCGAATTTTCTTTTTCTTGCGGGCTCAAATAACCCGACTTTTTCTTCTTGCGAGTGCGATGGACCCGACTTTTCTTCTTGCGAGCTTAAAAGAACTCGACTTTTCATTTCTTGCGGGTTCAACAAACCCGACTTTTCTTCTCGCGAGTTCAAAAGAACCCGACTTTTCTTCTCGTGGGCTTAAGGAACCCGGCTTTTTTTCTCGCGGTTTCAATTTGAACCCGACTTTTCTTCTTGCGAGTTCAAAAAATTTGAACCCGACTTTTTTTTTTGCGAGTTCAAAGAACCCGACTTGTCTTTTTGCGAGTTCAAAGAACCCGATTTTTGTTCTCACGAGTTCAAAGAACTCGACTTTTCTTCTCACGGGTTCAAAGAACCCGACTTTTCTTCTCGCGGGCTCAAAGAAACCCGACTTTTTCTTCTTGCGAGCTCAAAGGAACCCGACTTTTTCTTTTTGCGAGCTCAACGAGCCCGACTTGTCTTCTCGCAGGCTCAACAAACCCGACTTTTCTTTTTCTTGCGGGCTCAAGGAATCCGACTTTTTCTTCTTCTTCTTGTTTTTTTTTTTTTTTTGAGCAGATTGTTCCAAGGATCAGGAACACCGCTCTGATACCATATAGAAATCTAGCGGAAGCGATTTTCTATTTGGTTTAGTTTGTTTGTTTTGGCCTTGCAGCCGAGGGCCGCTTTGGTTTTTAGCTGGCGACTCTCAAACGGCTAGGTGGTTTTGGTACAAGTTGCTACTAATTCCTAGTAGCTATTTATAAGAAAACTAAACTAACTCTTAAGCATAAAAGAAATAATAGTAATGGCATAAATCAAGCAATGCTTGATATATGCTTTTGACTTTGACTTCTTTTTTATTTATGTCTTTGACTATGAGACTTTTGACTTGACTACACAGACATTGGAGGAGAAAATATCTCCAATATAGTAGAAACTACATGTAGTTGTATGATAAAGACAAATTGGCATAAAAACTGTGTTATTTGAAAAATGATGCATGCATACATATATGCCTAAAAGTTAAACCATTAAAAAAATCTAACAATATTAGTGAAATGCACATGTGCATGTAGTACACGTTTCTTATTTTATAGGTCTTATATAGAGGTGTTTCAAGTTTATTCATGTTTGTTGTCATACATGTGTTTTATTTTCAATTTATGTTATAATATGCATGACTAAACACTTGACGAGTTCGAGTGTATTTTATATCTCACTTTGCATCCATTTAATGATCATTGAATAGAATTTGTGACCCCTTATATATCTGTATCGCGTCCATTTTATAATCATTTAAGTATGGTAATTGACAATTCATTCAAAAGTGTGATTTAATAGTGAAATGCACATGTGCATACGGTGTATTTCTGTATATATAACGGCGAAATGCACATGTGCATCAGGGATGACGTCATATGACGTCACAACAGCCATTTTTTTATTTTTTTTATTTTTTTTTATTTTTTTTCGAATTAATAATGCAAAATAATCATTTTGGTGTTTTTACTTTTTTTATTTTTTTATTTATTTAGGTTATATAATTTTTTTTTATATTTTTTTATTTTTTGATGGAGGGGTTTTTGTAGACACCCTTCATATTTACAAAAATGCCACCTGTTCACACTGGTTCTTTGGTTTTCTCCCTAAATGGTGGTTCTCAAATGATCCAAATCCTATATATATATATATATATATATATATATATATATATATATATATATATATATATATAAAGTGCCAACATGCCAACCCATGTTCCAGAGCATGTCACAAAATATCAAGTTTAGTACAGAACATGATCAAATAAAAACATCATCAAAAGAAAAATAAACAAAAGATATAACCAGATAATCATGCTACACGCGTAATGTGTATTTTAAGTTAGTTCTTACTTGTTCTTGAGTCGTGTACATAATTGAGTCTAAGTTTGTAATATTTTTGTCTTGAATTGAGTCGCTGGGGTTTTCATTAGCTTATAGGCACGAGCTGCCTCGCCCGTACTCAATCTCCATTCGGGCGAGGCGCGTTTCACATCTTCTTGATAATCCCAGTTGTTAGTCTTGTCTGTCACGACCGCGAAAGAAATGCTATACGGTCGTTTACTAACATCAAATCAACTTTTTGCTTGATTCTTTAAAGTTGTTTTGCAGATATGTCAGGTGAAGGCCCCTCGAACGCAGCAGCAAAAAGAAAACGGGATCCACCCCGCAAACCGATTCAGTATTCAGAGCCAGAGAAGCATAATACTGTTGAAATTGATAACCTTCGCGAGCATACTTTACTTAAATTTGCTTCAGGAACAAAAGAAGCAGAAAAGTGTGACGTTTTGATTGATCTACCTTTGCTGACACCGCGGACTATAGATTGGGATCTTTTAGATATAGAAGCGGCAGCGAGGAGGATCGAAGGGGAGCAGAGAGGAACAGAGGGCAGCCAATATTGATTGAAGAGGAAGAGCGGCACATATTATAATTGAGGAAAGGGGAATATTATTCTTGAGAGGAGCAGCCAACAGAAATCGTGGAGAGCACGACAGGAAGAAGCAGCGATTTTTGGAGGAAAAGAACTATTTGAGGCGCGGATCAAGGGTGAAGCACTGGTGCGAGCACAAGTTGTTTCTATTTTAATTATTTATCTATTCAATACCCGTATGAACACCATGAATTTGTCTTGCTTTTATTGTTTTGATTTTATCATGATGTTTATTAGCTAGACTTTTATTACTACTTAGGTTATGATGAATACTCATGATTGATTGAATATTTTTTATGTTTTTTTGAACTTTGACTATGGATTGATGATTTAGTAAAGACTTTGATTATTTTTGATCTGGTGTATATGCGTATCTAGTTTTATTCAATTAATAATTATTTACTCCACATGCGTTTTTGTGAATGTCTTTCATGTATGAATGCGTGTTAGGTTGTGGACTATGTGTTAGCAACTAGTTTATGGTAAATTGCTAGTGTTTTCCATAGGAGTGGTTTTGTTAATTGGGTAGTTCTAGGTGTTCTTCCAATTCCAATAGCTGTATCCATAACCATAGAAGTTCGTCAGTCAGAAGTAGGATTCTAACCTAGGTAGTACCTTCACCATCATTTGAATTCAGTCCAGCTCAATTCGCGTATTAAGTTCAGTTCAATTTATTTTAGTTCATCTTTATTTTCTTGCATTTAGTTTTATTAGCAAAGCCCCCTTTAAGCAACAAAACATTATTTAGTCAGGTTGTAGATAAGTAGTCGAGTCTAGTTTACGTTTTCTAGTAGAGTCTCGTGGGTTCGATACTCGGACTTACTTTAGCTGTACTGCATTGACCGGTACACTTGCCGGTTGTGTGGTTTAGGTTTAGAGAGTCTTAGGTTATAAATTTAAAACTTAGAGTGTCTAGTTTAGGTTAATTTTGTTAGTTTTTATTAAACCACTTTGAGCACATCAATAGCTCCAAAGTGTGCCAATCTACTCACAAAGTTTTATAGATAGTTAAAGCGCAAAAATACGGTTAAAAAACTTTACAGCTCGAAATGTTAAATAAATTTTTAACAAAGCGATGTCAGGATGGGTGAAAGCTAAGTGGGGTTCCCGAGGGGCATTCATGAACAAACATACTTGTTGAACTGCGTAAGCAGTGTCAGGATAGGTGAAAGTCAAGTATTGTAGGACCCTGCCAAACTTCGGTATCCAGTTCCGTCAACAAGCAACGGACCATCTTTAGCACTTAGTTTGGAGCAGTTCTGGTGATGATGCCGTGATAATTATGTCGTCCACATAGAAGAGTAGATATGCCATGTCCGATCCCTGACGATAAACAAATAGTGAGTAATCCACAAACACTACCCCAAAAGCCATGTGATGTAATAAAGGTGGCAAATCTTGTAAACCACGCCCATGAAACCTGTTTAACCTCGGTAGTTGATACATATAAATTGTCTCATCCAAGTTATTGTGTAAAAAAATTGACGTCTAATTGGTGTATTGGCCCTCCTTTTGACATTCCTATGGAGAGAACCGTGCGCATGGTAGCGAGTTTAACAATTGGACTAAAGGTATCCATACGATTCACAAACATTGTTTGTGACTTTTCATTAACCACTAACCTAGCCTTATACCTAGCAAGAGAGACATCATATTTAAATTTGTGTCTAAACAACTCTATACACAAAATGACCGGGGGACCAATTCCCAATCTCCATTGTCTAACAAAGCATTATATTCTTCACACATGGATTTTTGGTTTGGCCACGGGCAATGGTAAAGTTATCAATGTATTCAAAATGGTTTGGCATCTGCAAGCCGATGCAAGGTTTTGGAACCATCTGGTTAATGGCATAGAGTACAGTACGTTTAAGGATAAAGTCATGATTGTCGCCAACAACACGATACAGGCTATGGTTGCATCAAGTTGTTCAGATGCTTCTTCTGGCCCACGGTTGAACAGTGCTCGGTGTATCCACTTGTTGTCGAGTTGCTAGATCCATACCGTAACAAAACATTTCAGTCGGCATCCAATGGTGCAGGCAAATATGGGTCAATGCCTTGTACGTTTCCCAAACATCAGCCATGGATTCCTCCTCTTTCTGCTTGAACGCCAATAACAATAATATCATACATACAATGCAATTGCTTTAGTGCGCACACACACATCCATCATAAATAATGAGAACAGATATATAGATAAACACAGCAGCAAGCACATGTTCAAATACATGGTTAAATACCATCTTACAGTGACTTAGCTAGCTAGTCATAACGAAAGAAAAATAAACTAGCAAGATAGATAGATAGTTAGATAGTTGGTCAATAATGACGAAAGGTATCTTCAAAAACCTCCTCCTCCTCATCCTCCATGGAATCTTCATTCAATGAGATCGACCAGCAAATTAATTTAGTAAAATGATAAACCACATCAGCAAGCAAGCAAGCAAGCAAGCTCACCTCTTATTTTGTTGGAACGCCATCGTTGTCGTCGTCAACATCATCATCATCATCATCATCTTCAACTGAACAATATATATAACTACAAAGTTACTAGCGAGATAGATACGTACCAACAGAAACAGATGCAGAAACAGAAAGACAGGCAGGCAGACTTAATATGTTTATTTACCTTTAATTTTCGATGCTGCAATCTCCCACCAGAACGGGGGGTATCCAATTGGTTTCTGTTTTGATTCGTTACATTTAGAACAATCATGAAAGCCCCATGACTCACACATTTTAGTAATAGTAGCAATACGTTCTTCATCATCATCAGAAGCATAAATATCTTCATCATCATCACGAGTAGTCTTTTTTCTCTGAGAAGCCAAACCAAGTGGTGATTTGCTGAGCTCCTCAACAGATGGGTGTTTCTCTGTATGGTTAATGTTACAAATAATAATAATAATCATCAACTTAATTAACATACATACATGGAATCATAAAAAAAAGACCTGTTCTTTTCAAAGTGCCGCCTTGCAGCAGTTTTATGTCATCTGTTTTAGTAGGCCAGGCATTCTTCTTCCTTCTGTATTACGTAGTCAAATATTATTCCAACATGTAAGTAAGATCAAGTGATGTGTGTTAATTTGAAGGACTATATAGTATTAGGATATGTAAAAGAAAAAACACCTTCTTCTAACGCTACCCTTGCCACCGGTTCGGACAGAAGCAGCCATCTTCTCAAGTTTTTCTACATTCATCTGCCAACACAAACAAACAATTAAAAATGGCAAGCAAATGGAATAATGATATTTAATTTGGATCAAGTTTCATAATAATATTATATTATTTACAACTTAATACCATAATAATATGTTTCCCCCAAATTAGGGTCTGAAAATCCGATTTCAAATTACAATAATTTATTTGAAAACCCTAACCCACGGGTCAAACGGTGAAGACGAACCAAACAAATTATTATTACTATTATATATATATATATATATATATATATATGTTACACAGACAGCTCGTCATATATCTATCTATCGACTTTCTAAGAGCCTACAGGTGCAATCACATAAATGAAGCAACCAACAAAACAAATTAGGGTTTCAAGGAAGAAGCATACATACCTCGTATCGATTGATTGATTGATTGTAACGTACCACTCTCCTTCCTTCGCCTTTCCTTTGATTGCAATCCTTCTTCTTGGTATAATAAACACCAAACCCTATTCCTCGTTGTTGTTTTCCTCTTTCATCAAAATTTTCATTTAATTGGAGTATTTTTTATGAATGAATTCATATATATATACAAATAAAATTGACTTAATATCAAAAAGAGTCCTCGTGTTTTTTGTCGGTCCAGCCCAAAATCAAAATTAATTGCCTGAACAACTCAGTGTTTTCATGAAATGTATCAAAACAGTCCAATTTTTAACGAGGTTAACTTAGGGTTGTACACGAGCCGAGTCGAGCCGAGCCAGACCCCGCTCGAGCTCGAGCTTAAACCGAGCCAGCTCGGCTCGTTTTTCTGGTCGAGCTGAAAAGTCGAGCTCGAGCTGGCTCGAGCCAGCTCGTTATATTTTTTTATTTTTTTTACAAATATTTATTAAATAAAAAACAATAAAATTACACATAATCATGTATATTTTTTTTTATTTTTCTAAGTTATGGTTTTATTTATTATGAAAAGATAGGGTAGATAGGTAGTATGAGCGGGATTTTTAAATTTTGAATTTTAGAATTGGGTTTGGAGCCAAAATATATTAGTTTCATCTATATATTAATTACACATACACAATCCTGAGTCGAGCCATATGTCGAGCCATCGAGTCGAGCCACGAGTCGAGTCATCGAGCCGAGCCACGAGCTGAACAGCCCTGGCTCGAGCTCGGCTCGGCTCGAAAACAAAACGAGCCTCTTCGAGCCGAGCTTTTTTCGAGCGAGCCTCGAGCCGCGAGCTTTTTGTACACCCCAAGGTTAACTCAACCTCATTAAGTCAGGGGCAAAATTGTCAACTCGCCTCTAATAGTTTAACCAGACGTTTCTTCTCCTTATTTAATCCTAATTTTTCACCTTTATCGTCATTTACACCTCCTTGATTTTCCTTCCACCTCTGATTCTCTTCTTCTCGTTAACGACTTTGATCATGGAGGGATGGCGTGTGAGGAACAACAAAAACCACTTTGATCCTCACTCAGATTATGGTCGGTACTGCTCTTTCGGTGTATATGTTAATTACCAAAGCTATTGTCCCTGAAATTCCATGTTAATTGTATTCTTTGACACTGCAGGTTCAAGCAAAGAGGAGTTTCTAGTTAAGCTTTATCATTGTGGTGAGTTTAGTGATCCTGAAATAGATATGATGTATCTAGACGTCAAGGTGAACTACATTGATCATCTAAACTCAGATTGTTTTGTTATGGTAGTTTTGTATAACATTTTGCTTGAACTAGGATACTTAGGCGGGGAGTGACAAATCAGTGACTCGCCTTTTTTTCTTAGGTTTGGTCGTAATTTATTGTTGTACTAAAATGAAACATAATTTATCACTCATTAAACCAAGCTGATAACCGCGGCAAATGGCACGCATGTGCCTACTTCGGTGACAAGAAAATGCAAGGACCTAGAATATGACATTCCCGATTTGGCACTCACATACATACATGCATAGCATAGATATGTGAATTGTATTTTATCTTAGTAAATAAGGAATTAACTTTGATAATGAGAAGAAAATAACAATGATATATCTTGTTTAGATATGTGTTACGTATTGTAACCATCATCAAATAACTAAAATGATGAGACAACAACTGCATAATGAGACAACAACTGCATGTGTGCTCATCCATGCACACACATTTACACTACAAACTGAGAATGATCCTCATGACCCATCCTGCCTCCAAACCCGCCTATCTGCATAATTACGTACAGACACATTGATTCCTTTTCCAACCCGAACACCACCTAGCCCTTCCGCCTATCTGTGCACCATACGAACAACCGTGCACCAGCAATCGATCCAAAACTGAATACTAGAGCCCTTGCCCAAGACGCCTTTAATGGACCTTGACAAATCCACATCAGCCCTGATAATTAAATTATCATTCGCCTTTGCGACCTATTTCCATGGACCTAAAATAGATAACTTGGCAGAGATGAAATTCAACGCCCGAAATCTCCAGCTTTAGATCGCCACCGCCACTTTGATTACATCGCCAAAGTAAAACCATTAACCTAGACCCCTATTTATACTAAACATTAGCATACTACTAATCCTACTCAAATACTACTACCAATTATAATCTAATACTAACCCCACATCATTATCTCTAATAATCTTCTATATATATAAAAGAAAACATATATGCTGACGTGTCGTGCAATGGAGGCCTCAACCTCCTCTTGAGACTGTCAGGTGGCATTACAATTAAAAGATTTTAGTGTTTTTGAACTATTTCATTTTTTAATTAAAAAAAAAGATAAACATAAACCCTAAATTAAATTAAGTTATTTTAGGAAAAAAAGAATTTAAAAATAAATTTAAAATTTTCTCTCTCATGTTTCCTCCCATAATTTTTAAACGTTTATATCTTTTATATACGGGACTTTTTAAAGAAAAAAAATTATACCAAATTAACAAGCGTTTTATTATCCTTCAAACGAGTACCATAGTCCTATATAAAAAACGAAGAAAAATCGACTATTTTTTGTGGGGTTTCGTTCTTACAGGAAAAAAACACACAAAGTGTTCATGTTATTCATTAATCATGTTTTTTCTTTCAAACCAGATTCTTATCTACGATGTTGAAAATCAGCCCAATCGCCATGTTATCATTGAAATTTTACTAGGTATACTTCATCAAGAGAAGTTAGGAGAAAGAATCGTCCAACACTGCAACACATGGTGTCACCTTATAGCAAGGTTATTTTTTTATTTATTTAATTACAAGAGTAATAATTATTACGATTAGTATTAGTATTATTTAAATGGTTATATTTTTCAACCCCGGGACGCTCCCGGAAAAAATTGATAGTTACTGACGTAGCGTTCAATGGTGGCCTCAACCATCTCTTGATTATGTCACGTGGCATAATGAGATGCAATGATTACAACTTCCAAATCAAGTGTTTGTTTAGTTGATTAGGTTAGGAATTATAAGAGCCATTAGAATGTGAGAAATTAGAGAGATGTGATGAGTTTTTTAATAGTTGCAGCTTACATAAGTGATTCTTTAGATGATTACTGATTAGGTTTTAGATTAGAGAATATGAGTTATTACTGATTAGAATACTATGAATATGCAATGATTGAGAGATTTTGTGGTTAGTTAACTTGAGCCATTTGCAATAGGTTATCACGTAAAATTAGATTTTTCAACCCCGGGACCCTCCCGGGGTAATCAGCTAGTTAAATCAAATAAGATAATTTAAAACATTCAAACTAATCTAAACCATTCTTTCACTTTGGTCCTTCAACTTTCAACTCATAAGCGTTTTAGGATTAACTTTCAACAAACTAAGTATGGGGGATTGGGATGTAAGATAGGTTAATTCCCTTGATTATTCATTCCATAGGATGACCATTATATACAAAATTACATTCCCTATTTTAGGGAAGAGATAATCACCACTTAATGATATACATTATCTATAAATACAAAAGTCAAATCTATTAAATCTATTAAGCAATCCTTCTAAGATTACGTACATTAGCGTGAGACCATTCTCCTAAGAACATAACATCGTCGGCATACATAAGATGTTATAGAACCGAAGCTCTTGTTGGCACAATATTGAGTCCAAAAACTCCCAACAGACCGAATAATATGGCTTATCAATATCTACTTTAAAGTTAACTAATTCAAATAACAACTGGCTTTAACATACACATAATAAAGACAGAAGCACACATATATTCATATAAAAGTCGAAGACATAGTCAATTACCATAACAGAATAAAGACAGAAGCACACATATATTCATATAAAAGGCTTCATGAAAGCGACACGATTGATCCGGGCGAAAGGTATTTTGTCAATGGCTTGAGTTATAGGGCAAGTTGTTGGTCGGTATCATCTGAACAATAAATAAAAATTACCTAAGTTACTGGCAAGTTAGTTAGATAGATAGATAGATAGAGAAACAGAGACAGAAACAGAAGCAGAAAAGGAGGCAGAGTAAATATGGTTGTTTACGTTTGGTTTTTGCTAGCATCCTCTCCACACTCAGCAGTTGGTCTAGGCAACTTGGTTGTTTCCGACGTACCTCGATGACTGAACGACCATCATGAGGATAGCCCAGTAGGTGCGGTCTTCTAGTATAATTTTTTGCATGAATAGCAAAATCTGAATCGTCATCATCAGAAGCATTAATAGCTTCTTCATCATCGCGAGTACTCTTTCTCTGAGAAGGCATATCAAGTGGTGATTTACTAACCTCCTCAACAGATGGTTGTTTCCCATTACTATTACTACCTGTATGGTTAACTAATTTCACAAATAATCATCAGTAATTAATAATGTTAAAGACTTAATTAACATATATAGATACAATTAGGGGTGCAAACAAGCCGAGCAACTCGCGAGCTACTCGAGCTCGGCTCGGCAAAAAGCTCGAAACGAGCTGAGCTTTATCGAGCTCGAGCCAAGCTTGAGCCTAAAACAAAGCTCGTTTATTTATCGAGCTCGAGTCTGGCATGTGAAGCTCGTTAGGCTCGTCGAGCCTAGTGTAATATTAGGGTTTTTTTAATATTTAATAATATTTACCACTCATTTAAAGTTTTTAGTAAACGAGCCCCGAGCTCGAGCTTCACTTATCGAGCTCACGAGACTAAATGAACTATTATTTATACTATTTTTATTTAACATATTAACTAATAAATACTAAACGAGCCGAGCTCGAGCTCTTATAACTTAATCGAGCTCGAGCTCGAGCCTGATCGAGCTCGGGCTCGGCTCGGCTTGTTTGCACCCCTAGATACAATCGTAACAAATAACAAAGACCTCCTGTTCCTTTCAACGGCTTTTTTTTGTCGTCTGTTTTATTATGCCCGGCATTCTTCTTCTTTCTGTATTGTGTCATCAAACATTCAAACATATGTAACTTAGTTCAGATGATATTTAGTTGGCCGTTCAAAAAAAAAGATCAATGTGTATTCGAAACAATAATATTAAGATAATAAACGCCAACGTGTGTATTATGTAAATAAAACACCTTCTAACGCGTGCAAATATCCGGAGCCATAATATATATACACGTAATTTATTATCTATACTATCTTATAAAACATTTTACAAGGACCTCTTAATTTTTAAGTAATACAATTATAAATGCTTAAAGTACAACACATAATGCATGTAGTAACTACTTTTTAAGGGCATTTATGTCTTTTCAAACATAACTTCAACATATACCCCTTATTAGATACAGTTTCCCCCCTTATCTAATTATACTATATTATAATATAATTTTATACAATACTTACATATTTGCCCCCATCGACTTTACTCAATTTCTGTTTGTTTAAATACTAATTATACTTTTGCATCTTTATTTTAACCAACTACCCCCACGAGTTTCAAACGTTCATAACTTTTTCAGACGGCAATATTTTCGTAATATTATTACACCGTATAAAAGAGCATTTTATTCTCTTTAATTTGAGTATAATATTGCTAAAGTTTTTTATTTAAAATAAAATAATGTTAGGGTTAAGCAATAACCGAAACAAAAACAAAAGAAAAAAACGAAAATGAATTGAAATCATATAAACTTTATTAATACATTTCCCATTGATGTCTTAAAATTCAAGTTGTACATGTATAATTGCTTAGAGTACAACACATAATGCACATGTTAAATACTTACACAATACCTACACATTTGTCCCCTCAACTATACTCAATTCCTTTTATTTAAATAATAGTTACACTTTTCACCCTTATTTTAACCAACTACACCACGATTTTTAAATGTTCATAACTTTTTCACATGTTAATATTTTCTTAATATTATTACACTGTATAAACGAGCATTTTTTTTATTTTTAATTTGAGCATAGTATTGCCATAGTTTTTTTTAAATTTAAAAAATAATATGTTGGGGTTAAGTAATAACCAATCTATAGTACCTATATCTATACTATCTTATAAAGCATTTCACAATGACCTCTTAATTTTTAAGTAATACAATTATAAATGCTTAAAGTACAACACATAATGAAACTAGAAACTACTTTTTAAGAGCATTTATGTCTTTTCAAACATAACTTGCACATATACCCTTATTAGTTACAGTTTTCCCCCTTATTTATCTATATTATATTATAATTTTATACAATACTTACATATTTGCCCCCATCGACTTTACTCAATTTCTGTTTATTTAAATACTAATTACACTTTTGCATCTTTATTTTAACCAACTACTCCCATGAGTTTTAAACGTTCATAACTTTTTTCAGACGATAATATTTTCCTAATATTATTACACCGTATAAAAGAGCATTTTATTCTCTTTAATTTGAGTATAGTATTACTATAGTTTTTTATTTAAAAAAACAATATGTTAGGGTTAAGCAATAACCGAAACAAAAACAAAAGAAGAAATAATATGTTGGGGTTAAGTAATAACCAATCTATACTATCTATATCTATACTATATTATAAAGTAGGAAGGATACCAACCAAAGTTAAGTAAATACTACATTTTATGCTTATGGTACAATAACTTAATGAAGGTGGTAAAGGGGTGAAGTTGTCTTTTTTACATTAACAATTAAGTTGATTATAAAAGAATAAAGTTATTATTAGTGACTATCCATGTTTCTAACTCCTTTATAAGTTATTACTTAGCAGTGGCTATTCATGTTCCTAACCCATTTATCTCATTTATGTCTAGACCTTCTACTAGAACCCTATAAATAGTGGCCATTGTGTTGTTATTATATACATCTCAATCTATCAACTCATTTGTTTCTCATATTCCTTCATAGCAGCAGCTGCAGGTACCAATACTTTGTTAATCTAGATTATCAAGTTATTGAATTTGTTAATGAAAATGGCCAGTTATATGATCATGAATTCTACAATCATTTGAATCTATGTTTTTTTCATTTGTTTAGTTGTTTACGTTTGTTTTAATTCATGATTGGTTACAGTTTTCTGTCACTACACAGATTTAGAGTTATGTTAGGTTATTGTTAAATTTGTTTGTGTGATTAGTTTGATAAACATGATTGTAAGAAAGTGTTTTTATGGTTATTAAGGCATAATTAAGTTAACTACATTATACATGATAATATTGTCTTTTTTTTTATTTTGGCTGATTTTATTAAGCTCAAAGATTTCTTATTCCAATGATATGCCATGTTAAATGATGTATTTTTTTAACTAAGAATATTTCATGTAATAGTAACCAAGTTTCACAACATTATCCATGCATCAATATATTATTTGATTTATTTTCTATAAACTTCTTAAATATAAAAATACAACCCTAGATATTAATTGTATAAAAGATTATAAAAACAACAAATTATGGATTGGTTGGTGACGAAACACATAATGTTTGCCAGAATACTGTTTTATTCGTGAACAAAAGGTTACCTTAAGATCAGTACCCTATATTTCACAAAATTCTGAATGACCATATACTGCATAACGGTTATCCCCAATGTTCCCGTACACAAAATCCCTTACAAATCTGTAGAAACAAAAGAAAATGGTTCATTAATTGTTTTCATTGTAGAAGGCAATCATAAGATATCAGTAAGAATAAGGCCTTACAAACGTACAAACTGAAGAAAGAAGCCGGTGACGAGGCTTACTAACAAACTAAAGATTATAAAGAGAATAAGGAATGAGAGAATTCCTAATATGCTTTTAATGGTGAACAAAAGGTTACCTTAAGATCAGTAACCTATTTCAGTAAGAATAAGGCCTCAGAGTATCCATATGATCTGAATACAATATATAACATCTTACGATTATATAGTGGTATACACAATTGGGTTATTGGTTGACAAAAGACACCCATTCATTACATGTCATATATTGTGGACAATGACTTACTTATGGTCTGATTAATCAATATCATATATTTTAAATTATTTAAACTGGCGATGCCATTTGAATTTTTATAGTGAAATGAGAAATAAATATGGCATGGAATGATGGAAGCTTACGACGTACTTGTAGAGTAAAACAATGAATGAACCATGCATATGTTTTGTAAACATGAGAGTTAAAATGAAAAATGTAAAAAATAGAATGAAAATAAATTCGTAACAATCAAGCCGGTAGTTTAAGTTGAATAATTCTGAACCTAAACAATGTCTATAAATTGAGTCATAAACATATCATGAAATGGTGGAAGCTTACTACATATTTGTAAAATAAAAAATGCCAAAAATAGATCAAAAATAAATTCGTAATAATCGAGCCATTAGCTTAATTGAATAATTTGAACTTAAACAATAAAACTATATCATTCAAAGCAAAAAAAGACAATACATCTTTAGTAGTAACTAAAAATGTGAAAGATACAATAGTTTAAATTTTCCTCTTACTCGTGAAAGATACAATGGTTAAAAAATTTTCCTCAACCAACGTGGACAAAACTTCTCTTTTCCAACCTTTACTATATGTTAACCAAAACATACACTCATATCGAAGCTTGGTCATCGTGCCAAGCCTTCATGATGAGTCAAGATGTCCATCTTTGTCTCATTTAAGCAGCAACAATACCATATGATACGTGTCATACCCTTGTTTGCATTTATCATCATATATTTATTTTTGTTGTTGCTTGTTTTTAGTAAATGTTGTGCTCCTGCCGCAACGCGCGAGCAACCCACTAGTTATCAAATGAAACTTGTGGAGCATTTTAAATAAAATATACGTATCTATTATAATCAGTGGGGTGCTTGCGTGTTGCGGCAGGAAGCAACATTTAGATTGGTTCGGTTATGCCATAATCAATTGACCAAAATATTTGTTTTGGTGTGTGGCATAATCATTATCGGAGCTTGAACTGCATTTTCGATATAATCAAGGGTATACGCAATACATATATTGTAAAAATTTATTTTATAGTAAGGAGATTATGTAGCAGTGTAAATTTTGGGGTTTGGATCAAAGGTTATAATCAAGTGTATAAGAAAACATGATTGTGGTATATGCCAAATATTGTAAAAATTTGAACAAGTTGAAAATGAGTGAGTGTCGATGGAGAATTTAGAGATTAGATATTATTCCTAAAAAAAAAACCTTATTTTCAAAATTGGTTTTATACATAAAGCAAAAGTTGTTAAATAGTATAAGCTAAGTGGGCTTTGATTAAAATATTCCCGTTAGTTAGAGATTTCAAACATGACATTAGGTTTTGAAGATCAAGGTTCTATTAAGTGATTTTTAATAGTTTAAAGCATTATATAGAAAATTGTTTGTTACGTCAATAAATAAACAATTGAATTTAAGTTCGAGGACATCTTTTGACAAAAAAATATGTACTTTGTAAAGTTACTAGGTAATGAAAATACAACAGGATTTAGAAATCTTTAGTTTGTGCTAAGGTATGAGGTTATAGTTTTTAAGCAACATGTGGAGAAATGAAATAATATGATTTGGGTAGGGTGTTGAATATTTAAAAAGTGGCTAAGATGGTAAGGTGAAGTGTGATTGTGAAATCCATAGATGGTTATGAAATGAGATTGATTTAAGCTGTAAAATTTTGAGATTTTAGAGCTTAGTTTAAGGAAAGTGAGTGTAATCATTTATTCATTAATTAAAACGAATAAACGAAAACGTTGACTTATCAAAATAGATTCTAATAACATAGTGAAGACATGTTTTAGCCTATAAGTGAACACTCATCCCGAGAATTCCCAGGTAGGCATCCGGGTCCCTCGTCTGATTGGGATTTATGCGCAATGCCAGCCTAGACAGAAGACTCAGAATACAGGCGTTCACCCTTCCAGATTGCACGTGTTCGTTATTAAAATCTAGAACTTCGACGAGATCTTCAAGGTGGTTCAGGCTAAACCTGAGGATTTGTCCTATTAGTCTAAGAGTATATCTTGTGATGGAGAGCACTCTTCTGGTAGGGACTAAAGTAAGGATAAGAAGTAGGATAGAGAGTATAAACAAGTAAGGTTGCAAGTAAAAGGAGCAAGTACTGATTAAAATCCTATGGTTATAGACTAGATTATTTTTCTAATAACCTAATTCCCTATAACCAAGGCTCTGATACCAATCTGTAACACCCCAACCGATGGCGGAAACATCGAGGTGTCACGTAAGAATGAGTATACAGTAGCACATGGTAACCAAATTTTAATTTAAATTAATTTAAAGTGCAAATATCCAAAAATGGAAATACATAATGAGTTTTAAGTGGAAATCTAATACATCACAAAAACCAAACAAGCATAGACTTCAGTTTGCCTTCTCATGTAAATACTCTAGTCTTCATGCATCATTTATCCTGTTGAGTTGTAAAAATGGGGGGGGGGGGGGTCAACTAGAAGTTGGTGAGAATACATAAGCCATGTCAAGCAAATAGTTTAAGTATAAAAGTTTAGCAATTCATATGTCTATCGTAAGTTTAAGTCTACATGAATAAACATAATATGTTGAATCGACATAATCAAACATCCGACTAGTTTAGGTCCATCCCGTCATCCACGGTTCACCTTAATAATATGTTGGAACGATAACGATCACCCACGCTACCTATGTAGGAGGTACACGTATCCGGGTGGGATTGTCAATCCAATAGATCTATTATTGAGTATCGCCGGCTTGGCCATAGCTAATGATTATGTAATGTTGAAACTCGTTGAAACTCGTTGAAACTGTTGTTGTTGTCTAATTCATGAGGCATTAAAGTTTACAACTAGACATGCATGTAGAATTGCTTAAGTATAATGTTGCAAGTATGAAGAATTGCATAAACATGGTTACGTAAACTCACCTTAGCAAAGAATTAAGTCTCGAGAAAAGTATAAGTGTAGCCCCAAAGTTGCCAATTACAAGAGCTTATAATCAAAGCTTCAATTGTAGAAGTAATAGACTATAGAAGAAAAGTATGAGGGAAAGTTTAATCAGATTGAAACAATCGATTTAGGGGTGGCAAGTGTAATGGTTCATAGGTGAGTTTTTATACTAGTTTTGGATTCAATTAGCCATTAAAATTGGTCAACACCATAAAGTAAGGTTTTATGATGAATTGACTATTTGACTAGGACTTTGACTGTTTGACTAAGACTTTGACTAGGACTTTGACTATGACTTTGACTATTTGACTCAAGGCTTTATTTAAAAAAAAAAATCATTAGTTTGAATTAGAAAATAAAAAAACACCGTCTTATAAAATGACGATTTTATAAATAGAATTAGGATAGGACATATGTCATGATTGAAGATTTTTTTTTTTTTAGTACAATGATAAAAGAAACTTAGAAAAATAGAGTGCACGGATAAAGATAGTAATACTTAGAAATAAATTAGACTTTATATCATGGATCGGGAAATACTTTAATGCAAAAATAAATGGGAAAATTCGTGAGGTTACACATCCCGTCACCGTCCACCTCCCACCACAGTCACAACCTTAGCTACATGTGAAAACTACCACCGCCTGCAGCTTCCTGTAACTATCTACTTCACACCACCATCACCACATGTGCCCGTATTCTTTCCAGTTTATAGATCAAGCCAGTTTTGCTTCATCGTCGTTTTTACCTGAAAATTGAGAGAGAAAGAGAGGTTCAGATATGGTTATACGAAATAGAGGTGGAGGTCAACCGGTAATAGCAATGGTTAGAAACAGAGTTGTTGCAGCAATAGAGTGGTTGCAGGTGGCGATGGAGGTCAACCGGTAAAATTAAATTTGAAATTTAAACGTCTTTACCACTCGAAAATTCCAACTGATAAGATGTTCTAGAGCTTAAGATACAGTGGAGGTGAACGTCTATACCACTCGAAAATTCCAACTGCTATATGATGGAGGTGGAGATGGAGGGTTGGGGAAAAAGAAGGTTGGGTGGGGAACTTTATTTAGTTTTATACTAGGTTAGAGACCCGTGGGTACCCACGGTGCATACCAAAGAAAAATATAAAAATATGAAAATAATATTTGTATTATTGAAGTTGTGTGTACATGACGTCAATAAAGATAAGTTAAAAAAATGCAACAAAATGTTATAAAATTATTCATAAAGCTTGAAATACTTCTTTGTACACAATGTTTGATGTTTTGTTCATCAGTTTGCCATCTTCATCTAGTATAACTATCTTCAGTCCATCTCGACTTTTGACCCTTGATAGCACAACATACAACTAACTGCCCGTGTGAAAAAACAAGATCCTTCAAATACAATCCAACTCTGGATAAGATTGTCCTTGACTCTTGTTTGTTGTCATTGCGAAAGAAACAGCAAGTGGGAATTGTCTTCTGTTAAATTTAAAAGGAATTCTCTTATCCGAAGGTGATAAAGTAATTCTTGGGATAAACGTTCGCATTCCAATATTACTTCCTGAAATGATTCTCCCTTCTATTACACGTTTTCCCATTTTAACAACTTGTAACCTTGTTCCATTACACAAACCGCTTTTCTGATCAATGTTTCTAAGTAACATTACCGTGACACCAACTTTCAAAACCAAACGGTGATTTGGTATTTCAGGTAACTTAAGACCATTCAAAATATCAGGAGAAATTAAGCTTTCATCAACCTTTTCGTTAACATCTTCAGACTGACAAACACTATCTGAACTTAGATACTCAATTACCTCACCAGGAAACATTGAAAGTAATCTATCATTAATTTCTTGAACAACTTCATTCTTCGGTGCCAATATAGCTTGATCTTGAAAATAATGAGGAATGTGGATGCTATCCAAAAGTGACGGATACACAAAGGATATCAAATTAGAAACATGATCCGAAGGTTGAGAAATAAGTAAGTCCTCAGGTATCTCAATAACATCCTGAACATCACTTATTGTATCTACCTTTCCTTCTCCTATATCCAAAAGCCAATTTGCAAACTTTTTAGCTTCCTCGATATCAGACTTGCAACTTCCTGAAAGAAACCTCATATTTTTTGTTAATTCTAAAACAACGTATTTGTGCCAAATGTATGATGAACTTAAAGAGGCATTAACAATGTCATGCCTAGTTCCATTTGGTACAACTGGTAGAATTTGTCTAAAGTCACCCCCAAACACAACGACCTTTCCACGAAATAGCAAATCAGAAGAGTCAACATCATGAACACCAAATACATCTTTTAAACTTTGATCTAGTGCTTCGAAAGCATGTTTATGAACCATGTGTCTTCATCCCAGATAATCAAATCTGTTTTTTTAAGCAGTTGGGCAACATCACTATTTGGTTGCATGTAACATATAGAATCTTCAGTTAGGTTTATAGGAATACGAATTCTGGAATGTGCTTTCCTACCACCTGTCAATAGCAAAGATGCAATACCAGTCGAAGCAACATTCAAAACAATTTTTCTTTTAGATTTTATGGATGAAGATAGTGTCTTCCATAGGAAAGTTTTACCCGTACCACCGTAACCATAAACAAAAAACTCCTCCTTTCTTCTCCTCAACAAAATTCATTACACAGTTATAAATTTTTTTCTATTCATCTGTTAAAGAAGCAAACTGAGGATCAAATTCTTCAACCAAACTGTTTGTTCAACCAAACTGTTTGTCTTTCTAATTTTGGTTAATTGCAAAATATTTAGAAAAAACATCGTGTGCGACTGAATAAAGACAAATAACCAAATGACTTATTAAATATGAGAAATAGTAGCACACAGTGCAAAACAACCAAATCCGAAATATCAAAAGGACAATGTTCATAAATACTTAAAAAAGAAACAGAAACCAATATAACTCATAGACCATCTTCATAGGAAACTACTTTTCAGCCTTATCTTTGTCCTTGCTACCACCACTTCCAATCTTACTGAGACGTATTGGTGTGCTTTCATCATCAGAAATTACGTCAACCAGTTTACGCTTAACCATATGACACTTGGAACTTATAGAAAAATGTTCACCTTCAACATAAACTTTCATATCAACAAAGTTATCAGCAATGGACATGGGCGTTTCATTATCGTCTGTTTCTGATTTTGAGTCCTACACAGAAAAGATGTTTGTATCAGTATTATTACAAAATTAATTTTTTAAATAGTTACAAACGTATGAATATTAACATCTAAGTAAATGTAGAAGATAAGGATACCTTGGAGACAGACATATCACTGGACTGCATTGCTAACATAGATGTGTGAAGAGACTCAGATTCAGTAGGCTGTATATTTAGTTCAAAAAAAGTATAGAGCAATAAATTAGTCGTTTATACATAAATAGTTTGTTACGCCCCACTTACGGTGTGCGCATATAATGTATATATGTGTGGCCCTTGGGGGCAAAAGTAAAGTTGCACTAGTTTTAACGTTATTTTACTAATTTCGTGAAAATAACGTTAAAAACGACGGACGGTTAATCATGCATCATGTGGTGGCGTGGATACCCAAAACACAAAGGGGTACATGCACCGATCGGGTTTGTCCCGATTGCTAAGTGTTTAGTGCCTTATGTCCAAGGCTTGATACCAAACCACATCAATTCGAGGGTCTCACTGGAAGCAGCCTCTCTATTCTTAGGGGTAGAGGTAGGGGTGTCTACATCTTACCCTCCCCAGACCCTACCTTAGCTTTGCTATAGGTGGGATTAACTGAGTATGATGATGATGACATAAATAGTTTGTTTTTAACAAAATTGGGACCATAAAGTACCTATCCAACATACAACTTCTTTTTCAGCTCTGAGATAATTGTTGGATCGTCACTGAACTTTGTTACACCATAAACATCATATTTATTGTTTAAATTGAAGTCAGAAACAAAGATTTTAAAAGCAAGTTCTTTTTCCAACAAAATACTGATTTCTTCTGGATAGTTAACTGTATCACCAACCTATTTAAAAGGAGAACCATAAATAATTAATATGAGTACAAAAATTATATTTAAAAAATACTAATAAATAAATTTGCGTTCTTTTAAAAAAATAGAAAAATACCGTATTATCTTCAAGCAATTCAGTTGCACTTTGTCAAGAAGTTTTGAAGCATCACGATGAAACAATGTAAGTGAAACAGCACCGTTCACATCTTGGACACGAACCTGAATTTTAAATCTGGAAAAACAAACATGTAAATCATAAAGTTATATTTATTATACTGAGCAAATACGTTTTTAAAAAATTAAAAATATTTAAAAGAAATATGCTTTGGTGTAGGGACGACTTGTTTGGCACTACAATTACCATTCACACACTGGAAAACCTTCTCTTCTTCAAATTGGCCACTTCCTTCGCCAACTTCACGGATTATGTACTCTATACCACATTTTTTTGGTACATTTGGGACACCCCATGTAGTGCCACCCAAATTCTTTAAATAGATCTTTAATAGTACCCAACAACACCATAGGCTGCTCCTGTATAAAAAAATTAGAATTCACGGATCAAAATTTAAATCTTGTTACGTTTATTGTATTTTAAAATGACAAAAAGATAATAGTTAACTGTAATCATGTACCACGAATGCTTATTTTAGGTAATTATAACAGGTAATTTTAAAAGTTAAATATTAGTTGTCGGCAAAAAAACAACTTTAAAGTAAGCATTTATTGGCTTTGACATTTTACAATGTAACTATACTGTTGGTAAAAATATATAACGTCAAAGAAAAAAATAAAAATTATTATAGAATTTTTCATTCCTGTAAGATTACACATACCTCTTGTATTTCCCAAATATCGCCAATTTTACTAACATGAGTGTTGTGAAGAAAATCTTCTTCATCCGAACAGAACATAGACGTGCCATATGGTCAATGAACCAATGAAGGATTATCCGTCATTTTCTTACCCAACCTGGTTCATAAAAAATAGTTATATGTATTAACTATTGTAAATAAAAATAACTAACTTTACCTTTTTGTTGTACATGTTAATATCTTCAATATGATTATCATTAATAAACAATCGACTAACACGATCTCCAAAAGAATTAGAAACATAGGGTTTGCCTGCATAAAAAACAATTACTAAAATTAGAATTCAAAGTATTGGGTAAAATAATTAAAGTATTAAAAGTACAGATATTTAATAAAATGTAACAACCATTATAAAATTTCAAGCGACCAAACTAAAGAATTATAATAATTTGCTTCTCATTTTGATGTGTAGCAACATATTTAGACATCTCGGTTGCATACGTATCCCACAAAGTTATATAAATGTTCAAACCCCTTCAAAAAGAAAAAAAATATTTTAGTGATACATCGAATTCAATTATAAAATTATTAATTATGTAATAATAAATATAATATAAAACAATTCATACTCGATATCCTGCATTTCCATTGTCAACCTCTTTTTATCTGTGGTCACCTTCTTATCTTTATCGTCATTGTTGAAGAACCTCACAACATGTCTTATAACATCTATATGAAAATATAAACCAACATTAATGGTGACATAAATTAAAAAAAAATATGTTGTTTATAATAAAAAAAATGATCTAGTAATGATACAGACCTATTGTCACATTTTCTGTAACCTCATTGTCCAGAATTCTTTGGTAGGGGACAAAAGAGAACCCAAATGACAAACCTTGAAAATCCACAGAAACAGTAACCTGAGTGTCCATATTCAAGCACAATTTATTGGGATTTGCTGAATACTTGTACTTTGATGGGTTCATGCCAATTCCTGGATTTCTTATGACAAGACAAGCATTTTCCAACAAAAACCACTCGAATATGAAAAACAAACGCTTCAACACATTCGCCTGAATTTTGTCACCATGTAATATTTGTATCGATAAGTAAAAGAAGAATTGTATATTTTGGGAATATGTATATAGATATCTACCTATATAAACGCGTGGTGCTAATAAACTAATATACTAAAAATAAATGTAATACAAAATACGGATTTTGGAATTACATTCTCGTCAATGAGTATCATCTCAATTGAGTAAACATCTTTAGGATTGCGACGATCAGCTTGCCGCCACAGCCGAATGATCTTTAGCTTCATAGCAACATCATTTTGATTCACATCAATTTGGTTAACCATGGTAAACTCTTGTGCTTGTGCAGCGGCCATTGTTCTCTTCGTGTAATCAAAAAAGTTAAGACTAAAATTAGGAATGAAATAAAAGTTAAAATATTATAACAAAAATAATCAACAAATAACAAAATCATATAAAATTTTCTAAGGTTTATCCTACATTTTGCGAATTGTTGCACCTTATGTTAATGGTGTGTATAGCAAGTTTGAGTAATGATATACCATGCAATTAAATAGATAACTATAAAAATAGAAAGCATGATATCATACTTAAATTTATGGTAAATGGTCAACAATTTTGGCAATGAATAG
This sequence comes from Ambrosia trifida, assembly GCA_028751855.1. NCBI lineage: Eukaryota > Viridiplantae > Streptophyta > Magnoliopsida > Asterales > Asteraceae > Ambrosia > Ambrosia trifida. The sequence goes on along the minus strand of CM054126.1, from coordinate 20,714,798 downwards.
TTAAATCTTATCTAAATAATTAAAAATAGATATATAATCTACCTATATTATAGTATAACAATTTTCCCAATGAATAGCTAAATCTATGCTAAATGGTCAACAATTTTCAAAATGTATAGATAAATTTAAGGAAGCGAAATCTTTTTTTCAGTATTTGCATAGCTAAATGGTCAACAATTATATCTCGTAATTATAGCTTAATTTATAGAACATAACACATATTTCGCAATGTATAGCTAAATTTCGGAATGGTCAACAATTATATCTCGGAACTATAGCTAAATTTAAGGATACAAGTATCATCGTTCGTCTCTGGATACATGTAGCATTTTGTATTAGTAGCACAATAAAGACATAATTATGTAAATATATATATGCTTCTTTTTCTAATTATTATATAATGATAAGTTTATATCATTCTTTTTCGTATTTAAAGTTTGTTATGTAGTAACTATCATTTATCACATATCTATTGTCAACATTTATCACAATGAATAGGTAAATCTCAGGAAAGGCAACACACATTTTGTTATTTTTAATTTTTTGCCAAACAAAGCCGTTAAGATGGTAATTGTGATTATTGAGTTATGTTCTATGGGTATATATCTCATTGTGAGATTTCAACAGCAATCGCCCTTGCAAAATTCTTATAACAATCATCATAATGTTAATATAAATTCGGTAAAGAAAATAATAAATGTTATTATTGCGGTCAGCATAGTCATTAATGTAAATATTTACTTTGTATAATAATGACGATATTTAATGTCAATTTTTTATGTATTTAAATAAAATTATTTGGTAAATTGACATTAAATTTTTAATTTTGTAGGAACAATCAATATGTTGACTTTCAAGTTTTAATTTAGTAGGAAAAATAAACATTTTTGACTGAACATTATGTATTCAGTCAAAATAACATTAAATAACAATTATGATGATGCTAATCTAAATTCGGTAAATTGTTAAAAGAATAAATGTCATTAAGTCTGGTCAACATATAAATTAATCTAAATAAATAAAATGATTAATATTCAAATTCTAGATTAAATAAAATTAACATTAGTCAACACTTATTATTGTAAATAAATAACATTAATTCTGAATTAATGATAATAAATTTGGTCAAAAAAAATTTAATGACATTAATCAAAATTTTAAAAAACATCGAAGTATTTCAATAACATTAAACATAAATTCGAAATACAAAAATTAAAAACATTGACGAATGCTATATCAAACTTGAAAATCAGTGACTTCTTGTTGTGCAATCTTAGTAACAAAGAGTTTGGGCTGATTTGAACACCACCTAAATACACAATATTCGCCAATGGCAATACCTTCGGATTCAAGCAGATTAGGCCATCCAATCACCGAAGGGTCATGCAGTATCTTGAAGAACTTAGAACCATTATGATAAGACATAATAGCCTTTGCGTGTTCAGATCAAATCCTGTGGTATAATAGATAGAGACATATATTACTAAAAAAAAATCTTGAAGACAAAAACAAAGTTACCATAATCGATGATATCTACATATAAGAATGAATCACGGATTGAATAAGAATGAAGACAAAAACAATTATACTACAATCGATGATATCTGCATACACCATGAATCGAAATCAGAAATGTTTTCAAAAATTAATATAACAGGAATTGCTAATATCTACCTATAAGAATGAATAACGAAATCTTTAAGAATGAATATACCAAGAATCTATTTATATAAAAAAAACTGAAGATTGTTTGATTGGTCGAACATAAAACAATGAATCGAAATCAGAAATTTTTCAAAAATTAATATACCAGGAATCGATAATATCTACCTATAAGAATGAATAACGAAATCTTTAAGAATGAATATACCAAGAATCTATCTATATAAAAAAACTAAAGATTGTTTGATTGTTTGAAGTTTATGAACATAAACTGAAGATTCTCTGATTCGGACCCATTGTAAGTATAACGACAGATACATAGTTTTGAAAATAAAATAAAGAACATTGGTTGTTTCTTTCTGATCCTTATGATCATAATATTCAGGAGTAGAATCTTTGAAACCAAGATGAAAATCAAAAGAAAAATTGAAGATTGAGAAAAAAATGATCCAATATTACCTTGAAATTAATCGGATGGAAGAATGGAGAATGAAAGTTGAAGACTTCTAAAGGAAGAATGAAGATTCATGTAGAATGAAGGAAAAAAAAAGGCTTTTATAGGTAATTAGATGGAGCTCCATATACAAATCTGGATCCTAGAGGCCCTCTCTGAGGTCACCATTCGACCCGAGATGTATTGATTTATTATATAGATAGATTTCTTTTTTTAATATTTTGTTTTTAGAGGGGTAAAATAGACATTACAAGCTCATTTAACTGAGAAATTTAACGACCGTTAGGGGTGAGGACCACCATAGTTATAAAATTCATACCTTTGGATCACGTTAGCAATAAGTTGTAAACCATTAGGACCATGTTTGTAATTATTAAAGTCTAGGGATCAAGAATGCAAGATCTGAAGAGCACAGCGACCAACCAAGCAATTCACACTTTTTATTATATAACCCCTTTTTAACAATTACATCCCTCTTCTACAAATACAAAAACCAAACATTCAAACTCTCAATTGTAACCGACTAAGCCAAACCCTTGCCTGCAACATGAGTCAAGAAGACGACGATCAATCTCAATCACAATCACAATCACAATCACAACCATCAACCGATTCAGAAACATACATAATAGGCTTCATCCTCGCCAACATAGTAGGCTTACAATATTATTCCGGTCGAATAACCGGTCGAGAACTCGTGGGTCTGGTTCGAGAGCCTTTAAACCGGTTCGACCCAAACGCCATTAAAGTCATCAACACAAGAAACCATCAAGTGGGTCATGTTGAAAAGAAGGTAGCCAGTGTTCTTGCACCCTTAATTGATAATAACTTAATCCATGTTGAAGGCATTGTCCCAAAATCTAAAAATAATAATAATAGGTTTAAAATTTCATGTCAAGTTCATGTTTTTGCTAAGATTGAGGACTTTGATGTTGTCAAGTTTACATTTTTAGATAATGGGTTGGCTTTGTTTGTTGAGAATAGTCCTTTGTTTAATAGCTCTGAGGCAAATGTTGTTAAAAGTGTTGTTAAAGAGGATAAAGTTAAGAAAAAGAGTGATTTGGATGAGGTTTTTAAGTTGGTTGACCAAAGATTAAGTCAAAGTAGTGTTGGAGGAGTGATTGAGCCTCCTAAAGATTTGATCTTGGCTGATCTTTTTGTGCATCAGAAGCAGGGTTTGTGTTGGCTGTATAATAGGGAGAATTCGGATGAGTTGCCGCCGTTTTGGGAGGAGAAGGATGGCGCGTTTGTGAACGTGTTAACGAATTTTAGTTCGGATACGCGGCCTGACCCGTTACGCGGTGGGATATTTGCGGATGATATGGGGTTGGGTAAGACGCTTACGTTGCTTTCGTTGATTGCGTTGGATAAGTGTAAGGTTTTGAGTGATGGGAAGTGTGAGGTGATGGACGTGGAAAATGAGGGGGCGGTTAGTAGGGGGCGTAAGAGGTCAAGAAAGGGAAGTGAGATACGGAATACGAAAATGACGTTGGTGGTTTGTCCGCCTTCGGTGTTTTCGACTTGGATAACGCAGTTGACTGAGCATACGAAACGTGGGAAGTTGAAATGTTATATGTACTATGGGGATCGGACGCATGATGTTTTTGAGCTTCAAAAGTATGATATAGTTTTAACAACGTATAGTACATTAGGTAGTGAACTGGATTCGTCGAGTGATCCGATAAAGAAGATAGATTGGTGGCGTGTGATCTTGGATGAAGCGCATATAATCAAGAATCATAAGGCAAAACAAAGTAATGCTGTGAATAAGTTGAATGCTAGAAACCGATGGGTTGTTACGGGGACACCGATACAGAATGGTTCTATGGACTTGTTCTCGCTCATGGCGTTTTTAAGATTCCATCCGTTTTCGACCAAAAGCTATTGGGATAGCTTGGTGCAACGGCCTATTGCTCAAGGGAATGCAAACGGGCTCTCAAGGCTTCAGGTAAAAAAACGAGTAAATTATTAGAACCGATGGAAGTTAACTTTTATTCTAGTTTTGGAGGTGGCAGAATGGTTTGGGTTCAATTGGGTTGTTTTTAGTACGGGTCGGGTCAGATTGATTTACAAACACTGTTTATCCCTTTTTATCAGTAGTTATTGCATTAAATATGTTTACAAAAATAGTTATTATAAAAATACACTTTAGATGACTTTCAAGTTTCAACCTTTTTGACCCGTTACGCAAGTAGCCAAAAGTTTGGATCTGACCCATTAGAGATGATCCATACATAACCCAAATTGACCCATTCATGTGGATTCTTGTTCTTGTCCACTGCTTCTAAGAACATTATTACATCTGAAAAAATGAGAAAATCTATGACAAATGTTCAACACAACTGATGTTCTAGTTTTAGTGCCACAAAAACAGACGAGTCAAGGGGCCGGGTAATCGGTCAAGACTGGTTTGGGGTTAAACGGTTTTTTTCTTATAAGATTCAAAACGGGTTGGGCCAGCCCACTAACGTTATCGATAGTAGTTATGTCAAATATGATTACGAAAGTTATGATATTACTTCATCAAGTATTTGACCCGTTTGACATGCTAGGGATAACGCGATAATCCATAACCTAAATTTTACTCTTCATAAGCAAACGGGTCGGAATCTCACATCTATCTTAGGATTCTTGCTTTTTGTCTGTTTCCATGGCTTCTAAAGTTTTTTTTTTTTTTTTTTAATATATAGTCACTGATGGCAACCCTTTCTTTGAGACGAACAAAAGAGAATGCCGTTATCGGGTTACCTCCTAAAACTATCCATACATGTCATGTGGAACTCTCTGTAGACGAACGAAAATTGTATGATGAGATGGAAGCCAAAGCCAAGAATTTTGTTGAAAATTATATTGCTAAAGGAAGCGTGACATCTAATTACTCTACGGTTTTAAGCATCATTTTACGGCTTCGCCAGATATGTACACATACTGAATTGGTCCCTTCAGATGTTTTATCATCACTTTTGCCCTACAACTTTGAAGGTACTTTCCATTTCTTTACTCTGTTTAATTTTTCAGTCGCTGCCAATATGATATTTTGGACTGTGTAAATATAAAGTTGTTTTCCAATGGGTATATTTACTGAAAACAGATTGTTATAAGTAACTGAGATTATTTTATGTTCTATGGAACGGATAAATATGATATTTTTAGCATTTAAAAAGGATTATTATGATATTTTTAGTCTAGAAATCTTTTGAAACCGACCAAACCAAAGCAATTCGGCCGGTTTGAGATTCAAATGATTTAGTTTTCGTGGTTGGTGGTTTAACGGTCCAGCCTTGTTTGAACCTGGAACCGACGATGTAACCTTTACTATATATAGATTTTTCATTTTTGGAATAGTTAGTTATGTATATCAGTTATAATCATTAACCATCATTATGATTTAAATGTTTTTAATACAAGATAATGATTTTGAAAATAATAAAAAAAAAAAATGGTTCGTTGTGCCAAAACTAAATCGTTAAACCACCAAATCGGTAAAACTGCCGGTCTGGCCAATCCACCTAGCCCGTAGGTTTGGTTTGTCGTTTCCCGAAACCGTAGTTAGCGGTTCAGCCCAAAATTTGTCAAAACTGGATTGTGAACACATGGTTCAAAAAAACAGCTGAGGCGCGCGCCTCAAAGCGATTCAATAAGAAAACAAGTATGAGGCGCAGCCGCATGGTGTTATTTTGTGCATGCGCCTCGTAGGGCTGAGACGGTAACAAAAACTGCGCCTAAGGGCGCCTTAGGGGTTTTTCTTATACAGTGCCATGGCTTATATAATTTGATGGTGGCGGTTCGACTAGTAATTATGGATGTGCCGATTCAGGTTGTTATTGCATACAAAACTTCTAAACTGTTTTATTCATAAATTTGACTTTTTATTGAAACAATATAGTTTCTGAAGTGAGTTTCGACACTGTTTCGTGTCAACCTGATCCCCCCATTAACTTTATATGCTGTTCATCTAATATCCGATTATGACTGTTTCATTATATCATGTTTATATCTATTGATCTTTTTTATTAATCTACTAACTGCATTCTATTTTAATCCAATATTTTAGATGCATCGAACAAACCGGAACTACTTAAGAAGTTGGTTTTGCTGCTACAAGACAGCGAAGACTTAGATTGTCCAATTTGCCTCTCGCCGCCATCCAAAATTATCATCACATCTTGTGCTCACGTGTTTTGCGAAAATTGCATAGTCCGTGCTATAAAAAGTTCCATATCTGGATGCCCGCTATGCCGCCGCAGGTTAAAAGAATCTGACCTTTTTTCACCACCACCCGAATACGCCCCTGAAGTCGATAAATCCAGCTGTAAACTATCTTCGAAAGCGGCCACTCTTTTGAAACTTTTAGAAGCATCTAAAGCCGAAAACGCGTCCATAAAATCCGTGGTGTTTTCTCAATTCCGCAAGCTCTTACTTCTACTTGAACAACCGTTGAAAGAAGCTGGATTCAAGACTTTGCGTTTAGACGGTCAAATGAATGCAAAAAAACGAGCAGATGTGATTAAAGAGTTTAGCGTTTCGGGGGCAGAAGGGCCTACGGTTTTGTTAGCGAGCCTTATGGCTTCGGGTACAGGGATAAACTTAACCGCAGCTTCGAATGTGTACTTGATGGAACCTTGGTGGAATCCAGCGGTTGAAGAACAGGCGATGGATCGTGTCCATCGGATCGGGCAAAACGAGGCGGTTAAAGTGGTGAAAATGATTGCTAAAGATAGTATTGATGAGAGGATATTGTTGCTGCAAGAAAAGAAACAGAAGTTGGCTAAAGAAGCCTTTTATAACAAGGGAAAAGATGGGAAAAGAGAGATTAATTTAGCTGAACTTCGTACCTTGATGTCATTGTAAATCAGTTTGGGATGTTATGTTTTCCGTATGTTAGGTACTTCGGTTTTTGATCTACGAACGAGTCAATGTGTCGTATGTTTTTGTCTTTACGCGTGTTAAAAGTTTAAAATTCAAGATAAAAGTGGTCTAGGTTAAAATATGTGTAATGGGCGTTAAACCACGGTCACACCCACGTCACCCTCATGAGGCGTCATAAACTGCACCGCGCCACCTATTACCTTGCGCCAAAGCTTGGGGTGTTGCCCCTTTAATGACCGCCGAAGAAGGATTGATATGTTGAATGGTCGCGGTTTTGAGGTTAGGGGAACCAAACACAATTACAAACTTTTTTAATGGCCGGTTTAGTTAGCGAGAGTCCCACTGCCTACCTACGTGGTAGTGACGTGATACTCATTTTTTCACTTTTTAGTTAAACCCCTGAATTAGTATTTTGTGATACTTCTTAAAATCTTAAAATCATGTAGTTTTGGTTTATTTATTTTAAAAGTACACTGTAGTTAAATACTTGTAGATGTTTTATGTTATTTTAGTTTTACATAAAAAAAAATTATGTTGTTTACAATGTTTCTTTTACCATGCTTCTTTTGTAGTTGTTGACTACAAATTTTCAACATTATGATGAAAAAGTTTGGATTCGAATAGTAAAATTAGAATTAGAAGAAAAAAAAAATAGTTTCTATCTGTTAAACTATATGTATTTAAATATTTAACTAAATGACGAAAATTAATCAAAACAACGTAGTTTGAAAGATTTTATACATATCATAGTATCTATTAAGTTTGAGACACTTCTACAGTAAAGTTATTGTATTGGTTAATTGTGGAGGCAAAAGCCTCTGAATGGCTGCTTTTGGTGGCTACAATGGCGTACAAGTATCATAAGTGAGACTACAAAATGTAATGCATGTCCACCACAAATTAGAGTAAAAAGGGTGCAAGCGCCCAAAAAATCAAAATATTATAATATGCTTCATTCATTGTGCCACGATTCTTCAATGTAATATTATAATATGCTTCATTAACTGTGCAACGATTCTTTACTATAATACTATATAATGATAATAATACTATATTGATTTATTCGGATTACTTAATTAGCCCACCAATGAAGAAAACAAAATAATCAACATCTCATGGCTGCGTTTTTTAGCCACATATTTGCGGGCTCTGAATAAAGGCAACAAGAGGCAACCCAAGTGTTGTAATCTTAACGTTGGTCTGGAACTTAATGAGCCACGAGTATTTTTGTGAAACTCACACGAGAATAACAGTCACGTTAATGTTATCTCTATTGTCCACCAAACCCGCAACAAAATAGAAGCTCCCGCAACAAAGCGCGGGTAACTAAAACACTAATTTATTATGAAATCACCATATTCTTTTTCCTATAGTTATTATACAACAACAAAAGTTATACCCAGTAAAATCCCACGTATAACAAAACTATTGATAGGGTATAAGGAGGGTGGATGTATCAACGAAAACAAACCTATTCTTTTTCTAGGCTTCATTTTACACCCAGAGGCCAGAACTGCTCTGTTATAACCAATTTTGGTACTTTGTTTATCAAGGAAAACAAACCTGAATTCCGGTATAAGCAGAAGTCAACAAGGGTTACTAAAGTCAACACAGTTGAAAATCTGAATGTTGTTATGATAAAACAGAAATGTTACAATCTTAGATACTCATCTTAAATTGAAACACAATGTAAAGAGATTTTAACATTATTATTCTTAATCAGCATCCATTTCTTCCAATGCTGCTTGAGCAGCTGCTTTTGCTTCCTCCAACAATGCTTCTGGAACCTACACATATATAAAATATAAAATTAATGTTTTATGGTTATTTAGGGGTCAAATAATTAGTTTCAGCCATTAAAGTTGTATCATAAAAAAGTGATATCTAGACAAAGATTACTTAAACAGCTTGCTTTAATGCATGATTAGAAAATTGATGGTAGTAAATATTATTATTTACCTTCTGGTGCTGGCGGTTTGATTCGTCACAGACCCAACTCATCTCCAATTCAAATGTTTTGTCCTTTGCCTCGTCGTGTACTCCATAGATTCTGATTAACATCACAGTAAAATAATCTGATAGAAAACTTATAACTTGTATAAAAATGTCAAGACCAGATAAAAATATTTGTTTTTACATCTAATAAATTAAGTAGAGACCGACAACTAAAAGTTGAAAACAATAATAAAAATAAGATACAAACAATGGGAAAAGAAACGGTTCTTAACATGGCTAAAGATAAATGGAAATAAAGTAACCATAGAAAGGAGTCAAATATGCTTGTTACGTTTTTTCATACATGACTTCATGCTACCATATCATGTTTGATAAAATAACAATAACTTGATTTAAAAAGCCTAGAGTATAATAACTTGATTTGTTAATTTCCGACTAACTCCACAGTGACTCGACATACATACAGAGAATTCTAATGCTGAAGTGTTAAACATAACATAAAACACATGTTTACATATTAAGGGGTTCGATTGTTCAAAGTAGACAACAGAAAACCCGAAAGCATGGTTGAAATTGATATTTGATTTATGAACAACGAATAATTGTGATGAGTCAACATTATTAATTAAAGGACCAACAGTTACACTGAAGTGCTCGACTAATAATTATATTTATCTTGATACCTGCTTTAGTGCTTATGAATGTTTTAACATTTCAAAGTAGAGGGAGACTTACATTTTTGCTACTTCAATAACACCCTGACGACATGTCAGCTCAGAAAGCTTCAACTTTTCAATCTCGCTGCAGTTGAGGAATTGCACCCATGTCATATCAGCAAAAAAAGTTATCATACACACATAAATAAAGATAATCATGCAATAGAAGACAATTTTGAACCATAAAAGATCATATATTAGCAACCAATATCATACACACTAATTATGATCATACATTATTGGAGTCAGTATTCCTATAATTTAAACAAAAATGATCAGTCTAATTTCCTTAATACGAGGTAATGCTATTATATACCACTTTCGCTCTTTAAAACAACTTCTTGTAATCAGAAAAATAACATAACATACAAAATTGCATGCTAAAAAAAGTCATGACACATTTAGCATTTCACGAGTTTTATCTTGTTACCATACATACACAATTGCATGAAAAAAACTCAAGAAATAAAATATCAGAGTGTACTTACGTTTTTGCAGCCTGCCTGCCCTTCCCAATTGCAGCACCAAAATATCTCTACAACAAAGGCAACAAACAAACATTAGAATGAACACATTATCTACTACAGAAGTAAAGACATCTTGTCCTCAGTCCAAAACCGTATGATTATTTGAAAGTGCATGAAAGCTGGTAGGGTTTTTGTCATAAAACATCAATGTACTTGTTATAGTGTTTCATTCTAGGTCTCTAGCCCTTCTACTCCTGTGCCATCTAGGTATTAAAGTTTGTAAAACTGTTCCAACTCAGTCATTTGGTATCTTGGTTACCCCAACTATCTTAAACAAGTTTCATTGCTGACTTGGTAGTCCCCATGCACTTTCTAAAAAGAACATTGCTGAAGTGGCAACAATATTTTGAAATATAACCTTACACATGGACTGCCAAGTCAGAAATGTATTAAAAAAAATTTACATATGTAGTCTGCAAGTCATCAACGACGCATGTTTGACCAATTAACAGGTAAGCATATGACTTAATTAACAAAGGACAGCTTTGAATGCCTAAATTGGCACCTAAAGAAAAGTAAAAACACTAAAATGGAACACTAAAACAGGCACAATGCTATTTTATTACAAAAAATCCAAGTTAGTAAAAATAAATATTTCTGAAATGCACTCAACCATCGAAGTTGGTAACTCACATAGGAAACACCAGAAGGTTCAACCATATATAATTGTGGGCCATCACGGTCATAACCTCCAAGAATCACACCGGATCCAAAAGGTCTGCAGCACAAAAACTACTCTTAGGCTCTTGCCTCTTGGCATATCATAGTGAAGTGATGTGATACTAATGATAATACTGATAAATTGTAGAATGGGTATGTAAATTTGAAAGTAATCGGAAATGCTTTAGCGAACCTGAGCCACCAATAAAGTGTGCAAAGATGCACATAGCTAGCAACACGGTCAGCAAGTTCTTTAATTGGAATAGGTTCGCCATAGGTACTGCATAATTCACAAAAAAAAAAAAAAAAAAAAAAACTATTTGTCAGCACAAAATCATAAATCAAACTTAAGAGTATTTGTAATCCAATACTGTCACATATATGCGCTCGTATATCCAACCCCATCTTAAGGTCTCTCCAGTACCAAAAGTTTTGCCGAAAGGCAGTGATAGAAAAAAGGGCATGTGACATAGAGCTGAAAAACAAAAAAAAAAACCTTTCATAGTTGTGGGCTTCAGATTTAGCTCTTGCAACAATCTGCCTCCCGTCTGCAGCTAACCCAGCTACCCCCTGCACTAGGTAACACCAATTTAAACACTTTCTGAAGCATATACTCAACACTCAACAGATTACAAAATCCTGACCCCTAAAAGAAAACTACTAAGTGAAGAATAACTATCAATATCAATACTTTTACTTTCTTGTTAAAGTATTTCAAAAACCATTTAATATTCAACACCTTGTAGTTGCAAAAATTAGTCATGAAAACACATAACAGACTTTTAAAGTGAACAAATACAGCGACAACACAACAAACTGAAAAATAATTCAAATTTACCATCCCGGAATGACGATGAACTGAATGAATTCTTCGATTTGATCCAGGCAACATCATCTTCGACGCAATCAGCTTCTCTACTCCCTACAATCCACAAATCACTCGAAACATTCAAAATCATTCAACAGCAAACAAAAAATTACTCAAATTCAGAAATTGTAATCAACATAAAAAACCTACAATACACAAATCAAACCAAATCATCCAAAATCATTCAACAACAACAAATCATTCAAAATCATTCAAGCTGTAATCAATATCATAGTTGTCAAAGGCGTAAAGCGCACTCAAGGCGCTTTGGTACCGCCTGTGACCTAGGCGAGAAGCGCAAAAAAAGCGTGGGCCTGAGAAAAAAAAGCGCAAATAAAAAAAAGGGAAAATCACCAAAATCACTAAAAAATAACCACCAAAACATCCAAATAGCAAGTTATTCATACTTGAAAACCAAAAAATAGTTCAAAATGTAAAAAATAATAAAACTTCAAATCCAAAAGGTCTACAATCAATAATCAGAGTCGTCATTGTCATCAATTGTCTTCCCTACTGCATCCATTTGCTCTTCCATATGACCAGAAACAATAATAAAACAGTAATAGTAATGATCAGAAAACAATTATAAAACTGATGCATATGATCAGAAAACAATAATAAAAAAGTAACACTCATATGATCAGAAAACAATAATAAAACTGAAGCATATGATCAGATAACTGTAATACTGAAGCATATGATCAGAAGACAATAATAAAACATGAAAACTGCAACATGAAATAATTACTCATATGATCAGAAAACAGTAATAAAACTGTAAAACCTGAACTTTCACTAACAGAAAACAATAATAAAACTGTAAAACCTGAACTTTCGAAAAAAAAAATCATTGCTTTATTTATCTAGGAGAGAAAAGCGGCCTGGGGTCGCTTCTAGGAATTTCATCGCCTAGGCGCCCTAGGCGAGCGCTTTTGACAACTATGATCAATTTAATAAAGTAATAAACCTACAATCTACAAATCAATCGAAATCATTCAAATTCAGAAACTGTAATCAACATATAAAACCTACAATCCACAAATCATTCAACAACAACAAATTACTCAAATTCAGAAGTTGTAATCAACACATAAAACCTATAGTCCACAAATCACTTGGAATCACACAAAATCATTCAACGCTAACAACAAATCATTCAAAACTAACAAGCGGTAATCAACATACAAAAACCTACAATCCACAAATCACTCAAAATCATCAAATTAACAAACTGTAATCAACCTACAATCCACAAATCATTTAAAATAATTCAACAACAACAACAAATCATTCAACAACAACAACAAATCATTCAAAACTAACAAACAACAAATCATTCAAAACTAACAAGCTACAATCAACATACCAAAACCTACAATCCACAAATCACTCAAAATCATCAAATTAACAAACTGTAATCAACACTATAAACCTACAATCCACAAATCATTTAAAATAATTCAACAACAACAACAAATCATTCAACAACAACAACAAATCATTCAAAACTAACAAACAACAAATCATTCAAAACTAACAAGCTACAATCAACATACCAAAACCTACAATCCGCAAATCACTCAAAATCAATCAACAACAACAAATCATTCAAAACTAACAAGCTGTAATCAGCATAATAAACCTACAATCCGCAAATCACTTAAAATCATTCAACAATAACAACATATCATTCAACAATAACAACAAATCATTCAAATTCAGAAGTTGTAATCAACATAATGAACTAGCGCCGGAAAAACAAGTCAAAAGGTTAGAGACGACTCGTTTAACTACTTTATATCTCATGTCTATAACAAAGTAAATGATAGAGTCTAGCCACCTCATTTTAATTATATTCTAAAAGTATAAAACTATATAGTGTCTACTTATTATTAAACAAACCTACAATCCACAAATCAAACCAAATAATTCAAAATTAATCAGAAACAACAAATGATGACAAATTCAGAAAGCGTACAATAACAATGCCGTCTTTGCATTTGATACCGACGACGGTACCGCTGTTGTCGACGGCTTTAGCTGCGTATTCGATCTGGAAAACCCTACCGTCCGGCGAGAACGTTGTGACGGATAGATCGTAACCTGTTCCTATGCTACTCATCTTCTTCTTCTTCTTCTTCTTCTAGGTCGTTACTAATGTGTTGTTAGGTTACTGATTTGTTTGTTTGTTATAAGCAGTGGATTGGTTGTCTTTCGTCTCAAGAAAACAAATGAGACTCAAATCAGGTATTTGGCTATTTGCAAATTGCACCCCTTGTGTAATAACCGAAAGTGATTTAACTTTAAACATTTGGGACGGGTAATGAGCTGGTCTTAGACAGAACCGAAACGAAATTAACTAGAGAAATCGAACTGAAATAACGACCCAAACTAATAACCGACATGGTTTTGTTCTTTTTAATCGAAAATTGTTGTTCGGTTTCGGTTATACCTCGTTCCAAAACGAGACTGTATTTACCGAACCAAACAACACCGAACTTGTTTGAAATTTTATTATTGAATTTAGTACAAATTTTTTATTTTGGGTCAAAAGTTTTAGCAGTAAATTCATTAATAAGTTAAAGTTTAGGGTAAACGTCAAAGAACCAAATTCATTAGTTTGGCCTTTTTTTTTCAGGTCCAAACATTTTAAGTTAAATTTAAAATCGAGAATCGACCCATAATGTAATCGAATCCCTATGTAACCAAAAAATCAATATCTCTCAATTTTCTAAAACCGAAATACCAATATTTCACTTTTGATTTGGTTGTCACCTGTAGGCCACAACAAACCCATGCACACTTTATTGTATGTGATACTCAATCCGATTATCCTAGACATAGATATTCACTTACTTGTAAACATTTTATTTGTATTTTATAATAATCCACTTACCTTTTAGTATATATTTTTTTATTTTACTGGGTTGTAAAATTATATAAAAGTTAGAAAAATAAGAAATGCATTGAGAATCCTAATGCGTGTGTTTGGTCAATCAACCATGTCGCTCAAACACACCTTGTCACCATGAAGACGAAGAGAATGCTCTAAAGGACTTGCGTTTGTCAATGGATGGAGTTATTTTTTAAATGATTTGTGCCTTTGGGCAAATCAAAAGTTAATATACATGTTAACAGATTGGTTAAAGATTTGTATTATGTGTAATCAGACGCACAATGCTTAGTATGCATAATTGCATAGTGATGGCAATTCACAATGTTGTGTGGTTGGATTTTAAATTAGGAGGATTGTAAAACACTAAAAAGTATATTTTAATCCTCGCTAATGACTAATAGCTAACAATTGCATCAACAACGTTACGTATTTAACAATATGTTTGATTTCAACATATGAAAGATGCAATAATTACCGATAAAGTGACAGTAGTTACCTTTTTGTAATTGAGGTTGGAGAAAAACATAAGTAGAAATCTCTTACGTAGTTACATATAAGTGAAGCAAAGTATTGATCAACATTATTTCCATGTAACTAACATTGTTAAATTTACAAGTTAGGCTATCCGTTGTGGTTTAACATAACACGTTACCACATAGACAATGAGCTTTATCTAACTCACTCTTTAACTAGTGCGTTGTGATTTAAGTAAAAAGAAAAGAAAAAAATGTGTGTTTGGTTAATAGGGGATGGACCTTACAACCTTACCTATCAAACGCTCGTTAATGGCTTGGTATGAGAGGTTATAGAACAACAACTAGCCTTCTAATACAATTTTTTTTAATCTAAACTAACTTCTGTTGATAGCTACGACTTGATTGGCATGAGGAAATGAAGATAAGAGCTTGTACGAATTCAGGATCCAGAAAAGTTTTACCGCATGGGCCTTCGGACGATGAGTTTTTTTTCTTTCAAATTGATGGCTTAATTAGGGCTGACAATTTTATACACGAACACGATAACACGACATGAACCTACATGGCCTTAACAGGTTTTGTGTTTGACCTTAACAAGTTTCGTGTCTTAACAGATCGGCACGATAAGGCCTTAGCATGTTTCATGTCTAAACATGTTAAAGACCTCTTAACATGTTAAGTACCCATTAAGACCTGTTAATATTTAAAAAAAAATCATGTATGGAATAGGGTATACCTTATACATATGTGCGGACTAAAGATGAAAGAATCGTAATTTGCAATTTTCAAATCACAATAACAGTCATCCATCCTCATCATTTTAAACTCCACTGTCCCCGTCCACAGTCGCCATCACCTATCCTCTTTTTCAACCCCAGCATTGATTAGTCTCTCATTCACATGTTTGTGGATACGATTACAGGGTTAATATTTATAAACATATTATTGTCTTATCGCGTCTTATCGTGTTAACATGTTATAAAAAGGTTCGTGTTAGTGTTTAGAAAAAATGACACGATATGTTATTGTGTCGTGTTTGCCTATTTCGTGTTCGTGTCTTATTGTGTTCATGTCTTAACATGTCGTGTCTGACACGATATGCCAGCCCTAGGCTTTAATAGAGTTGGGCTACCTAATAAGCAACTGTTTTTTTTTAAGGCCAACGAAGTCATCACTGGCTCCCGTATGAAGCCCTTTATGACGAATTTAGGATACCTACAGGGCACTCGGTTCTTCAGGTCCATCAATCCAGGGAAAACCCGACCACCCACCCTCCCGAAGACACGACGGTGAATAATTGGTAAAACATGGTATCCTTGAAGGCTCGAACTTGTGATCATTAGCCCCAAGTCACATATCATTAGACCTTCATAGCACTCCACCAGAAGGTGGGTGGTGCAACTGTTTTTTAATTTTTTAACGGTTAATTTTTTCCCCATTTTTTACACCCTTTTATTACACCATTTTATTTTTTGACTTGTATTAGGCTTGAACTTACAATATCCCATTTAAAACCCCAGTGGCACCCTACTTGCTTTTCTTATGGGAGGTGGGGAGTTCGAGTCCTAGCGGCACCAAAATGCTGCTAGTGGGCCGGGTTTTGATGCAGTGGGCCTTCGGGCAGCGGATTTTCTCTGGGAACTGATGTGAAATTACTGGTGGATCCGGGTTACTCTCGGAGTACTTCTTTGTCCCGTGGGTATTACAAGAATGTTCGGGATTAATTTGTTGGGCGTTAAAATAAAAAAAAAAAAAAAAACCCCAAAATCTTTACCTGGAGGGGCAACAACCGTTTTTTATTATTTACTGATTGTGTACGTTCGTCTGGTCAACGGTAGCTTCAACAACACTGAACTCAACAATACTCATCATGAGTATCCCAATTTAGATCTAACAATAACCACTCAACAACCTCTAATCTCACACATCAATTCCTGTAACCCTATCAACAATGTCGTCGATCACACACAGGTGGTGGCTACGAGCAGAACGAGGAGGATGTCGCAATCACACAACACTTTTATGGCAACGATTGGGGAAACGTGAATACGCTATTGCAGTAGCTGGATTCGCCATTGTTATTCTAACCTTCTCTTTCATCATTTCATCAGATTCTTCATCCGACGATCGTTTCTCCGCCACCGGAATCACAGATTTTGTGCCGCTGACTCTGTTAAGCAATGCTGCTCAACGAGGCGCCTGTACGTCTTATTATTATTATTATTATCTGCTACTAATTGTTTATATATAGATATATTATCTGTTTTTCTATGGTATATTCGTATTAGTACCTTTATGTGGTTGTTTGCTTTGATTTTCTTATCTTAGCTACATTCTATGTTATCTGGAGTCATTTACTAGACCTTACTAGGGCTATTCTGTTGGGGTTTCAGAGGTGTCAACTTTAAATTTTATCAAAACGGGTTTGATATAATTGTTATTAATTAGATATATAATTAATAAACGCAGCGGAATATTTATAAAATTTTGACACCAAAACTAACCGAACAGGATCTGGTTACAAAAACATACAAACACGGTACAAACAATATTAATCTACCAATGAGATAGATATACCTTAGTGGTTAATAATTAACCGTTTGAGACACCGAGATACAACGAACGAGTGCTAGAAAAAAAACGAACACGAGCTAAACCGGGTGTGAGTTGCAGCAGTGACCAATGGCGTCCGATGAGCCGGTGGCAGCCTTGGCTGGTCAGCGGCAGTAGGCTTCGGAAGTCACGAAAGTAAAAAGTGGTTAATAATTTTTCCTTTCGTTGGTCTATATATATTTGTCATTGTGATGATCTTTATATATATATATCTATTTATTTCAAAATTTCCGCAACCCACTTTTATGAATTGTATTAAACATGTGATTATATGGTTATCAAATAATATTAGAGAATCATTATATTTCAAATAATTAGATAATGATTGGTAAATATTATAGATAATAACTAACTATTATCTTAATAACCATTCTTATCATATGATTAATATCCTAACCATGCCCCAATCTTAATGCACCTAGAACAAGTTCAAGATGCCATTTAAAACCCGAAACCAATAAACGTTATATTATTTATAATTAGTATAAATAATAAAACTCGTTTATTTTTAGTTACTTGTTCGTGATTACCAGTTAATCAGGTTAAGTGGATTTAATGTTCGTTGCCCAAGGTGTAACTCTTACGGGTCACAGCTCAGTTAGTAGCGTTAAGTTATCGAGACCGTACATATAAATCCAACAATCTCCCACTTGGACGGCCTTCGATAAAAATCCTCAACGCAAACAGTCAGCGGTGCTCTAGCTGCACATGGCTGCCCCCAACAAGGTATGACACTTTAAAGTCATTAACCAAAACATCTTGTTTTAGACAAGACAAAAGACTTATGGCAATCGTTGTCATTCATCCTTTCCGTAAAAGACATCAATTGAATCAATGAGACATGGATTAAGTTCATTCTCATATGGTGTTCAATTATTATTGTTCTCGATCAAGATTCATAGTGGTCCAATCAAACACACAGTTAGTTTGGGTAAGGCCTTACACTTCACCAGTTTGAATCAACGAGGGCGCCACGATGTCTAACTGTTACATATCATGTAAGAGTACAGAATCCCTTATCGACTACATACAACTCCCACTGAACTTCAGAACTATTCCCAATTAAAGCCTTTATGACTGGCAATTACGCGACAGCGGTTGACAGTAATCAAAGAATAATCCTTGGTAAACGGAAGTTCTAATATGCATCTCAGGTTAGAGGATACTAAATGAGTATACCAATATCAAAACATCTTATGACTAAGATCCATGAAGATGATTTGAAGCGAGTTACATCCAACGTCATTCACAATGAGGTCTGTGAACTTGGAGTTAACTACTTGAGTCCAAATTCAGAATAGTCTTAATTCAGAGTCGCTCCCACGAGTCTGATCGACTACGGATAATTTAGAATATAATATTCATGGATTAAACGTATTAAAATCGAACACAGTTATATGATTCAGAATTATATTTAACTAGTAAATAAAACGAATTCAAAAGTATAACTGTTTAAATGTTCATACATCCAAATACTAAATCAAAACATATGGCTAGCTAATCTAAGCCCAATAGCATCCCTGTGTTGATCATGCTTGTCCTGAGTCATGGGCTTAGTAAACGGGTCTGCTAGGTTTTGATCTGTGTTTACTTTGCTTATCATGATGTCTCCACGTTCCACAATTTCCCGTATATAGTGGAATTTTCTCAGAACGTGCTTGACCTGGTGATGAGATCTGGGCTCTTTGGCTTGAGCTATAGCACCTGTGTTATCACAAAAGATCTCGATGGGTTTCCGAATGCTTGGAACCACATCAAGGTCGGCTACGAATTTCTTCATCCAAGCAGCTTCCTTTGCAGCATCTGATGCGGCTATATACTCAGATTCGGTGGTTGAATCCGCCACAACACTCTGTTTGGAGCTTTTCCATGAGATAGCTCCTCCATTCAGAGTGAATACAAAACCTGATTGTGAGCGAGAATCATCTCGGTCACTTTGAAAACTGGCATCAGTGTAACATCTTACAGTGAGCTCTTCTTCCACTCCTCCAAATACTAAGAACATATCTTTAGTTCTTCTCAGATACTTTAGAATGTTCTTGACTGCAGTCCAATGGGCTATGCCAGGACTTTGCTGATAACGGCTAGTCATGCTTAAAGCATACGAGACGTCAGGTCTAGTGCATAACATAGCATACATGATAGAACCAATCGCAGAAGCATATGGAATTGCTTCCATTCGCTTAATATCAATGTCCGTTGAAGGAGATTGCGATTTGTTCAAGACAGTACCTTTAGTCATAGGAACACCTCCTTTCTTGGAGTTTTCCATCTTAAAGCGTGTCATCATTTTGTCTATGTATGTACTTTGACTTAGCCCTAGAAGCCGCTTAGATCTATCCCTATAGATCTTGATTCCTAGAATGTAAGCTGCTTCTCCAAGATCTTTCATTGCGAAACAAGTTCCCAAATAGTGTTTAACTTCGTTAAGCATAGGGATGTTGTTTCCAATTATCAGTATATCATCCACATACAGGATGAGGAATGATATAGTGCTCCCACTAGCCTTTCTGTAAACACAAGGCTCATCTTCATTTTTAAGAAAACCAAATTCTTTGATCTTTTGGTCAAAACGAAGATTCCAGCTACGAGATGCCTGTTTAAGTCCATAAATGGACTTATTCAGTTTACACACCCTATTAGGATATTTTGGATCAATAAAACCTTCAGGCTGAACCATATAAATATCTTCAGAGAGATGTCCATTGAGAAAAGCGGTTTTGACATCCATTTGCCATATCTCGTAGTCATAGTACGCGGCTATGGCAAGCAATATCCTGATCGATTTGATCATAGCAACGGGCGAGAAGGTCTCATCATAGTCAACACCTTGAGTCTGAGTGAAACCTTTCGCAACTAGCCGTGCTTTATAGGTGTGTATATTTCCATGCATGTCGGTTTTCTTCTTGAAAACCCATTTGCTTCCTACTGCCCGAGATTCGGGGGGTAGCTCAACCAAGTCCCAGACTTGATTGTCACGCATAGATTGCATCTCAGCGTTCATGGCTTCCATCCATTTCCCAGATTCAGGATCTGAGATAGCAGATTTGTAGTTAGCAGGTTCGTCACTAGACTCAGCTACTACCAGGACTTCAGAACCATCAAGATGCCAAAGGTATCTGTCAGGCTCTTTTCGAGTCCTGCTACTTCTGCGAACGCTTGTGTTTATGTCTGATTCATCAGCAACAATTTCTTGTTGATCAGACGTTCCGACTTCATCAGCGGTTGTTTGCGGTTCTCGAATTTCTTCAAGATCCACAATATTGTTTTCAGTTCCTCGACTAAGAAGTTCTTCCTCGAGAAACCTTCCATTCCTTTTGATGGAAATAGTATTTGCATCAGGATGGTAGAAAAGATATCCGCTTTTGTTATAGTATCCGACGAAAATAACTTTTTCGCCTCGAGGGTCGATCTTATCATCAGAATCGCTAGTGATATAAGCATTAGATCCCCATACTCTTAGGTATTCCAAATTGGGTTTACGCCCATGCCATATCTCATATGGAGTTTTGTTTACCTTCTTAGTCGGAGCAAGATTGACTAGGCGGGCGGCGGTCATAAGACCATGACCCCAAAAGGAGTGAGGCAAGTTAGTCCTACACATCATCGATCGAACCATATTAAGTAGGGTTCGATTTCTCCTCTCACTCACGCCATTAAGTTGGGGTGTGCCAGGAGGAGTGGGCTGTGAAATTATTCCACGCTCCTTTAGATGATTGAGGAACTCTAAGTTGAGGTATTCTCCACCTCTATCTGATCTAAGTATCTTTATCGTTCTACTGAGCTGGTTTTCAACTTCGTTTTGAAACTCTTTGAACTTGTCAAAAGTTTCATGCTTATGCTTCATGAGATAGACATAAGCATATCGACTATAATCGTCGATAAATGTGACGAAGTATCTTTCATGATTTCTAGTCATGGTTTTGAAAGGGCCACATACATCAGTGTGTATGAGTCCTAGTAGACCATTGGCTCGTTCACCAACATGGGTGAAGGGATCTTTGGTGAGTTTGCCAGCTAAGCAAGACTCGCAATCATTAAAGGAGTCCTGTCCAGTGGATTCAAGGATCCCCTCAGATTGGAGCCATTTTATGCGTGCCTTGCTTATATGGCCAAGTCTACAATGCCATAGAAATGTTTCATTACTGCCAGCTTTGTTACGTTTAGAAAGATTATATATGTTATTGTCTGTTTGAAGATCTATCTCATAAATACCGTTTCGAGGTTTAGCCTCAAAATAAAAGACATCATTCAAGTAAGCAGAAATAGCAATACCATTAAAAACGTACTTGAAACCTTGTTCAAACAATAAAGAAACCGAAATAATGTTTCTGGTTAAACCAGGTGCAAACAAACAATTATTTAAAGTAACTACAAGGCCAGAAGGACATGAAAGATGATACGTTCCAGTTGCAAGAACTGGTACTCTCTTCCCATCACCAACGATGAGCTCCATGTCGCCTTGTTTCAGCTTCTTCCACTTTTCAGGCTCCTGCAAGACATTAATGATGTGGTAACCACATCCGGTATCAAAAACCCATGTGTTGCTAGAAACAGTGAAAAGTTCAATAACATAAATAAGAATACCTGAAGAAGTGCCAACACCGTTGGCCTTGTTCAATTTCAGCTTAGCCAGATATTCGGGGCAGTTGCGTTTCCAGTGCTCCATCTTATTGCATTCATAACACTGACGCTCTTCAGGAGGTGGTGCTTTTGCAACTTGCTTGTTATTGTTGGTGGCAGGTTTGGCAGCAACATTAACTTTCTTCTTGCCTTTGCCATTATAACCCCTTTTCTTGTTGTTGGGCTTTTTGACACCAGCAGATTTGACCATCAGAACTTGGTTAGTTTTTTTAGGTATATTCATCTCAGCCGTTTTGAGCATTCCATGAAGCTCAGTCACTGTCTTTTCCCAGGCATTCATATTGAAATTCATAACGAACTGGTCGTAAGAGCTGGGGAGAGAGTTCAAGATGAAATCCGCTGCCATTTCATTTTGCAGGGGATAACCAAGTTTATTGAGTTGGTCAATGTACCCTTTCATCTTAAGCACATGAGCACTAACAGATGAGCCCTCTTGCATTTTACAGCTTATGAGCTGTTTCATGGTGTCATAGCGTTCTTGTCGGGCTTGTTTCTGGAACATGTCCTTAAGTTGCTCGATCATGTCAAATGCATTCTTGTCTTCCATGTTCTTCTGGAGATCATGAGACATAGTGGCTTGCATAAGGCAGGCTACCTCAATGGCATCCTCGTTATGCTTTTCCAGTGCCTTACGAGCAGCAACAGTGTTATTTTCAGGCTCGTTGGGGACTGGGCCATCTAAAACGTAGAGCTTCTTTGCCATCTTGAGAACAATTCTCAGATTGCGGTGCCATTCGAGAAAGTTAGTGTCATTTAGTTTTTCTTTCTCAAGTATTGACTTGAGAGCAAAGGTGGAGTTTTTTTCATTAGCCATCTGTTAAATAAGCAAAATAATTTTAATTAGTATTATCGATGTTTAATTTCCGTATTAATTAATGACCCATTTACAATAATTATAGGGAATGAGAATCTGACTATATCAGTTACTAAAGGCAGCTGTGGCATGCAACATTAGTAAGTGGTTAGGCAGACCGACAACGAGTGTCAATTGTGAGAAATGCACAACTCTCGAGTATGAGGCCTACTATGACAACTCTTGTCTAAGCATTGATACGTTTAGCCTCATCTATGCCCACTCTCACTCTCCAGGCCGCTGTGGCATGCCAAGAGGGAAAAAGTAATAGTCGCCCTAAAATAGGTACGTGTGGAAGGGCCGGATGTGTCTACGAAATGGCATAGACTATTGATTTTAAATATGGGATTTAATTTTAGAGTTTACCGAATAGGGTCGTAAAAGCCAGTTTTACTATATAATGTTCGTGACAGTATAATTAACCCTTTCATCACTCGAGACACTTAATTTTAAATAACCTATTAAAACTAAGTTTGTCGCGACTTGAATAACCAATTAAAGTTAACAGTTAAAACTATTAAGTTGTGAGTTTTTAGAAAGTTAAAATTTTGTTTAAATTTCAAAAAACTCTAGTGGTTATTATTTATTTTAAAAACAAACTATTTGTTTTATGATAAATTTTCACAAGTTGTAAAAATAAGTTTAGAACTTGTTTTATTTGATTGTGTCAATATTTTAAAAAACTTCCTTTTTAAAAGGTTTGGTATTAGGTTGGTATGTTATAGCAATTTATAAAATAAAGCAACCACAATAACAAATAAATATGTAAATCATATGGCCAAAAATTGTTTGATCTTGCTAGAGCCTTTTAGCAAGACCAAACGGGGTCATGGGGTCACAACACATAAACAACCACAAGGATGGACTTAGACTTGAGTGCATCTTCTTGTCTTGAGAGACTCCCACTGACTTCATGACTCCTGTCTTTGTCTTCAGTTTTGTCTTCGGGTCTTCAAGATTTAATATTTACAAAAATATATAAAAATAAAAAAAAAACTTTAATCTATTACAACTTTGAGCCAACAAAGTGGGCCAAAACCATAAAACCAAAACTGAAATAAATATAAAAATATTCAACAACAAGGTCGGGCCAGATTTACATATTTCACACAATCAACATAAATTGGGCAATCTTTTGGTCAAATAAAATAAATAAAACTTTGACCAAAATATTTTGTTGCCTAAAAATTATCTAGATCTGAAACTTTAAATAATATAAAGTTTGAGATTTATAACCGGTTAAAAGACCGGATCCGATTTGTATGTTGTAACCGAGGCTCTGATACCACTGTTGGGGTTTCAGAGGTGTCAACTTTAAATTTTATCAAAACGGGTTTGATATAATTGTTATTAATTAGATATATAATTAATAAACGCAGCGGAATATTTATAAAATTTTGACACCAAAACTAACCGAACAGGATCTGGTTACAAAAACATACAAACACGGTACAAACAATATTAATCTACCAATGAGATAGATATACCTTAGTGGTTAATAATTAACCGTTTGAGACACCGAGGTACAACGAACGAGTGCTAGAAAAAAAACGAACACGAGCTAAACCGGGTGTGAGTTGCAGCAGTGACCAATGGCGTCCGATGAGCCGGTGGCAGCCTTGGCTGGTCAGCGGCAGTAGGCTTCGGAAGTCACGAAAGTAAAAAGTGGTTAATAATTTTTCCTTTCGTTGGTCTATATATATTTGTCATTGTGATGATCTTTATATATATATATCTATTTATTTCAAAATTTCCGCAACCCACTTTTATGAATTGTATTAAACATGTGATTATATGGTTATCAAATAATATTAGAGAATCATTATATTTCAAATAATTAGATAATGATTGGTAAATATTATAGATAATAACTAACTATTATCTTAATAACCATTCTTATCATATGATTAATATCCTAACCATGCCCCAATCTTAATGCACCTAGAACAAGTTCAAGATGCCATTTAAAACCCGAAACCAATAAACGTTATATTATTTATAATTAGTATAAATAATAAAACTCGTTTATTTTTAGTTACTTGTTCGTGATTACCAGTTAATCAGGTTAAGTGGATTTAATGTTCGTTGCCCAAGGTGTAACTCTTACGGGTCACAGCTCAGTTAGTAGCGTTAAGTTATCGAGACCGTACATATAAATCCAACATATTCATTGAAAGCGAACTGAGAATCTAAGCTCAAGCTCGGCTTGGTCACGCTCAGATTTAGAAAGAAAATTTAATAATTGCTTTCAAAATTCAATAATCTAATCTAATATCATTCACTAGTTAAAAATAATACATCCAAAATAAGTTTATTTTATATATTATATGCATGTAAAAATAAAAAAAAGTATTATAAAAAAAATAATCCGAGCTAAATCGAGCTGAGCTAACGAGCGAGCCAAACCGAGCCAATATGGCTCGTTACGAACCTAGCCATATCGCACGACCTTTTTCCGAGCTAAATCCAAGCGAGCTCCAAGACACGAACATTTTGGACAGCCCTAGACCCTACCAATAGTCTACGGTTTGTTGTTTGGAGTTCGGATCCAATTTTTCTGTGATAATTGTTTATTCATGAAATTAGAGATACGATTGAATGTAGCGGTTGATTTTTGAAGTTTTAAAGTGTAGTTTTAAGCAGATACATGTATTAGGTATTTAGCTAATAGCCTAGGGTTTTGTTTGGCTCCAGTTTTTCGGATTTAATTGTTTATCTGTGAGACTAGAATGTAGCTGATAGAATCTGGAAATTAAAGCAGGCAATTGGCTGACTGAATTAGTAGGCTCGATTCGAGATAGGCAAAATCTCCAACACTAACAAAACAATAAGCAAATTACTGAACAACAAAAAACAGAAATAAACAAAGCCTGTTACTAATACTAGCATCCCCTGGCCCTTCATGCAGTTACTAAACTGCTTTGTTGATAGTGCTAGAGAACTGCCTCTCAACTGTTCTGTTCTCACTACTTGAGATTCCCGCTAAATGTTTTCCCTCTAGTGTTTGAATCAGCAGTCGCAGATGGGTCTGGGTTTTCACCTGGATCTGGGTTAGAGTCTGGGTTATCCACATTATCTGGTTCGGGTCTAGCTGGGTTCGTATCAGTAGCGCTGTTACAAAATAAGAAAAAGAAGACAGGATTAAATGAAGCGGTTAGTTTTTGAAGTTTTTAAGTCTAGTTTTAAGCAGATACAGACAGGTATTAGGTATTAGTTAATAGCCTAGGGCTTGCTGTTTGGATCAAATTTATGTGTGCTAATTGTTTATCTATGAAATTAGTGATACGGTTGAATGTAGCGAATGTAGCGGTTGATTTTTGAAGTTTTGAAGTCTAGACTTAAGGAGATACAGCTGTTAGGAATTAGCTACTAGCCCAGGGTTTCCTGCTTGTTTTCAGTGAACAACGTGACAAACCCTTAGCTGCGATTAAGTTCTCAGAGAAAATATATTAGTTAAGGTTTATTGTTATGTCACTATCATAGTTAAAAGATGAATGTATGATTTGGTTAGGTTAGGTTCCCGTCATAATTATTCTCATTGTACTTCTAAATAGTTGATCAAATGATCAATAATACAAAAATATATAAAATTTAAGCTATAGATGATGATTTATGAAATACTGAACAAGGGAATTAGTCTCTTACTCTCTTATTCAAGCATCACTTAGAGTGGAATAAGTATAATTACTTTCATTTGCAACATATGAAATGCAGATTGTTTGGATGGAAGTATTCCTGCTTACCATTTTCAGAAGGGTTTTGGATCTGGCTCTAGGAGATGGGTTCTACATATTGAGGTTATTGACAACTGTGATATTTTATGGTTAATGAATGCTGCTTTATTGAATAAAACTTTTTTCATTGTTTTTTTTAAGAGTAAACGCTACATTATTGAACAAGCAAACACTGGTACACCGTGGTTTTTCAACACAGCTGCACCATAGCTGTTGGTTATGTAAATGTCTATGTGTTAAACATTGTATGGCTTACCATTATGAACATATAAGCTGTAGTGATCATGATTGGGAAACTGTTGGCATATCATGCTATCCGTTGTAAACAATCTAGTTACTAATTATTATTTTTATTTCATTTGAACAAAATGCAGGGTGGAGGTTGGTGCAATACAATAGCTTCTTGTACTTTCCGCAAGACAACCGCCCTAGGATCTTCGAAGTACATGGATCACCAAGTTCAGTTTTCTGGAATTTTGAGTGGTGATCAGTCCCATAATCCAGGTGAATTATGACTATTGATGTCCATTGAATTCTTAGCGAGTATAGGGCCATAGGCTATCTATGTTAGAAATTTCAGTAAAAAGGATTAAAAAAAGAAACGTTGCATTTGATACGGACATCTTAAATTTGAAATTCATGTGATCCTCATGTGATGGCTGGGAGGGGATTATAGTCTTGTGAATCTTGCCATTTTGTGCTAAATTTTGTGATTAAGTTGCATTGTTTTCAAATCAACTATGTATTTACTTTATTTAAGTTCTTTTTTTGCTGATAAGAGTAGTGGTTTACTGTTGCACAATGGTTTGAATTCTGTAATCTTCTATATTATTGAGAGACAATTAAAATTCTCTAATAACTGGATCTTGCACTTCCGTATTATACAAGACTTAAGTCATATCAAGTGATTTGAACAACAAAAATGCTAAACCATTTTAATCCAACCTCGTATTTGGCCTCCTAATAAACAGGATAACTGACACTACCAAAATCTAAGCATTTCTCTCTTTTTTTCTTCTTTCTCTTTTCATATACTCTGAATTTGGTCATGTGTGTCATCACCTCGTTATAAATCTTGTATCAGTCCTTGAATTATAATCACAAGAGTTGAGTTAGCTGTTTATGTAATAATTTGTTGCAATGTTTATATCATTTGCAGTTTTGCATTAGGTTCTCTATCCTAATCGATATGAAAGCTATCTTATTAGGTACTTCAATCATTTAATTAGTTTTGGCATTTCTTCAGATTTCTATAACTGGAACAAGGTCAAGATACGGTACTGTGATGGTGCATCTTTTACCGGGCACCCTGAAAGTGAGCAAAAAGTAATTTTTTTCTTTTTGTAAATTGTGACTTTCTTTCAAGAAGTTTAGTATAAACAACTGTTTTACCTGTTTCAATAATGCAACAGAATGATACTAAACTTTTCTTCAGAGGTCAACTCATATGGGAAGCAATGATGGATGAGCTCTTGTCAATCGGATTATCTAATGCTCAAGAAGTACATTTTTGAAACTTTTTATGTATAATGTAACTTTTTCCATCAAGGTCATTCATGTATTTAAACTACTTTATTGGCCACCCAAAGTATGCACATGGCTTCGTTTATAACCATTCCCACAGAAACATATCGGATGCGTGAAATGCCCTTATTTAAAAAACAACAACAATTTAAACCAGTAACACGTTGACCCATCACTAGAGGTACCTGTCTTTTCAAAGAGTAAGGTTATTTTCATCATTTGACACCCTTTAGGCCAGAATTGGAACTTGTATAGATGAAACCATGTATATGTTGGGTATCCTATACAGTAGTTTTAGTACATTGGTGGGCTTAGTGAAAGCAGTTGAATACTTTGGGTGGCTGTCAGATGTTAAAGCTGAACTATATGACATTTTCTTCAATTACACAAACCTTTATCTCAGACAAATTTGTGAAGGTTTAATTGTTTGAACTAAAGCCATCAGAAAATGTGAAAAAACAAGTTTAACCTTTTTTTAATCAATTTCTGACTGAATCTGTACTATACCATAAGTATAAAAATATATTTTACTTAAAAAATTGAAATTATTTGACAGGCACTTCTTTCTGGATGTTCAGCTGGAGGACTTGCAACACTCATCCACTGTGACGATTTCAGAGAAATTTTGCCGAAAGAGGCCAGAGTCAAATGTTTATCTGATGCAGGTTTCTTTCTTAATGAGTATGTTCTTCTGAAATAACCATTAATTGATGACTTTAACAATGTGTGTACAAGTGTGCAGTGCGCGTACTATGTAGTGAAACAGATATATTAATTTGTATAGGGGGTGGGGGGCAAAAGAATCCATATCGATCTCTTTTGAGTTTTCTTTTATTGTCAACCAAAGGAATGTTGTTATTACTCTTTTGAGAATTTTTATTGCCAACGAAAGGAATGTTGTTCTATTTTTCTTGAAGTGTACCTGATGCAAATATATATTTAATGCCTGATAGATAGAAGCTTAGCATACATTTACTTGTTATTTTCTTGGAAAGTTGAGAAGTTTTACATCAGTTTTCCTTGATTGTAGGCAAGATGTTGCTGGTAATGCAACCATCCAGTCTTTTTACCATGATGTTGTTCATCTTCAGGTTTGTCATTTTATTAAATACAATAGCACAAGTCTTGAAAGATCTAAGACGCGTTTAGGATTTATTTTTTATAGTCGTCTCACTAATAGGAGGATACAAGTTCTCACATTAATGTATGTAATTTTAGGTTAGCAATAGGTATATTTCTGTCATCAAACAAAAAATATTTCTTTTAAAAATTTGTGTGAATTAGGTGGTATTATGTCAATTAATTCTTCTTATATGATGATGTCAGGGTGCAGCAGGAAGCTTAAAAAAGGATTGTGTAGCCAAAATGGAACCATACAAGGTGCCCTTTTTATTTTTATTCTTGAAAGGATCTTTTTCCATAAATGATAAGTTATATTTTAATATTTTTATCATGTTTTATTTGTTCTGCATTACTAATTGTTGTATTAACTGCAATCCAGTGTTTCTTTCCTCAAAATTTTGTGAAGAGCATAAATACACCAGTTTTCTTTGTCAACCCAACTTATGACTTTTGGCAGGTAATATTTTTATTATATGTTTTAAGAACTAAACTTCCTTTTTCTTACTCTCTTCTATGCATTTTTCTTTTCTTTTATTTATTTTTGACAGATAAAAAACATTTTGGTACCTGGTCCAGCAGATCCTCGTGGTCATTGGCACAAATGCCATCTCAGCATTCGCAATTGTAGTCCTGAACAGATTGAAGTGCTCCAAGGTATTATATTTCTGATGTTTGGTAAAATATTGTGACTAGGCTATAATATAGGGTGTTCACAGTCCAATGCTGTCGGTTTTGACTAAAATATTGGGCTGAACCTCTAACTACGGTTTCAAAATACGACAAACCAAACTGACCAGGTGGGTGGGTTGGCTTGACCAGGGTTTTGGCGGTTTGGCAGTTTTGAACCAATTCTTTTTAGTTTTTCCAAAAGCGTGATTCTGTATTATTTTGTTTTAAAATGAAAAGGATGCTTCATGAATATAATGCATATACATAATTGCATATTCCTAAAAATTTAAACGACAGTTTGGTCTTCACATCCTGTTCCAAATTCCAAGTTTTAAACCGTAACTTAGGACCGAACATTTCAAACCGGCTGACTTGCTTGGTTTGGCCAGTTTCAGCGGTTTATGAACATCCCTACTCCTTACTAACTGGGGATATATGTGTATTATACAGGGTTCAGGAATTCATTTCTGAAGGCATTGTCAGAATTTCAGCAAATGAAGGATGTGGGAATGTTTATAAATTCTTGCTATATTCACTGCCAAACATGGATATCTGAGACATGGCATGGTCCACATTCTCCCAAAATTAATAATAAGGTAACATGGAATATTAACTTTAGGGAATGCCTACGGTTAACAACCAAGCTTTTTATACCTAAGAACGGTCAATGATTAATAAATTTGAACTTTTTTAAAATCAAGATGTTGGTTGTTACCATAACCTTAAAACCCTTACTTTTAAACTGATTATGTTTAGAGTTTATAATTGATATACCATTCTCGAGGAAACCACAATTCATGGAGCACAATAATTGACTCCATGAGAGACATGTAATGGAAACAAACTTACACTAATACACTGCATAAGCACATACCTTTTAGAGAATAATTGTGGTATTACTGAATTATTCCCAAAAGTGGGCAGGTTGGGTTACAGTTTCGGGTCAGAACTGATTAATTATGATATCAGTCAAAGCGGGTTGGTTTTGCTCTTTTTTTTTCTTGTTTTTTAAATAACTAATGTATCGAGTGTGATTATGAAAAGTAAACTATATCATCTAAAATATATATTTTTTATTAAAGCAATTTTACTTTCGACCCATTATACCTGTTCCACTTTAACCAGGTTTTTAAGTTTAACTCATTAGATGTAAATATAACCTGAACAAGCCCATTTCTAGGTAAAATCGCTGAATTTGCCACCTCATTAGGGGTGCAAGCGAGCTTTGGACTCTATGTTTAAAGCTTGAGCTTGACTCGTTTATTACTTATGTATTATTTTATTTTATAGATATATATGTATTTTTCTAATTATAGTTATACATAATGTAATATATATTATTTAGATATTTTTATCATAATGTACATGTGTGTGTATGAAATTACATGATTAGGCTCCTTTGAAATTGCGAGCCTAGTTAAGCTTAGTATATGAAGTTCGGTTTGAGCTCATTTATTAAATGAGCTTTTATTTAGGCTTGAGCTTGTTTAAGCTTGCCTTGATTCTGGCTTTTAGCGAACCGCAACTTAAGAATGGCTCGACTCGTATGGCCTTTTTGTACCTACCACAAATCTACGGTAGGGTGTTTGAAATTGCTTATTTAAACCGCTTATCTGCATATTGCCTTTTGAATTAAGATGTTTTTGGTAATTACTTTCAAGTTGCTTATTCAAAACTGCCTGGTTCACTTATAGAATCAGATAAGCAATATAGTTACACAAATCCGAAACAGACTCAAACCGCTTAACACTCAGTAAGCAGATAAGTAGTTTTAATAAGTAATCCCAAACACCCGAGTTTATTTTGCAAGCAGTGGCGAAGCTTGACTCGAAGGTTCGGGGGGTCAGAAGTCACTGGTTTTCGGGGGGTCGAAACCCTATATTTTCAAAATTTTCTATACGGATACTATATAATCGGAACTTCTGCGCGAAAATCCGGGGGGGTCGGCTGCCCCTCCCCGCCCCTACAAACCTTCGCCACTGTTTGCAAGGTTGGATTCTAAGCACTTACCGATTCTTTTCATGATTGAATAGACAATTGCAGAAGCAGTTGGTGATTGGTTCTTCGAGCGAAAAGTATCAAAGCATATTGACTGTCCATATCCCTGCAATCCTACTTGCTACCATATGGACTTCACCTTTCATCGACGATAACCATAACGCTGACATCGCGTGTGCAGAGTCATCAACCTGATTTTGTAATTGAATTGTCTTGTTGTTTATGTTGTATAACTATATGGTGTTATGTGTTAGTAACAATTTGCAGAAATATACTTGTCATCTAGATGATCTAGTGGGTGTTTTATTTGTAAAATGAACCAGGTCAAAATAGGCAGATTTAATACAAAGTCATAATTAATCATTGCTTTGATATATACTAAGGGCGTATAATCACGTGCGTTGCCGCGGACTGGCAACGCACGCGACAGGAATTCGATAGGTGTCAGCTCGTTACAGACAATTTAAATGGAAATGTACGTACAATGACAAAAATAACGTCAATAAAGAAAATGAATTTCATATGCCTAACTACAAATGTTCCTTACATTTCAATAAAAGGGTCATACATAAGGATAGTAGGTAGGCGGGCAGCAAGTTGCGCCGCCACCTCCTTCCGGATAGATAAGCCTAATCTAGTGAAAACAAATCCTCGCCTCTGGGGGTCGAGAAGTTGTTGTGGACCACCTGCTGGACTCTCGTCAGGAACTTGATCGCCTCCGGTGCCAATAAGCCAAAGGGACAAAAGCATGTTGGTTATCCTCACACGTTTTAGCATGTTTTGCCACCTTGCCTAACTTGAACTTAAAATATCATATATGTTCTTTCTCAGAGGGTGTTTGGGAATAAGCTATTTGTGTAACCCAAAAGCACTTTCTGTTTTGACTTTTGGCTTTTAAAGGTGGAAAAAACTGATTTTGAAAAGTTAGAAATCCTGGCTTTTGACTTTTGAAAAAAAATACAAATCTATCACCCATACAACCAATATTCACAATAAGTTAAGCGAAACACTTAAAAAACAATCTATTGACTTTTTGACGTTTCTCATCCCAAAAGTTAATCCAAACACTTTTTATAAAACTCATTTTCAAAAAGTTATAAGCCAATAAACACTTTTTACCAAAAGCACTTTTGCATTTCCAAACTCAATCCCAAACACCCTCTAAATGAATTTTTAGTTTATGTTACATATAAAGAAATTATTAGTTACACTTGAAGTGATAAATGGGACATTTTGCTGGTGAAAAGAGAAAAAACAAATGAGCAGCAGGGATTCAAACCTCGGTCACATGGCTGTAAGGAATGAAAAGTTCTGATTGTGTCACCAAGTCAACTTGCTTTAAGTCACAAATAATATATAAATACACGAAACCTATAGAAAATATAAAAATATATAGTTACGTGAGTGGATGTCATGTGGCATCCATCAATTGGGGAGCGCATTTTAGCACCATGACACTATTAAAGTGTCTTTTCTTTTATATAGAGATATATTTTTTTTGTTAGCAAACTAGCAAAAGTACCTGCACTTCGCAACGGATTTTGATCAGTATCAGTTCGGTTTGATTGGAAATATCACCTTCATACATACACACCATACATGCAATAATCAAATTCCTGAACTAAACATTAGTAGAGATAAAATGGAACACCTTAACCGAAACACAATCAACATTTAAG
This sequence comes from Ambrosia trifida, assembly GCA_028751855.1. Taxonomy (NCBI): domain Eukaryota; kingdom Viridiplantae; phylum Streptophyta; class Magnoliopsida; order Asterales; family Asteraceae; genus Ambrosia; species Ambrosia trifida. The sequence goes on along the minus strand of CM054126.1, from coordinate 20,680,878 downwards.
CTAACAATAAGTCAACAAGATGTATAGCATGAAATGACGAAATGTTGCAATGCTACTACAACCAATTAAAGTTAAGGACCTTTCGATCTTGGGAAGTCAATAAATACTTATTACTTCAAAGTAGTGTTTAACTTCGTAATATTTGATTTTTTTTTATTTTTAAAGGGTTAGTTTAGTGGAAATCCTTGTACAACCCTAACCTAGCGGTCCCAAGTTCGAATCCCTACCGACACACCGGTGTCCTCCTCGGCGGCGAAGCTTGGTTCTCGAATCGGAGGGGGCCGAACTCAATTTTTTTCGATCGGTAGTGGCAAATCAGCGGGGGCCGGATTCAACCCGTACTCAATTTACCTACGAAAATCGTAAATTTCCACTACTGCGCCAAAAAACAGGGGGGCCAGGGCCACCCCTGGCCCTTATATATCCTTCGCCACTGGTCCTCCTTGCCTAAGCTCAAACCGTCACGGAGAATTTTTTTTTTTTGTGTGCATGGATCGAATTTGTGACCTACCCCCATGATGAAAACCCCTAAGGAAAAACTCACCATACCTCAAACCAGCTGGGTTGGAGATCATTGGCCGTAATATTTGAATATTACCCTAAACTTTTTAAGAAGTACCATATCTTACTTTTAAGTGATTCAAACTTCCTGTTTTGAAGTTTGTCATATCGTATACCTTCTCTTGTTTGGGCGATTTTAAGAAACAAAACTTATAAAAAACCGATAGTTGTATTGGTTTTCTTCTAATTATTTTTTGTCTGTTTTCAATAGACGGTGCAAGTATGGTAAAAGTGAAAATGACATTCAAAGTCTAAGACAACAAATTGAGCTACTAACGTTGTTTTTTACATATTTGTTCGTCTTAAACTATGTGTTGGGGTGTAACTCATCCTATGCCTACCTTTTGTTTGTCTAAAACGACACATTGTTTTGAAACTTGCACGTATTCCAATTTTATTCACATCAAGGTGAGTTATTCTAAGTAGGGATGAGCTCGGGACGGTATCGGTACCGAACCGATACCGATCCCGACAATATCGATACCGAAAAGTCCAAAAAACCAATACCGATACCGATTATACTGGTACGGTATCGGTATCGGTATCGGTACGGTACCGATGTGGTATCGGTATTTTACCTTAAAATACCGATACCATACCGATCTCGTACCGATACCGATAATACCGAAACCGAAAACCTCTAAATGTGGGTACCGATACCGAACACCCTCGGTTCAGTATCGGTTCAGTACGGGATCGGTATTTTTTCGGTTCGGGATCGGTTTTCGGAACCGTATGCTCAAGAGTAATAAAGTCCTCCAAGTGAGAACCATCAATATGCATCCCTTATTCACGACAAAAGAAATTGTTAATCAGCGTTGGAATAAAATTATTTGTTGACCTTTCAAACAAAAGAAATTGTATCGATTATCATGTCCGTTTGGAAAGATAGTTGTCACATAAACTTATTAAATATTTTCCAAGTTTAGCCTGAGTAAAGCAAGTCCTCGAAGTTGAGGTAAAACAAATTCAATTTAACCAAGTTATACAAGCTATAAATCATCAGTACACAAATGTGTAGAACTAGCATGCAATACATCAAATAAGCATATAAGTTTATTCAAACCAACAAACTACCTAGTTATACACTTAGTATACAAATTAAAGTTATGGGGCAATACATGTTAATCGATAAATATGTACAAAGCATAAGGAGAAAAAAACGGCCGGGGTTTTATTCCACAAGGAATGGAATCACCCATTCCACAAGGCATTCCATTCCCTTAAAATCATTCCATCCAACCCTCTTGTTTTTTTTTTCATTCCATCATTCATTCAACCTTCATTAACACCATAACCCACCACCCACCACCACCACCACCAACCACCAACCACCATCGTCACCACCCACCGCCGCTGCCACCACCACCCACCACCGTCGCCACCACCCACCACCGTCTCCCACCACCAACACCGTCACCCACCACAATGCCGCTACCACCCACCACCACCGTCACCACCGACCACCGACCACCGTCGCTGCCACCAACCACCGCCACCTACTACCTTCACCTACCCACCCACCACCGCCGCCACCCACCACCGTGGCCATCCAACACCCCCAATCTCGTCGCCACCGCCCACCACCGTCACCCACCCACCGCCACCTCCACCACCTGCCATCGTCACTCACCTTAATTTCCTCTACCCACCACTACCGCCGTCTCCATCCACCACCGCCACTACTCACCATCGTCACCCACCCACCATCACCGCCATCCACCTTCACCCACCGACACCACCCACCACCGTCGTCACTACCCACCACCACGCTATCGCCACACACCACCAGCTACCATCAACGCACCACCACCCACCGCCACTACTCACCATCGTCGCCCACCCACTATCGCGGCCATCCACTGTCGCCACAACCGCCACCGCCACCCACCACCACCGTCGCTACCGCCACATATCACCACCCACCATCACCGCCACTAACCACCACCCACCACCGCCACTCATCACCGATTTTATTCCTTCGTCTGTTCCTGCCTATCCAACAACACAAAGTAATTTTTATTTCATTCCCACATGTCAACCAAACAAGACATGGAATGATAATGATCCATTCCATTACCTTATTCATTCCATTACCACGTCCATTCCATTCCCTCATCCATTCCATTACCCCATACCAAACAAACCCTTAGCACAATTATGTGTTAACACCTAATGTTCATTCAAATTATTAAGTATACTAATTTGTCAATGATATTCACTAAACGGCTTTATGACTAGTTTCATAATTTCAACAAGTTTAAGTTTAATGAACCAAAACAATCTATCTTACAAATTTTTTCATGTTTAGGAAATGGGGAAATGGAATTTAATAATCCAACTTTGGGGGGTTGGAACGGAACAGTCCCAACTTAAAAGTTGTAAGATAACAGTCCCAACTTGTCAATGTTTTTATTTTATTGGTCCCAAACTAACGGTGGTTAAGTTTTTCTGTTAAATGCTTACGTGGCAGTCCACGTGTCATCCTACGTGGGCAAATCTGTCCCACTTGGAAAAGGCTGGCCCACTATGTTTTATATACACATATTATATATACATACACATATAACATCTTTATCATCTTCATGACAACCCCAACCACCTGCAACCATCACAACCACCTGCCACCACTATCAACCACCGCCATCTCCGACCACCCCAACCACCTGCAACCATCACAACCACCCTAAATTTCAGCTCGCTTTCTCTCTTTCTCTGTTTACCATCCACCACAACCATCACCACCAACCACCTGTCGCCACCACCAACTACCATCAAACACCGCCAATCTTCACCATCGTTCCATCTTACTCAAAACCCTAAAGTAGAAGCAAGCAATTAGGGCTTTTTCCCCCAAAAACAATTAGGGCTTCTTCCCAAAAAGCAACTAGGGCTCTGTTTGAGAAAGGAAGATGAAGATGAAGCCATGTCTTCTTCACGTTCAAGGTCTGTACAATTAGTTGTAGCATTTCATCTTTTGATAATCGATCTTATTCACGTTCAAGGGGAATGAAATCCCAAGCTTCTGATAATCGATCTTATTCACGTTCAAGGTCTGTACAATTAGTTGTAGCATTTCATCTTTTGATATGCTTAATAACTAGGCTATTTTAGTTCTGATACGATGGTGTGGTGGCAGGAGTGGTGGCAGGTGGGTGTCGTGGGTGTGGTGGTGAAGATGATGATGTATGAGGGACAATGTATGTATGTATGTATGTGTGTGTGTGTATATATATATATATATATATATATAAATCTTTTTTATTATTATGAAAAGATTTTTTTTAATAAATAAAAGATTTTTTTTTAATTCAAAATGACAAGTCATATGTGGGCCATGTTTTATTTTTGACAACTGGACATATTGGTCCACCTCAGATGCCACGTGTGATGCCACGTTGGCACTTAACAGAAAAATTTAACTGGAGTTAGTTTGGAACCAACAAAATAAAAACGTTGACAAGTTGAGACTGTTCCCTTCCAACCCCTCAAAGTTAGGATTATTAAATTTCATTTCCTCTTAGGAAATTCAAGAGTGAATTTAAGTTTAAATTGCTCAATTTCAACCCGACCCTACCCTTAGTTTAAATTTATTACTATTATTATTATTAGGGGAAACAGATTTAAATACTCCTAACTATAGCCTATTGGCGGATAATACTCTCAACTATCACTTTGACCATTAGCACTCCAAACTTTCAACTTGTTTACTTTCATCATTCACAGACTAACAGATTCCGTTAGCCACGTCAGCTTAAAACTAATGTCTGTTAGTCTGGGAGTGATGAAAGTAAACAAGTTGAAAGTTTGGAGTGCTAATGGCCAAAATGATAGTTGGGAGTATTATCCGCCAATAGGCTATAGTTGGAAGTATTTAATTCTATTTTCCCTCGTCGTCGTCGTCGTCGTCGTTTATTTTTGCTATGCACACCTTTTAATCTTGTATACAAGTTTTGTAGGTCGAGAAACGCTTATAAAAGTATGCCACTTTAAACCATATTTAGTTATTTTGTTCAATTAGGTCACCAAAGTGACAACTTGGGCAAATGGTTGTCAAACACGTTATTTTGTTGGAATTCAAAACCATTGAAATTAAGCTTTGGATGTCTATTCCAACCAATTGAGTTTAATTAATTCCAATCAATGATTGATGTTATAACATGAAATTTGATAAAACCTAATAGTTACATTTTTGGTCATACTATATAATCAAAATCGGACTTAATAAACATATTCTATTCATTACATGAGATGTTGATAAGCTATATATTGGACAATACATACATGGTTACTTTTTTAAATCTCATAACTTAGGTTAAGATCACACTTAACTCATCCTGTAAACCGAAAGAAAATGAAAGGATGTCTATGAAATGATTACCTATTGATTTTAATCACCAAAAGATAAATAGAAACAAGTTTTGATGACTTTAACTCCATACCCATAACAAAATTTGAGTTCTATGTATTTTCGGGAAGTGATCCGACTCATGCCTCCGACCTTCGCCTATCTTGAGATTCAAAATTGTCAAACATAAACAGTCTGTGACACGGGTTCAATTTAGACTTCGAACACGGAAGTTCGATATCTCATTTTTGATCAAAATTTCAACTTTCAAACAATTTTATTTTAGATTAAAAATATCAATATTAAAAATTAAAAATCCCCAAGAAAATATCTTAAAGATTTGTGACGTTATACAACTAACCATCCCTCATTAAAAAAACTAGCCAACAGACAGAACGAGACAATCATCAACAGCCTTCCATTATGCATGGTCCAATTTCAAAAGATTTTACGTAATTCTCTCAAACACTTCGACTCATCCACACCATTAACTCTTAACCAAACCAAACCGATAACACCGAATCTCCCAATCCAACCTACTCTATACAATCCCAAAACCTCAAATATAATCAAGCAATCATAAAAGTTGTTTCCCAATTTCCCAATTTTATTTATTTATTTTTTTATAAAAAAATCCAAACAACACACGTTTTAGCATCAAGAAAACGTGTTAATAAAATGAAATGGTCAAAACAAAACAATAATAAATGAATTAAGAGAAGTTTCCAATTGATCCCAAAAATCTTTGTTCAATATTCATTCATTCCCTCCATTCCAAACCCTTTATTTCTTCTGTAATAATTCCTTCAATTATTCTCTTATTTTATGTTCTTCATCTTTTATTTCCATTAGATCCTTAATCTTTTATGTTACCCACAAATTATCTCTCTTTATTTTGTTATCTGAATCTTTTCTTTGTTTGTTGATTGCAATTTTTGAATCTTGAAAAGTTTTTTTTTTTTTTTAATTAATGAATGAATATGTTGATTGGATTGAAGGGTTTTGTTTAGAATTTTGGAAAGTTGTTTTCTTGATGGTAAATATTAAATGTTTGGTGGTTTTGTTTAAAAGTTGTTATAATAAATGTTGTTGTTGTTGTATGTATTGTGGTGAAATGTTATGTTATTATTATGGTTTTGGTGTAATATTAATTTTGGGTCATGTGGTTTTGAGTTGTTAAACCTTCAAGGGGTGGTAGTGGTAGTCGATGAGTCGCGATCCGGCTTCTACTAGTTTTTGTGTCTTTGACCCATTTGAAGGTGTCACCTATCCGACGCAATGCAATGCGTTTTACTTGATGAGTATTGGTGGGGTCCGTGAGTTTACTGGTAATGGGTTCTCATGGTTACTTAAAAGAATTTGAGTTGTTAAACATGTTTTTGGAACTCGAGTGTATTTTAGTAATAGATGCATTAGATAGAATGATCTCTATTAATGTACCTAATAAATGTAAATTATTATAGTTACAAACGTTGATCAAGATATCGATCATAAGTGATAGCGGAAATAAATATATATTAGTGTCCTGTCATAATAAGAGGTCAATCATAATGTTAGAAGATATTGTGTTTAGAGGACTCTGTAAATGTGTTGTTGATGGTGTCTTGTCTATTTAGGTTTTCCTAATATCGTGTTTTGGTATATACATGTGTTCGTATTCAAGTGCAATTTTTGGAATAAATTTTCGTTAAGGTAGTTGTAACCTTACAAACCATTTGTCGCATCATTTTACGGGTCAAAACAACTAGAAGTCAAAATAATTGTAATTTGTAAGGTCTTAAGGTTGATTATTTTTTTATATATATTTCAATGTCAAAATCATTGAAATAATATGAATCATCATTTACCAAACAAGTGAAAGCAAAAATGGATGTGTATTGGTATGATATTATTGCTATTTACATGCGATTCCTGCTATATCTTCACCTTTGTTATTGCTCTTGATATTATTTACTGGGCCTTATGCTTCTTTAACCGATGTTCTGTAATCCGTATAGTATCATTCATTGTTCTCTTTTCTCAAATCTATGAATTTAATGCATACCTTATAGTAAAACTGTCTTTATTTGTGGAACGATATGATTATATATTAACATAATCTTGTGTTGCGTTGATATACTGCATATTCTTACAAGTACTTGAATTCAAATCTGTACATTTAGCATTTTGTGGTGTTATTGCAGCAGCTAGTGTACACTTGTAGTATCGAAGAATGGATGAGACGTCTAAAGTTACATCCCAGCAGGAGGTAAGCTCCTGGATATGTTCATACTATCCTTTTGTTACGTATTATTTTATACGACTATTCTTTTTTTCTTTTTTTTTCTTTTTTTTTTGTATTTTTTGGTTGTAGTATATCAAAATAATAACCACTGCTTTTGTTACATTGTGCTTTCTTAGGAGGAAGTCAAGAAGAAGTACGGAGGTATCGTGCCAAAAAAGCCGCCACTTATTTCCAAGGTAAGATTTTTAAATCCATTTACGAGCTACTTTTAGACTACAGGCTTTAGTTTAAGTTTAGGTATTGTTGGTCTTATATACAACATTGAATTTGATTTTAGGATCATGAACGAGCGTATTTTGATTCAGCTGACTGGGCTCTAGGAAAGGTAAACATTCCTCTCCCAGTTTACATCACGAGAATTTTCTGACTGCTATCTTAAAACTCTTACCGTAATATAAGTTGTGTGTTAATTGACTTGGAACGTTATGTTACTGTTGACAGCAAGGCGTAGAGAAGCCCAAAGGACCTCTTGAGGCACTTCGGCCTAAACTTCAAGTAAGCAAATCTTCTTGCTTTATGTTCTCTCAACTGTTATATTTCTATGTTAAAATATATTATTGCCAACTTTTCGTGAAACGTAAGTTTTAAGTTATCCCATTTTCCCTTCTGAAGTCCTGTTTCCAATATCGTAAATTCCTGTCCGTTTGTAATGTCTTTATTTTTTCTACCTCAATGGGCGGGTTGGGTAAAGGGTCAAAGCGGGTACGTTTGTACTGGTTGGGTCTGGTTGACCCGTATTGCTTTTTATCTAATATTTTTAAACCGCCAGTATGTCAAATACTGTTACAAGATACATTTTGGGAGACTTTTTGACATGTTTTCTTACCCATTTGTAAGGAAATGGGTCAAAATTGTCATCATATGTATCATATTTTTTATTATGAAGTATTTATTTTCTTTTATCAAATGAGTGTCTCATTGGTGAAACTTTTGTTTGATCATCTTATCCTGTTACCATCCAGCCAACTCAACAGCAAACTCGATACAGGAAATCACCTTGCGCACCAGCAGATGGAGAAGGTACGTTTGCTTAAGTTTGACTTGCAACATTTGACCCTTTTACAGTTAAGAAAAAATTAAGAACCGTTCCAGCGTTTTTTATCTAATTTGAGAATGAACTTAAATATTACAAATGAGGAATCTTGTAATCGCTAACATTAATCTATTTGCAACATTGATAACCAGAAAATTAGCAAAATGATAAAAATATTCCGGAAAGGAAATGCATGGAAAATCCGAAAACAGAAAGTCTTGCGATTTTCAATTGATAACTTGTATTTTTGTAGAAACAAGTTGCGCTTCATGGTATTCTTAGTACGTAAACCGTCTGAGAATACGCATTGGAGTTTGAAAAAATGGTGGGTCAAGCGGGTTAAGTAATGGGTCAAAATGGTATTTTTCTCTTAGTGCAGGATGAAATGGGTCGGGCAGCTCAACTCAAAAACACTTTTCCATCCATTTAAAAGATTTTAGTTGTTGTAAATAGTTAAGGCATTAGCTATGATTACATTTAGGAAAAAAAAAAAAAAACAAAACAACGTAGAAGACTGTATGCATTACAAGCAGACTTTCGGCGACTTTCGACCCTATTGACTCATTTCCATGCTATCCAAGTTTTTTAGCCGGTTGACCCATTAGAGATAAAACATAACGCTAAATTGACCCATGCATAAGTAAACACGTCAAAACTTTGGCTCATTGGTAGGCTGGTAGCTAAATGTTGAAAGGGTTTATCTGTTTAGAGGGTTCTCGCCCGGGGTTGGTGACAGGTTCGATTCTCGTCCATCGAAAAATCATACCCATTAAGGTTGTAAGGGCCCAGCGTGTGGGAGGACTCGAACTTGTGACCCAGAGGTTGTTAGGACTAAAATTTCACGATTGAAGTACGCCTTTCAAAAAAAAAAAAAAAAAAAAAAACTAATTGTTTGGTGTTTAAATAGATGGAAATGGTAGAGCAGCAGCAGAAGACACAGCCATGAATGGATGAGAAACTGATGATTACATGAAACAACTTATAAATACTCTCTCTTTCTCTCTCATGATTAAATACCTGCACTGCAAACTTATTATGATACAAGTATGGAACTTGCATTCTTTTTTTTTTTTTTTTTTTTTTGTTTCAGAATTTTCTGAATCCAATATTTCAATTAGTTTTAATGTTCCAAAATGGTCTAACTTTGACTTTTATGGGTCAAATTTACCAACTTCTGTATTTGTGTTTCTCAACTTATGTTCACGGCGGCCGGAACTTGACAGTCAAGTTTATTGTATTTTGATTTTAGAAACGATACTATCGATTGATCCAACCGCGACAATCATTGCTTCAACAAGTGTTGATAGATCATCTACAAGACTACTGCCAGTGGCGAATCTAGGAATGATTGATTTTCAGGGGGTTCCTTTCATAGGTTTTCACTAAATTTTTAACTTTTTCCATTAAAATTTTTAATTTTTTCCAAATCGAGGGGTTCCTGGGAACCCCCTTTGGATCCGCCACTGACTACTATTATGTCAAAAACTAATTTTTAATAAGTCTAAAGCTTAGGATCCTGAAAAATTGAGGAGATTGGTATAATTCAAATGCAATAATTAAACATGACATTATATTACATGAGGTAGAACTAGAAACACTATCTGTATTATCAGCAAACTGACACTCTTTCAACCACTATTCAACACCTACTAATGATCATTTAGGAGGGCAAAATGTGATGACATATCGCGAAGCCCGACACTTATTAAGACTTGAAGAGTCATCGAAAGCGTAACTATACGCTTTCGGGCATATCGCCTTGAAAAGATGCGCAAACAGTGTTGGTTTACACGTGTTTGGATTCGAATACGCCCCAGTACAACAATATTTAGGTGACATCATCGCCAAACACGCACTCTTACACCCGACCACCCGCCCTCCGACCTTCACCTCAAGTGCAGACGGACAACACACGTTTAAGTCAACCTCGCACGCTGCATGACCGCACCCTACACCGCCACCGACAGGTGCCATTGACACCGGAATATTAAACCCGTCCACCAAACTCACATCATAGAAATGCAAGGGCGAACTCGAGGACCCTAGTGTCATTTCCACCACGGTGGCTGGCGGTTCTCCGCCACTGCCCTTGCAGCGTAACTGATCGGCACAACCACCAGTGACGCATCGACCCTTTCCGTTCTCGTCGAAAGAGCAATCTTGCCTAGCCCATATTCTCCCTGACCATTTATCCTTTACATCAATGACTACTTCCTCAGCACTACCCAATCGAAAACCGCCATCTTTCGGGCTTGGGTGGCCCGCGCCGCCTTGTAAACCGGGCCATATGGTTTCCCTGCAGTTGTTGACTAGGATCAGCTGCACCCCATCTGCAGTTAAATGGTTAAAAGGTATTAAATGAGCTCTTATATAAGTTTTTTTTATTTATATGTTAGATATATGTTTCAACAATAATAAATTTTATGTATAAAAAGGGAGAAAAAAATAACTAAAACGATATCATTTTTATATATAAAACTCAAAAATATAAATAGATATATAAAAAATAATATAAATTAGTTAAATAAATAATGAATGAGCCGTGCTTGAGCTATTGAAACCAGTCAAGTTTGAGCTCTTGTAAATTAAACAAGCCGAGCTTGAGCCTAATGGAGCTTGGTCTCCACTAGGCTTGTTTGCATTCATACTCGGAAATGTAATATTGTTTTAAAAGGTTTGGGAGTACGGTTTTTTCGACAAAAGCCATTTATCGGAAATCTGTCACTCAGGGGCGGACCTAGTGTATAACTAGGTGCTGCGTCCGTTGCTGCTCAACTTCGCGCGCGTAGTGGAAAATTTGTTTTTTTTTTTATGAAATTTGGAAAAAGTTGCTACTGAAATGAAAAAAACGAAAAACATTACTACTGAAAGTCATTTCTAGATCCGCCACTGCTGTCACTCATGGTTGTTTCCTAAGCATTTCTAACAAATTTGAATGAAACAACCCACTTTTCTAGTAGTAGTAATAGTAATATGCATAGATAAAGATTGTGTTTGAAAAGATTAAGGTGTAAATGGATTACTTGAAGTGAAGAAACATAGGAACATGCATGTTACTAGAATCAATGTATAGTACGATGATATCTCCATTGTTGTTACTTCGGTTGTTTGTGTAGTGTCTGATGGTTGGGTTTATAGTGTGTAATGTAAGTGTATAAGTGTGAGTGTGTGTGTCTCTTTCACTTTGTGGGAGTCAAAAAGGAGTTGGATAGATAGATGCATTGCTTCCATGGGAGGCATTTTGCATTATCTAAAGTTACAAAAGGAAAAGCCTATAATCCTATGATATCCATTAAAAATATTATTGTTATTATTATTGTTCTCTTTGAAACCTTTACTTTAAACACCAATAATGACACATCAAATGATTCTCTTATGTGTTATTTTAATTATGAGTGTTTGTACATTCATTAAGGTTTGGATTTGAAAGATATATAAATTAGGGGTTTGAAATATATATATATATAAATTATAAGTATAGTGATAGTGATAACTCTGTTTCGCGGTTTTAATATTTTTTTCTAGAAATTATTTAGTGGTTTTGATTCTCTTAAATATTATTCAAAATGTGTTGGTGATATTTGAGATATCGTTGGTTTATGGGGAAGACGGGCTGAGAGGGGTTGTTATGTTCTTTTTATCCTACTAGTGTATAATGGTTATTTTCAATAAAAATAGCTTTTTAATATCAATTAGTGAAAATGATCAAACTTGTTACTAATAAATGAACGGGTCAAAACGGGACAATGTATATTACATATTGGTCCAAACATATAATTTAGCTTTTTAAGTCTAGAAGTTATACTTATTTTTTTTTTATTAAAGAAGTCATCTTTTTAAAGCACAAAATATATTTATCCAAAGGAGTACAAGATGCATTATCTAAATTTAATTAAAGCAAAAGTGGTGATATGTACTTATGTGTTAAGTTAGGAGGCAAAATGTAATTAATTATTAGTATTTACTTTAATAAGCAGTGGGATATGACAAGTTGCAACTTTGAGACCCTTCGACAAGTCGAATGTTTCATTTGGTTTAAACTTGTGTTATAAAATCTATATCTATATTTATATCTATATCTATATCTATAATAAACCAAAACATTTTTAATGACATGTCATAATATCATGCAATCTCTCTTTTGAGAGATGCCACATAGAATGTGATGTGACAACTCTAGACCAATTAAAAAAAAGAATAAATATGGTTTAAATATAATATGGTTTAAATATGATCTATCTTCTATCTATATATATAAAAGAAAACGCATATGCTGACGTGGCGTGCAATGGAGGCCTCAACCTCCCCTTGAGAGTGCCACGTGGCATCATAATTGAAAGATTTTAGTGTTTTTGAACTATTTCCTTTTTTAATTAAAAAAAAAAGATAAACATAAAACCCTAAATTAAATTGAGTTATTTTAGAAAAAAAAATTAAAAATAAATTTAAAATTTTCTCTCTTATGTTTCCTCCCATAATTTTTAAACGTTTATATCTTTTATAAACGGGATTTTTTAAAGAAAAAAATTACACCAAATTAACGAGCGTTTTATTATCTTTTCAACGAGTACCATAGTCCTATATAAAAAACGGAGAAAAATCGACTATTTTTTGTGGGGTTTCGTTCATACAGGAAAAAAAACACACAAAGTGTTCATGTTATTCATTAATCATGTTTTTTCTTTTAAACCAGTTTCTTATCTACGATGTTGAAAATCAGCCCAATCGCCATGTTATCATTGGAATTTTACTAGGTATACTTCATCAAGAGAAGTTAGGAGAAAGAATCGCGCAACACTGCAACACATGGTGTCATCTTATAGCAAGGTTATTTTTTTATTTATTTAATTACAAGAGTAATAATTATTAGTATTAGTATTAGTATTATTAGTATGGTTATATTTTTCAACCCCGGGACGCTCCCGGAAAGAATTGATAGTTGCTGACGTGGCGTTTAATGGTGGCCTCAACCATCTCTTGATTATGCCACGTGGCATAATGAGATGCAATGATTACAACTTCCAACTTAAGTGTTTGTTTAGTTGATTAGGCTAGGAATTATAAAAGCCATTAAAATGTGAGAAATTAGAGAGATGTGATGACTGATGAGTTAAAAATAGTTGCAGCTTACATAAGTGATTCTTTAGATGATTACTGATTAGGTTTTAGATTAGAGAATATGAGTTATTACTGATTAGAATACTATGAACATGCAATGATTGAGAGATTTTGTGGTTAGTTAACTTGAGCCATTTGCAATAGATTATCACGTAAAATTTGATTTTTCAACCCCGGGACCCTCCCGGGGTAATCAGCTAGTTTAACATAATCTATTAAATACCTAATCTAAAAAAAGGAATAAATATGGTTTAAATATGATTTAACATAATTTATTAAATATCTAATCTACTAAATGTAAATATTAAAACTTTATTATTTTCTCTCTCATGTTTCCTCTCATAAATTTTAAATGTTAATATCTTTTATATACGAGATTTTTTTTTTTAAAAAAAAATTACACCAAAATAACGAGCGTTTTATTATCTTTTCCAACGAGTACCATAGTGCTATATAAAAACGGAGAAAAAAAAACGACTATTTTTTGTAACCCGACAGGTATTGTGTTAGGTTTGGAATTAGTTTAAAAAAAATTGTGGGTTTGGGTCGGACCTGGGATTAGGTGATACCCGACCCAATTACCCTTTTTTTATATTAGAATATGATAACTTATGGCAGAGATTTTTTTTAAAATAATAATAATAATAATAATATTCATTAATCATATATTTGCAGATGCCATTTTTATAATTTAGATACTTCTAATTTTATTCACTTTACTTAGATTTCTTAACCCGGGACGCTCCCGGGGTATAAACTAGTAAATCTATAATCTATAACTTATAATAAAAGAATTGAAGATTGATGAGTTGTCATTCAATGAAAAACTAAGAAAGCCATTTTAATGATATGACATTTAAGGAGGCATTCTCCTCTTTGAGTATGCCATGTGTCATGCCATGTGGCAAATAAAAAAAATAATATAAAACCTAATCTACTAAATTTAAATTGAGTTAATTTAGAAAAAAAGAATTTAAAAACAAATTAAAACTTTTCTCTCTTATGTTTCCTCCCATAATTTTTAAGCGTTAATATCTTTTATATACGAGATTTTTTAAAGAAAAAAATTACACCAAATTAATGAGCGTTTTATTATCTTTCCAACGAGTACCATAGTACTATATAAAAAACGGAGAAAAAAACGACTATTTTTTTGGGGGTTTCGTTCATACAGGAAAAAAAAACACAATGTGTTCAGGTTATTCATTAATAATGTTTTTTCTTTTAAACCAGGTTCTTATCTACGATGTTGAAATTCAGCCCAATCGCCATGCTTTCATTGGAATTTTACTCTTTTAAAGATGCATAGGTATACTTCATCAAGAGAAGCTAGGAGAAACAATCGCGCAACACTGCAACAAATGGTGTCACCTTATAGCAAGGTTATTTTTTTATTTATTTAATTACAAGAGTAATAATTATTACTATTAAGTATTAGTATTATTAGAATTGTTATATTTTTCAACCCCGGGACGCTCCCGGGGTAAAAGCTAGTAATAATATATAAGATTCTCAATAGCTATTCATGTTACTAAATCCTAAGTTCTTACCTTAGCATTTTATAGACTTTTGCTTAGAAGTTAACTAAGATTTTATGTTTTTAAATTATTTAATTTATTTTAAAAAGTTGATACAATGGACAAAACTTAGTAGGAAGAGTCAAAAGATGTTTATGAAACCTCACTACATTTAATTTTATAATTACATTAAACATATTAAATAGAAAACATATAAAAAACAATGCATAATGCTACATCTTTTATTATAATATTTTATATGTAGATACTTTATAAAAGTTAAAGTTTTATAAACTTGATCATACTATATAGAAATCGAGAAATCAATACTGGGAGTTGTGTTTTCAATCATGAGGTAACGGTTTGAATTAAGTTAAAAAAAAATACTTTTTGTTTAAATGCTATATTAAGTTAAAAAAAATACTTGCAACAACATGACATGAGTATTCTCATCTCAAGTAAAGAATAATTGTATCAAACTATATATATTCATTAATTTTCTCTGTAGATTCTCATCTTTTGAAAACGATTAGTAAGATAGTAGGATGCACTGTGAGCCAGACTTTACTAAAATCGTAACCTACAAAATGTATCGATTCATTGCTTTTATTATGTGGAAAAATTAAGGGTATGCTTCTATTCCGGCGAACATTCAAGGAAGGATTACTAAGGTTTTTGTTACAAATATTCCAGAGAAGTGCAGCGGGAACGACCTTTCGGATTTCATTCGGAATTACGGGGATATTTTTGATCTTTACATCGCGAGAAAACGAGACAAAGCTGGTAATCGTTTTGGTTTTGTGTCCTTTCTCGATGTCAAAGATAGTACTGATTTGATTAGAAAGATATGCAATACTAGGATTGGTGACTGTTGGTTTAAGGCTAATATAGCGAGATTCACGTTAGAAGAGGGAGAGATTCGGCAAGATACGAAGCAAACGTTTAATGGAGACACAAAGAAGCATATGAAGGAGGATATTGGTAGTTCTGGAGTTCAGAGAGATGCGAAGTTTTCTACATTCACATCAGGGGGCCGTTCGTTCAAAGATACTTTCATGGGGAAACAAGATAATAATAAGGAGGTGGTGGTGGATGACCATACGAATATCTATCAGGATTTACATGGGAAAGCTTTGATCGCTCGAATGATTGATTTGGATGCGCTGAAAAGTATTTACGTTATTCTTAATGAGATATGCCCTGGTTTGGGTAGGATCCAATATTTAGGTGGTCTTTCGGTTCTTATTGTTTTTGAGGACAAAGAGATGGCTAACAATGCGTTAGTGGCGGCGAAAGAGATTATCGGCAGGTTTTCATCTATCACCGTTTGGGAAGGACAGTCCTTTGGATTTGAAAGGTTGGCTTGGGTAAAGATCACAGGTATCCCGCTACAATTGTTGTCCTCTAAGGTTATTGAAGAAGTTGGAGGAGCTTTTGGTAAGGTTGTTCACAGGCCCACACGTTCGGAACAGGATTTCGACTTGTCGGTGGAGTATATCGGTATCCTAACAGGAGAGTGCAAGAAGGTGACGGAAGAGGTGACCCTGTTATGGAGGCAGAAAAAATACAGAGTTTGGGTCTCTGAAGAACACGGGGACTGGGTACCGGAGTTTTTCTCGGCTTCTACGGCCGACGAAGTTCCGGGTAACGGTTCTAACAAGGCTGATGGCGAGGATGCCGGGAAAGACGAGGAAATTTCGGAAGATTCTCAAAATCATACCAATAATGCCGATGCTTCAGTTATGGAAACACCTATTATTATGGAAGAAGTTAATATGGGTATTGATGAGCCATTGATTGGCGTGGATCTTTCCAAAGATGATGGGAATTTGAATGAGGCAACATTTATTCCGGGTGATAAATTTGATTTTGACAATGTGCATATTCCTGAAGACCCAATTAGTATGATACACAAAAGAAAAAAGAAACAGCCTGCTAAGGATTTGGGCCGATCCAGCCCAAGTTACTCTAGTAGTCTTGAGAAATTAAAAATTTTGAAGAAGCCCAAAGGTGATCTGTTTGGTATTGATGATTTTATTGGGCCTATAGAGAACGTGGGTGGCCATTCAAAAGAAGCTAATATGGTCACACCCGTGAATCAAAATAATCGTGGGGGCACTTTTGCAAATAATTATGTTGCTTGTTCATCTGAAATGGTGAGACCTCAAAATCAAGATGATGATGAGATTCGAGACGCCGAGAAGATGGGTATTACAGACAACTTAGAGACGGAAACTCAAGCCACAATTGCAGTGGGGGTGAAGCTTGGAGCTCAAGTTGATACACGAGCAGACGTCATTCAAGAGATTATTACCAACGAAGGATTACAATCAGGTCTCAAATGAATTTTTTGTCTTTAAACATTAAAGGTATTGGGGTTGATGGTAAAGATAAGTGGGTTAGGAAATTAAAGGAGGAAAATGGTGTTTCAGTTATTGCTTTACAAGAGACGTTTTGTAATAATTTCAATACTCTGAACATTAGTCGGTTTTGGGGTAGAAAGATTTTCGATTGGGAAGGGGTAGAAGCATCAGGTAGGTCTGGTGGTCTTCTGATGTTGTGGGATTCTTCGGTTTTTATAAAAGAGGGGTCGGTTAAGGAACAAAGCTTTTTATTGGTTTTTGGTAAACTGGTAGAAGATGGCACTAAGATTAATCTGTTGAATATTTATGCCCCGCAAAAAACGGTGGATAAGCGTTCTCTCTGGAATACGCTTATTACCATTATGAAAGAAAGGGAAGGGATGTGGTGTCTATGTGGTGATTTTAACGTTGTTCGAAATAAAGATGAAAGGCGGAATTCGAAATTTAACCAGGTCAGTTCTGCGGATTTAATGCTTTTATAGATGAAGCTTGTCTTAGGGAGTATGGGATGAAAGGGAAAAGATTCACCTTTATGTCTGGATTGGGGAATAATTGTAAGATGAGTAAGCTGGATAGATATCTTGTGTGCGGGGATTTTTTTAACAGGTGGCCTAATGCGTGTTGTCGAGCTCTTCCTAGAAATCTCTCAGATCATTGCCCGATCCTGCTGTCGTTGGTTAATAAAAATTTTGGCCCGAGACCTTTTCGTTGGTTCAATTCATGGTTGGATAGGGCGGGGTGCGAAGATATGATAGTGGAAGTTTTGGATAATTATCAATCTAAGGGGCCGTATGATGTTGGTTTAAACAATAAGTTTCAGGTTCTAAGAGATGCCATCCGTTCTTGGA
Organism: Ambrosia trifida; assembly: GCA_028751855.1. Classification (NCBI taxonomy): domain Eukaryota; kingdom Viridiplantae; phylum Streptophyta; class Magnoliopsida; order Asterales; family Asteraceae; genus Ambrosia; species Ambrosia trifida. Next base: position 20,662,806 of record CM054126.1, on the reverse strand, counting down.
AGTCAAAACAGGATGTTATTGAGACAGAAGCGGTTCGCATCTTGCATGATGATTTAGAGAAGATTGAAAATATTATTGAACACCGGGACCTGGATGAAGACGAGGAGTGGGTTTGGACAGAGTGTAAAAAAGGTTTGGGAGAGATGGAACTACACAAGTTGAAAGATCTTAAACAGCGGTCTCGTGTTCGTTGGGCTATGCAAGGGGATGACAACACTGCATTTTTTTCATAGTGTTATAAATGGTAGGAAGGCTGTTAATGCTATTCAGGGGATTTTGGTGGATGACGTTTGGGTTTCTAACCCTAGTCTTGTTAAACGAGAGATTCTAAAATTTTTCAGAGATCATTTTTCTGAAGATTATCCTGTTCGGCCCTCTCTCTTATGTGATAACATTAAGAAAGTTCCTTTAGAGCATGTTGATAATCTTATTCTTCCTTTCTCTAAGGAAGAAATCAAGGAGGCGGTGTTTGATTGCGGGGCGGATAAAGCCCCTGGACCTGATGGTTTTAATTTTAATTTTATTCGCAGGTTCTGGAGCTTTTTCGAAGATGATTTCTTTGGTATTTTCAATGATTTTTTCCATTCAGGGACAATCAATAGGGGTTGCAGTTCTGCTTTTATTACTCTCATACCTAAATGCAAAAACCCAGTGAGTCTGAAGCATTACAGGCCCATTACTCTGATTGGTGTTATCAGTAAAGTCATCTCGAAGGTCTTGGCGGCACGCTTGAAGAAGGTTATGGATTATATCATTTCGGATACTCAATCGGGTTTTCTATCCGGCAGGTTTATTTTAGATGGCCCTTTATTAATAAATGAGATTATGTCTTGGATCAAGAAGAAGAATAAAAAAGCCTTTCTGTTAAAGGTAGATTTTGAAAAAGCTTATGATAACGTCAATTGGGGTTTTTTAATATCTATCCTTCATCAGATGGGCTTCCCAGATAGGTGGTGTAAATGGATTTTGGGCATCTTACAATCTGCTAGAGCGGCCATTCTTGTTAATGGTTCGCCTACTTTTGAATTCCAAAGTGAAAAGGGCTTGCGTTAAGGAGATCCCCTTTCCCCATTTTTGTTTCTGGTTGTTATGGAGGCGCTCTCATGTACGATATATAAGGCGGTTGATAGTGGGGATTTCAAAGGCTTATTTCTGTCTAAGGAGGGTCCAACCGTGTCGCATCTTTTCTATGCCGATGACGCTCTTATTTTGGGAGAATGGTCTAGTCACAATGTGGCTAACATGGCTAGAATTCTAAGGTGTTTCCATGCTTGTTCGGGCCTTAAAGTTAATATTCATAAGTCCCACCTCCTTGGTCTTGGCTCGAAAGATTTTGAATTAAATCAAATGGCCTCTTTTATGGGGTTTAAGACCGGGTCGTCTCCTTTTGAGTATTTGGGTATTTTAGTAGGGGCGAATATGAATAAAATCAGCAATTGGAGCAAGGTTGTGGATATTTTTGAGGCTCGGTTGGCTTTATGGAAGGCGAATATGTTATCCATAGGTGGGAGAGTTACTCTAATTAAAGCCGTTCTTGAAAGCTTGCCGGTATACTATTTTTCTTTATATAAAGCGCCGGTTGGGGTTATTGACAAATTGGAAGGTATTATGAAACGGTTTCTTTGGTCCGGATCGGATACGGTTAGGAAGATTCATTGGGTGGCTTGGGATAGAGTTGCTACTCCTAAGGAAAAAGGGGGTTTGGGTATATCTAGATTGAAAGACGCTAACGAGGCTTTGTTGGCAAAATGGCCGTGGCGGGTTAGAAATGATAAAAACGGCCTGTGGAAACAGGTGATTGTTTCTTGTCATGCGAAACGGGCCAAATGGAATTTTCTGCCTTGTTTAAATAGATCGGCTGGATGTTGGGCTAAAATTGTTATCAATGCGGAGCGAATGAAGTTTGGCGAACATCGGTTCAGTGACTGTCTCAAAGGTAAGCTTGTTAGAGGCGATTCTATTAGATTTTGGTATGATCCATGGCTATATGAGGTTCCCATTAAAAGTAGGTGTCCTCTTCTTTTTAGAAGAGCTCTTAATAAATGGGCTTTTGTTAATAATGTTTGGAGTGATACTGGATGGAGTCCCATCCCCCTGGACGCTGCCTATTCTTATCAAGAAATGGAGGAATGGTGCTCTTTATCTACTAGTTTGGAACAGGTGGTTCTTGGGACCGATCAGGACAGATGGATATGGTCAGTCAACGGTAAGGTGAGCTCGTTTAGTGTCAGTAATGTGAAAAAATTACTGCGCGACTCGAGAGGTTATATCGATTGCTATCCTTTTAATTGGGTGAAATGGGTCCCGTTAAAGTATAATGTGTTGGCGTGGCGAGCTGAGATGGATCGCATCCCTACAATTGAGGCTCTTATTAAAAGGGGGATGTGTTTTGAGGATGTTAGATGCAAACTGTGTGAGTCGGAGATGGATACGACGAAGCATATTTTTAGTGATTGTATTTTTTCGATTGGCGTTTGGTCCTCTGTGATGAATTGGTTGAAGATGGAACCCTTTGCGGCTAATAGTTTTCGAGTGGTTTTGCTTATTCATAAGAAGGCGTCGCATGGCAACAAAGGTAAAATTCTAGTTCTTGGTATCATTTTGGCTACAGTTTGGTATCTATGGAAAGAAAGAAACGATCGGGTGTTTAGAGACAAGAAAGCTAACCTTGGAGAAGTCGTGGCGAATATCAAGTCCATTTCTTTTTTGTGGTTTAAACATAGGGCTAGATATAAACATCTTAGATGGAAGGATTGGTTTTTGTTTCCCTTGTATATATTGTAAGCGCTTGGTTTTTGGGGCAGTCCTCACGTTGAGGATCTTGTCGCCGTTTTAATGAAAGTCAATGTTCAAAAAAAAAATAGCGAGGGTTACATCCGTGCTTTGCGGCGGGGCGGCCTAACTTTTAATAAGTTTTAAGCGGAAAAGTAGACGAAATGGTAAAGGTAATGGGAATGTTAGAGATTCGGTCGGTATCGGTTCAGTTTGATATGATACCAACACTCGCTATAACAACCAAAAGAGAGACAAAAAGAAGTCGTGATAGACCAAAAGGACATCGACAGGTGTTTTTACATTGATTGAAAACAATAACAAATATCAATACCAAAGTCATGATATGACCAATAGAATATCGACGTGTGTTTTACATCAACTGAAAACAATAAACGCGTATACATATATTGGTATTGAAGTTGTCCGGTCGACATTGGTGCAGTTTGTTTCGTTGCCTATACAATACTGGCAATCTATGTAGTTAACGAATACAAGTTATTTAAAGTATAAGAGTACGATTGAAACTTAGAAAGAGGAAAAAAAAAGGAAAAAGAAAAAAAAAACATTGTAGCAAACATGAGATGTCATTTGTCATATATAATAATGTCTGGTTAAAGACATTGTATATACAATATTTCTTTTTACTCTGAAAACTGGTAAATCACATGCTTTAACCTACCAACATTACCCTTGTAAGCAATACATAACCTCTTTAACAAGTTGGAAGCTATAAAAAGAGCACACAAGGTTAAAGAACATGAACTATTCTTGTTGTGGCTGGGGAATGAGATCCCATTTGCTTTGTGCCATATAATAATAATAATAATAATCAATCATAACCTGCTAATGAAGTAATACAACCCAGGCTATACACATGTTATATGGCCTTCTTCAGGTGTACAATTTTCCAGTATACATTGTATGTTATTTCAATTCCGCCGCATATGGATGTAAACGATCTCACTATGTACAGTTATACTCGATCCCTTATTAATTTGAAGTCATACGGCCTTATAGGGGTGTACAATTTGGTTGTATACGTCGTTTGCTAGTATACAAGGTAGGGATGAGCTCGGGACGGTATCGGTACCGAACCGATACCGATCCCGACAATACCGATACCGAAAAGTCCAAAAAACCAATACCGATACCGAACACATACGGTACGGTATCGGTATTTTACCTTAAAATACCAATCCCGCACCGATACCGATAATACCGAAACGAAAAATCCATAAATATGGGTACCGATACTTATCCCGATACCCCTTGGTTCGGTATTCGGTCTTGTATGATCATCCCTAATACAAGGTATCGTTTGTATGCTATCTTATACACCCTCGTATGGAATTTAAACGCCTGCTTACTGCAGCTAACAATACGATATACAGCATGACATATAGGTCGGCTATCAAGATGACATACAGCATGACACAACCAAAACAATTATAACACAATCTGAAATCTATAAACTGATCACAAAAGTTTCAGATAGATTTATACAAGTATTCAAATGTAAAAAGAAAAACAAACAAGAAAAAGGCACATAGATGAACCAAAGCCAGCAAAAAACACAGGTTCTGTTGGTTCACACTCAAGGACCAAGTAACAAAGGTGCATCTTTCTTTTCAGGTTTGTCACCATCATTAGCTGGGCGAGCTGGGCGGTTTGAACTTCTAAGTGGTGAAACCAAAACTTTAGATGCAACATCAGGGGGCAGTTCATCTGTATTATCACCAGGTAGACCCACAAGTCCCTTTTCTCTAAGGGCAGACGGTTCGTTATAATGTGCGGTCCATAAAGAGTCCACAAGCTGTCTTTCATCCCTTACAGCCGCAAGATCTTCGGATGACATCAGACTGATGTCATTAATCCTTTCTTGAAGGGCTTGCTTTAGTCTCTCATCGTCTTCATGTGTGAGGTTATCTGTTTTTACAGGTTTGTCCTTGCTGAGCTCGTATAGACCCCTTAATGCGCCTTCACGGACTTCTGGGTCTTCACTGGTGGCAAGGTGTGTCATGATTCGTGGAAACCCGAGCTCAGTGATGACGTTGCAGTCGTTAGGGTTTTCTTGAATCAAGTATTCGATCAAGTTGAGTGCTTTCCTGCATTTTAATCAAAAAACTAGATGAGAAAATAGGATTTACAGAACATAATTGGGTTTAACTTCACTTAAGGGATGTTTAGATGTACGACTGCAACATATTCGGTTCGCTCTAATCAAAATGAGAAAACTGATTGTTTTAATAAGCAATCTCAACCACCCCTTTAGAACCCTAAAGAAACATATATTCAACAGCAGACTGTGTTATCCAAACACCGAAACTTATTCTTCCAACTTCATGCCACAATAAGTCGATAACAGATCCAAACATCCTATAGATTTCATTTCATACAAGTTCTCACATCATATCAAGTTATAAACAAATAATTACCTCTGGAATCGAACACTTTCAGAGCTGAGAGCCTCTTTGAGAGCAGCATAACCATTTGCAAGACGAAATGCTGCGATCCCGGGCTTGTTGTGCCTGATCAGAGCTGAAATAAGCCATAAAAAAGAAATATATGAGTTATTACCATACAAACTGAAAAGCTAAGTAGGGTGCCATGGGGCTTTTAAAGGACTACTCACAAGAGATTGCACCAAGTGCTTTGGTTCGAACGGTGACATCATCATCCGAAGTAAGATTTGAAAGCAATGGTTCCATGCCATTTGCATCCATGACCAATTGTTGACTTTTAGGATTATTTTGAACAATAGTACTAACAACCTCCGCAGCTTTGGCCCGTATATTAGCATGTGAGTTCCTCAGATATTTGAGCAAAGGTGCCAAACCACCAATAGAGTGAAGATCTGTCAAAATGTTCATACATGAACTCTATTAGACATAGTTAGTATTAATATAATCCTGTACATTGGTTGACCATTAGTTGACCCACCATGGTTCGTAGACCATCGGTAGTGGTCATGTGGGTGTAAAAAATGTTGCCTGCTAGGCAACAGCTCAGCGCCAGTTAAGCAGGAGGGAAACCACACACACATTGCTGGAGGAGTGTAATGGTCAGGTGAGGGTGAACCGTTTTTAATTATCACCTAATCAATATTAATGTGACCAAGTTTCCCATGGCCACAGTGCCAGTGCATGAAACTATGACCAACATAGTCCGGACAAAATGAAAAATGTGGTTCCAATTGAGGTTTTCTTTTTCCTTAATTCCATACCCTCTGAACCAATTTACAGTTCCTAGCTAAAAGATAATATAAGCACAGACATCTATGCCTAATATATTGTAACTGGTTGCGGCCGTGTCACAATTATGCGAGACCATGATTCCTTTTCCCCCTCCTTTATTTCTTAATTTAAAAAATATAATTGAAAAAGACAAATCATATTTTATCTCGAAATATCATTATATAATTCCTAAATCCTCATTACTATGTGATATTTCTTGTATTCAAATACGTTCAACACACCAGCTTCTAACCTAAGTGTGTGTGTATACATCACAAAGAAAAATATGAAACAAAAGCTCACCATTAGCCATATCAATAGATTCCACATGCTCCTGGAGCTCATCCAACATATCTACAAACAATCATATCACCATAAATAAACACCTTTTATTAAACTTAACTACAGATTCAGTACATAAATACTGTGCACGAACTTCTATACTATACTATACCTTCAAGATCTGTTGCAGTTACACCTTGTTCCTCTAGAACATTATCAGGAGTTTGCATAACCAGAGTTATCTCTTTCATTCGTTTAACCACATCAATCGTTTGAGCTTGCATAGCTTCCATAAACCATTTCCGATCCTCCTCACTTCAAATCAAATACAAAACAAACAAAAAAAACCATCACAACTTGAACAAAACTGAATACATTTCTTCAATATAATCAAAACAAAGACTTCTTAGTATTTTTGCACCAACGGTACCAAGCTTAACAACACATCAACGCAAAACGTTTCAATATCTTCTTTAATACATTACTACTTAATCTTTTAGTTACCTTATGTGCCTTCTGTTTTCACATTTTGAAACATTGTCTTTTAATTACATTATGTGCCTTCCATTATAAATACATTTGTCACATTTTTAAACATAAATGTTTTTCAGCGGTATCTTTTAGTTACGCGGAGTACCTTTTATTGTAAATACATTTTTCACATTTTGTAAAATACATGTTTTCCGTCATTATCTTTTACATTGTGTTCCCAAGTTCACTTAACAAAAGAAGAGAAAGGAATCATTTCTCTTCTTTTCCTTTCTTTTCTTCCATTCCAGATCAGAAGGATGAAACTTGACCTAAAAAATCCTTCGGTTTCCTCCCAAAAAATAACTAGATTTTCTTGCCTTTCATTTCCTTCGAATTTTTTTGTTAAGTGAACTCAGGAACTCAGTGTTAGTTTCATATGTTGTCAGCCCGGAGACTAGATGCTAGGCACTTAAAAAACGAGGGCTTTTTAAAAAAAGGCGCATAATATAAAATACATTTTTAGGGGTTTAAAGTTTAAACATGTTTTAGACTTGTTTATGGCTCAGTTAGGATGTTTTAGAGGTTTCAAACAACTTCTAGCCTGATTTGGCCTAAAAATGCGCCTAAGCGACAAAAGGCGCCCCTCACCAGTCGCAGCAGCATCTAGGAGCGCACCTCGTGCGCTTTTGACAGCATAGGTTTCAGAGAGTACCTTTTGTTGTAATTAGTTTCTCATATTTTGTAATCTAATATATCACTAAACAAAAACAACTAGTTCTATACTCTTTTGTATCGGCACACCCAGGCTAGCGCCTAGGCCCACTTTGGCATTTTTAAGGTGAAGCTCGGACGAAAATCGGATAAAAAATCGTCCGACCACGTTTGAACAAGTCTAAAACAATTGCACCAACCCTAAATTAGCTTGGAATCAACCTAAAACAATCTATACTAGCCCTAATGAAGCCTATAACATGTCTAAGCTCCTTGAAATGAGACCTTTACAACTATGGTTCTATATACTGAAAGAAAACACATAGTCTAAAACTAAAAATGAAATTAAATTATTTAATAATAATAATAATAATAATAAATGTAAAGAATAAAGAGGGAAATATGTACCTTAAGTTTCTAGGGTTAGCAGTGCCGTCTGAATTAGCAATACTCCATTTGAGCAAACCATCCCAATTAGGTCCCTCTTTTGCCATTAACAAACGTAGATCCTAATTACAAAATAATAATATTATATATGATATAAAAAGAAAGAGGAGAGGGAGGGTTACAGATGGTTGGGTTATATAAGGGTTTTGGATTGATGAAGATGATTCTAGAACCTACTTGAACAATCGTGTGTCTAGCTATAGACTCTCTCGTCGGGGTAGTTTAGCTTCGCTGTCTTAATTGGGACTATTGCCTTACAACTTTCAAGTTGGCATTCGCCACGCCGAAATGTGCGTAAAATCCACACCGACCTCGGTAGTGTAGTCGATTTTAGCGAAGTCTTCCTGCACATCTTCTTTCTCGTCGGGGTAGTTTAGCTTCGCTGTCTTAATTTTTTTTTGTACTTTTGACACTTGGATTCAAAGTTCGCATATTTGTAAGAGATGGAATTACACGTACGTTGTGATCCCCCGACAAGTGCACCTAACTTGGCTAAAACTTTTTTCCAACATGGGTTGCTCCAACCACAACTACGACTACGACCAGTGCTCGTTGATGCGCTATCGTTCGGGTGTACGATGTTGTACGCGATCATTAGCGCAAAAAGAAGGTTATTGGAAGCAAAAAACAAAAAGGAAAGAAAAGACACATTTTGAGTGGAGAACAAACTTCTTGGAGCAACATGGTACATGGTACAACAACCTTGTCTCCCACATGCAAGTTTTGAAGTCCAGGGATGAAAACGACACAAAAGACAAGGAACTTAAGACTTAGAACGATGTTTTAGATGCAGCACGGTCGCGCTCCGACCGTGCACGGACGTGCACCTGTCCCAAGTCAACAAGTCAACATTTCTAAGGCAACAAAGGCCAAAAGTCAATTTTCAGGCATAGCACGGGCGTGCAACACCACTGTGCACGACCGTTCTCTTTGAAACATGTTCTCCACGGCTTGCAACCGACCAACCTGACAAGACGGTTACTTGTACCAGCAAGCACGGGCGTGCTCATATATATGGCACGGGCGTGCATGACCTGCAGAGGGACAATTCTGCATGACTCTGCAACAGTACCTACTGTCGAGCGCGGGCGTGCCACCACCTTAAGCGCAGGCGTGCTTGGTCTGATTTGCCTATAAATAGAGGCCTCCACTCCACATTTTGAGCATCCCTTCACCCGAATCTCTCTCTCATTTATGCCATCTTGGGGGTCTAGTAAGTGACCTTTGGAGCCTGGGATCACTCCATAAACACTACTTGAGTGAGAGCTTGAGAGAAATCACTACAAATCATCCCAAAACCTTCTTTGATCCATTAAACAACCACTACTATGTGTTCTTTAAACACCCAAATTAGAGTGAATGTTGTAATGCCAATCATTGGCTAGGATTCATAAGTGTTGCTAGGGTGAATACTTCTCTGGTAATGAATTATATAGTTATTATTTATTAAGTGGTGTTTTATATTCTTGTTTAATTCTTTCTACTTTAAACTTTGTTTGATGAATTAATTAAAACTAACACTTAGTATTTGGTCTTGTGGGTGTTTTGATAGAAAGTGGAGGGACTTATGAGTGTACCCATGGTGTGTAACAACCCATGCACTTGTAAGCTAACCTAATTTCACGTGTAGTGATTAGCCCATTTGTGGGTAGAAATACACACACTTCGTGGCTTAATCCTCGGCTATCAAAATCTCACTTAGGGTCAGTACGGTCTTTATACTTGGTCCTAGAGATAAGCCAAGACTTAGTTATGCGACTTAGCTTCATTGTCTATGTGTTAGCTTTGGCGCAAACCAAGAATTGGTGAACCCGTGTTGGAAGCGGACGGTCTTTATCTTCTTCCATTACAATACTGCCGCACAGTTAAAATAGGCCAATCACTTTTGAAAAAATAAATAATTCTAGCAAAGGATGAGTGTGAGTCGGTTGGCCGCGACTCCTTTGTGAGGTCAAGTGGAAGCTTGTTCGGCCATGCTCCGGCTGCCGACAAGTTATTCACAAAAGTTTAAAGTAGTTTGATGTCTTTATCGCAACATTGGGAGGTGGATTCTTCGGGGTTGGGCATGCACGGTCTTGAGTAGTCTGTCCCTCATTGTTGAGTAGGGGAAATCGTGTCTTTGGGTTCAATACTCGGTACTTGCTTCAAGTATATACTACACTTGATAGGTACACTTGCCTATTGTGTGGGTTTAGAACGATTCGCAATTATTGTTTTATTTTATAAATTTAAAACTTGACCAAGTGTTTTAATCAAAAATCCCAACTTAATTACCTTTTTCATCATATCCTGACACTCCCTTCGGGGAGTTGTCAATTTTAAGAAAAAGACGTTTAAGTGACTTAATCCACACGACATCATATACATTTGGGGAATTTTCATTACTACCGTCAAAATAATCTGTTTTTTTTTTCTAGTCAAAAAGTCTTAAATCTCGAGGGGTTCCTTCCGACCAAGCAGAAACAATTTCTTCTGCGATGGTGCAGGCTGCTTATGATAGTTCCCAAACTATCCGCACTAACGTCATCTCCAAAACTGAAATGGAGAAGGTAAGATTGGAACATGTATTTTCATTTCTGGTGTGTGTGATCTACTTTTTATATTTTTTAATTGGTTTATCTTTTGTGTTAATATTTAGCATTCGAAACTGCAAGAAGCCAGTTTTACTACTTATAAAGCTGAGCTGCAAGCCTCACATGAGATTCGCTTCATTAAGCTCGAGCTTGAAAACTCTAAGCTCGAAGACCAGATAATGAACCTCTCTCAAAAACTCAAGCACGTGATGCATTGTTGTTAGCTTATGTGTTCTATTTTGCATTTTTTAAGGGTTGATTGTGTACCACATTGTTGAAGTTTTAAATACAATGTTTATAGTTATATATATATATATATATATATACACATTGATTTATATACAAATAGGATACTGATGGGTTGAAAACCCAAGTCGAAAATCAAACTGAGGGCTTGAATGCACAGCTTAAGGTGATGAAGGTTGTATTTTTTTTTTTAATAAAAAAATGACTTAACAAGAGTTTAGGATGAATAACATATCTTAGATCTTGCTTAGAAATGATGTTTTAGGCTTGGAAATGGTAGATTTAGGGCAAAAACGGATTTTAGAGGTTAAGGATGGTGTGAGAGAGGCTTGGGGCGAGTTAGGGTTGCACAAATGATGTTTAACAAGTTAAATATGGTATTTATAGCTGCTTCTAGTCGCCTGGCACACATGGGGCGACTAGCTTTCATAGGGGGTGACTAGCATAGGCTAGTTGCCTTCTGATGCACACCACTAACGTGCGACTTTCGCGGTCGCGTCAAAAGAAATTTATAAGAACTTAAATACACAAGACTAGCAAGGGTAAGTAAGGTCGTCTCCAAGGAATTGGGGTTAGCTTAGTCTAGAGCTTATGAAGTTTATGTCACGAAAATCTATATGTCACCAATAACCTATTTGGATCTTTTTCCATTTTAATAGTTTGATTGGTTTGGTATCAATATAAGCCACAAACAACCTATATCAATATTGGTAACAAATTGCAATAATAACAAGAACACTAAATCTGATTCTAACGATAATTTCAATGATAAAAAAAATCACCTTCGGATCTGGTAATGCAAGAACATAGGGTTGCAACAATAAAATGACAAGTATATGATGTTCACTGTTATACACACTAGGATAAAGAACCGCGACTTAGGCATCAACACTTAGCAATTTAGCATCTAGGCCTAGAGTATGCGTTATCATTCACGTTCACTAAATCCGTTATATTATGTTAACGCAGAAATGACAGAATTCATCTCATGAGTTTAAACACATAGACATATCTAAACCCGCAATGAGTCCAACCCAATATCAGGACAATTAACATAACAACTGTGTCATCACAAATTACAATCAAAATACATATTCAAATGATTATTACAACCCAGAACTTACAAAACCTTCACCCGAAGGTGAAGGTGGAACTTTAGAAATTTTTAAATGTTTTTATATTTTTGATATAATTAAAATAAAACAACACACGTTGGTTGTATAGTATTTTCGTCACGACCAAAAGCAATTTACACAAAATTTAGAAAAAATTAAAAAATTCGGGATACCTGCTTTGTATATTTAATAATCCAGATCGTATTCGCCCAAATGGAGATTGAGTATGGGCGAAGCGATCTAATAAGTGGACTCTAAAGCACACGAATGAGAAAAATGCCAAAAATTATACTAGATTACTGGTGCTCTAGACTTGGGTGTTCATGGCTCAACCAAAATTCCTCGTTTACGCTCCAACGACCATGACCGCCTGCTCTCAAGTGTTGGTGTCCTGATTAAAATTCTTTCTTTTTAAGCCCATTTTCTCCAAACACCTATAAAATAATAAAATAGATAAATGAATAATAAAAACGACTCAAGACTAATAAAAATCTAATTAAACGCTAAAATAAATAAAATAGACAGGTACAAGCCTAAAACTAATAAAAGGACTCGAAAATGACTACAAAATACAAAGGAAATTAGATGTGTTTTGCAACACATCAAACATCCCCACACTTAAACCTTTTTCGTCCCTGAAAAAGACTGCAATGGAATCATAATTAGGATTCTTGGTTTAAAAAAAACGTTTAGGTTCATTAATTAAGATCTAATTACGCATCAACCAAAACTGTCGGTATTGTTGTCCACCTAAACCCAACCACTAGCTAATCAGGCCCCAATCATGTAAAGCAATTAAGTTCATATTATTACAATCAATCTATGGGTCTCACACTCAAGATATCCAGCTTCACCTAATCTCACCTCAAGCTTTCGAAGCAAAGGTTAAACCATATAGATTTACCAACCACTGCAAACTAAACTCCCTAATGTATTAGAAATTAAATTTATGATGGATGACGGATGAAGTTTATGAGCTTAGACACATTTATTTTTTTCATACCTAACCCAGAGGTTGTCTCAATCAGGGTCACCATCCCCAAAAGCGACAGCATGAGCTTCGGTATATTTTTTTTTTCAACTTGACCTCGAGGGAGTTTCGATCAGAGGCTTCAGTTTTTTTTTTTTTTTTTTTTTTTTTTTTTTTTTTTTTTTTTTTTTTTGGTCTAGCTCAATTGATGGACATGTGGATATTTTTTTTTGGGCGCCACTTTTCACCGGATTTATTCTCATAAAAAGGATCAAGTGTGCCATTTAATTAACAATACATATGGGCTTTCAACCTACAGTGGTACCCCTAATTACTATCAGCGGTTTCAGTTCTACCGTTTCTCCTAAGATGAGAGCCCACAAGATTTCATGATTTATTAAGGTATATTAAGAACAATCCTAGGACCTTTCAAAGCTAGCTGGGCCTACCGACACATCTTAAGCAAATGCGTTTTCAATCTATTTATATTCTCATATATATAATATTTTGAAAACCAAAAATCTCAATTTACTATCATTTTCCATATAAAATTGCACAAAAAATCAGGGACTTTTTTTTTTCAATTTTTTTTTTCAATTTTTGTATTTTTTTTTACTCAACCTACAACTAAGCAAAATAAAGACGAAGTCTCCCATCCCCACACTTAGAAAGGCACAATGTCCTCAATGTGCTCCAGGATACGACGTAAACTAAAAATAAAAATGCAAAAATAAAGTAGAAACAAACTAAATATATAACAATAACAAAATAAATGGAACGAACTCCCCTGGAATACGTGGCGATCGCTCGCAGAATGTGTCTCGTCCGTCCATCATCTACAGCCGTATAGCATTTCCTTTGCGGCCATAGTCAGAATCCTGCAAAAATAAACTAAAAAGAAAGTGAAAGTAAAATGACTCAATGACAAGTGAGATGCCTGTTTACAGAAAATAAGTTTAAGATCGACCCCCACCCGAATGGAGATTGAGTACGGGCAGGGGAGATCCAGCAATGAAAAGGCCATGGCAATCCCACAAGACTCGATAAACTAAAAAAAATAAAATAAATAAAAATAAATAAATAAATAAAATAAAATAAAATAAAAAATAAAATAAAGAAGAGTGAAAATAAAATAAAATGAAAACATACATGGCGAATCATGATACAAAACTCTACATTGGGTTTTCACCCGTGTGATCCTATTCTTATCAAGCACTCTAACCTGGATCAACGAGGATATCTACACCATCCTCATGCAAATCAATCGTTCTACTTATGTTATCTCTCCCAAGGTATGATCTTTTCCACCTAAATCTAAGATCACTAGAAAATATTCTTAAATGCGAGTGGTGAATCAGGATCCTATCCCCACACTTAGATTTATTCACTACCTCAAGACTAGATTTAAACATTGCCTTATCCTCCTCATCTATCCCGTGCTCACTTTCACACTCGGAGGATAGCAAAATATGAACTGGGGGCTTCTCAACCACCTCCTCGGTACTCTCTACAAACCTAACTACCTCTAATCTATCGGGAGGCTCACCGGCTGCACCGCCCGGATCATGCTCCACAATTTCTATTGTCTCTATCTCCTGCCTCTCCTCTTCCTGGTGCCGCCTATCTAATAAGTCTGCTCCACAGATGTAGTCAATGCACCGGTCGACATGTGACATGAAAGTGCCAAGAAAGCACGCAGATTCGACCTGACTACTCGTACTCTCCCTAGACCTATTAACACCAAAGGTGATGGAGTCATCCCCTACACGTAGTGTAATCCGACCGTCCGAGACATCTATCAATGCCCTTGCAGTGCGTAAGAAGGGTCGTCCTAAGATCAACGGCACATGCTCGTCCTCCCGTATATCAAGTACGACAAAATCAACGGGAAACATGAAGCTCTCCACCCTTACTAGCAAATTCTCTAGAATGCCCATAGGGTACTTAACAGATTTATCAGCCAACTGTAAGCACATCCTAGTTGGATTCAACTCCCCAAGATCTAATCTCTTAAACATAGAATATGGCATGAGATTAATGCTAGCACCTAAATCAGCGAGGGCGTTCCTAACTGTCAAACCACCTATCTGACAAGGGATAGTGAAACTCCCAGGATCGGTCATCTTCTCCGGTAGTTTATTAAGAACAACAGCCGAACACTCCTCACTCAGAGTGACCTGGGAAAGCTCTTTCAACTTCTCCTTACGGGACAACATCTCCCTCAAGAACTTCCCATACTTAGGCATATCTCTACGAACATCAATGAATGGCCTATATTGCTCTAAGTTCTCACTCTTATTCAACCTACCAGGATAGGGTGGTACTGGTTCATAAGGGGTAGGTGGAACATAAACCTTTTTGGGCTCCCCCTCAGAGTGTTTCTCCTTCAACCTACTTTTGGGCTGTGCGGTACTTGCTGGGTCTAGCCTAGTAGGGTGCACCTTGCCCGGAGACTCTACCCTAATCTCCTCATTGACACTCTCCTCTTCAACTACCTCACTCTCTCTCGACACCGGGTGATCAACTCCCGTGCTCTTCCCACTTTCGGTGAACACCGCATTCACCTGAACATCTGTCGAAATCCTGGTCATCTTACCAACTAACTCTCCTATGACCCTCTCTAAACTCTGAAGCGTGGATCCCTGATTCCTAAATAACAGCTCAAATTCCTGATTTTTCTTTTCTTGCTCCCGATAACGGGTCTCACGCTGCATCAGTATGGTCTCTAAGAGCTTATTTGTCCTAGCCTGATTCTCCTCATTTTTCTTTATTAACTCACTAATCTCAGACTTAGGATCTCCTATACTCTGCCATCCAGAGTTGTAACTTTGGACATAGTTCAACTCTTCACTAGGACCTACGTGGCAATCTATGGTCTCATGACCCCCTCTACAAATCTCACACTTAGCACTAATATTAACCCGAATATCCTTCATGACCTTAGCTAAGGATTCTACCTGTGCGGCTAGTGCAATGCTACTCTCGACAGAATGGATACTCTTAGGGGCAGCAGTAACGCCCCCAAAGCCAGGCTCAATGTACGTGCTAGTGGCTAGGTCCTCTATCATCTCAAGGCATTCAGCAGCGGTTTTGGATTTCATCATATTACCGCCTGCTGTAGAGTCAAGAAGTCTTTTGGTCGCGTCAGAAACTCCAGTGTAAAATTTCTCCACGACTCTCCAGTCCTCAAGACCATGATGAGGGCACTTATTCAAAAGTGCCTTGAATCTGTCCCATGTCTCATAGAAGGACTCCCCTGACTGCTCAGTGAAGGCATAGATAAGATTTTTAAGACGAGCAGTTTTAGCAGGGGAAAATACTTCTGCAGGAATTTCGTCTGAAGATCAGTCCAAAAGGTGATGGCTCCCTGTGGGAGGGAGTCCAGCCATGTGAGGGCCTGATCAGTAAGTGAGAACGGGAACAAACGCAAACGAATGGCGTCATCAGTGGCACCATTAAGCTGGAAGGTGCTACAGACTCTACTAAATCTAGTTAAATGGCCATATGGGTCTTCATCACGCATGCCGTGAAACTGAACTGAATGAGATATGGTGTTGATCAGAGTGGGTTCAATGGTCCAGTTGTTCGACTCAACAGTGGGTAGTGTGATACTGGACCGGATATGAGTGGGTGTAATGCTGATGTGGTCAGCGACAGTCCTACGAGCAGCCATTTCTATGTGATCTATCTAGTGGGCAAAATGTTCTATGACTGCAACGAAGTACTTCCTATGTACACAGAGAGACTAAAACTATACTAGAATAAGAAAAACAAATAGCAAATAAACAAAATAATTTTTTTTCTTTTTTTTTTAAATTAAAAATAAAAATCTACCAAACTACGAAAGCAATAAAATGACTAGATCCCCGACTCGGGTCGTCCTCGAAAGCGCAGTGTGTCCCCGGCAGCGGCGCCAAAAACTTGATGTGTGAAATGTGTAGTAAATAAATCGGTCAAGTTTTAAAAATGGAAAAACCTACAAAACCACACACTAACGGAAAGTGTACCGGTCGCAGTGTGGCAGAGCAAGTAAGTCCGGAATATCGAACCGTGGACACAATATGGCGACTCTCGGTACTAAACCTCTGTCGACTCCTAGCCTAATAATTTGGTTTTTTTAAGAATTAATTTTAATCTAAATGCAAATAAAATAAAATAAAAGCAATTAAAATAAATAACACAGAAACGGAAACAGCAAACCAAGGACACTAGATCGAACTCAGATAATATGGAAGGCAACTACCTAGATCTAGAATCCTACCCGCAGACTCACAACTCTCGGAATCGAATAATGGATTGGCTACCAGGTTTTCTAAAGATATGCCCGACCCAGGAAACCCCTAAAGCATGCTAGATCACCTCCCGGTCTCACTAACACCTCTCAGAAAATCCTAAGGGACGTGTAAATCACTGGTTACTAGTTCGGATCACCTCCCGGTCTCACCTCACTAGGGAATGCTAAGGTACTCGAAAGACTCTCTCACTTCCCGGTCTCGCTAGTCACAACACACCCAAAAATGTGAAGGAGTAATCTAATTGGCTCGGAAATAATTCGGAATTACAAGAATCTAAAGACACACTAGGCAAGGATCACCTCCCGGTCTCACCTCTACCCGATACCTAAAGATCTAGACAACCCGACACCCTATCACCTCCCGGTCTCAAGGAATGGCAGAATACCTAAGCCCTCTAAACTCTCAAATCAAGTTCCTATGGAATTAGACGTCAAAAACCATAAACTAGTCACAAGCACAAAGCAGGTAACCTAACATGCATCTATAACTGAAAGACATTCAACAAGGCACATGTGGAACTATCAAAGATCATAAATTAGACTTAAATACGCATACGCATCGTAACCAAACACAATTAAATCTTTACCAAAACATAAGCCAATTATATAATTAAACGAATCCGAAAGTCATAAAAACGCTAAGTATTCATCAACACGACCTAGGTAGCCTAAAAAGTTTAGCTACTCATCAACATGGAAAAAGATAAAAACATAGGTTCAACATAAAAATTAATCATGGTCTAAATATTTATGAACACGGAGTAAATAAATATAAAAACTAAAATTTTTAATGATCAAACCCGTAGCTTTAGCCTTGAACCCGTGCCTCTCTGGCCTTCAATTAATCTCTCCAAAATCAATTAGAGCTGCTGTGTATATCGATTAGCTACTGCTGACTTTGGCGGCTCATCTTGTGTACCTTCGATGATGTTCTCCCTATGTTTGACTTCGATGAATTGAAGTCCTCCAAAAAAATGTCTGCCTTCAGTCTGCTCCATTTTTTTTCCTTTATATTCTCAATGTAGGGTTTTTTTGTGGGCTCCTCCATATTCACGTACAAAATACCTTTGGACTTTTAGTCCATATGAGCTTTATATTATTATTATTACTAGATAATTGCCCGCGTTACACGCAGTTTACCAACGTACGATTATTTGGAGTAGTATAATGTATAAGAAAAAGTAAAGTAGAAACATCTTATTAAAATTTAAAAGCAACGAATACACAGTAATTCAAATATCGCTAAAAATTTCCTTATAAACAACATTTTTTGTTTTAGTCATCACTTTCCCATCAGCATCCAGTATAAGTAACTTCACGCCTGCCCTGCTTTTAACTCTTGATAATGCGACATAAAGCTGGCCGTGTGAGAATACAGGATTTCTTAAATACAATCCAACCTTTGATAAAGACTGTCCTTGGCTTTTATTGATGGTCATTGCAAAACATACACTTATTGGGAATTGACGCCTTTGGAACTTTACTGGAATCTTGATATCAGATGGTATCAAATTTATTCTTGGAATAAGAGTTTTGGTACCAATGTTTCCACCTGATATGATCTCGGCTTCAATAACACGCTTTGCAAGTCTGGTGATTCGTAACCTCGTTCCATTGCACAAACCATTTTGTTGATCTATGTTTCGCAACAACATGACGGGTACACCGACTTTAAGTGCTAAACGATGGTTAGGTAACCCAGAAATTTTTAAACCATTAAGGACATCAGGAGAGTATAAGTCTTCCTGTGAACGGTTATTACCATTCTCAATCTGACATATACTATCAGAGCTAAGATACTCGACTTCATCTCCAGGAAACAATGCAAGAAGCCTTTCATTTATATCATGTACGACTTCATTTGTAGGTGCAAGTATTGCTCGTTCCCCAAAGTAATCCTTATCTTTGTAAAGTTGGATAAGTGAAGGGTAGACGAAGTCAATTAATCTAGAAATCGGATCTGATGTACCCTTAATAAGAAGATCATCTGGAATTTCGACATCAAACTCATCATCATGAATTGACTCACCAACTTTACCCTCACCTAATTCAAGAAGCCAGTTTGCAAATGCCTTTGTTTCATCGGATTCAGACGTGTTGTTACCTAAAGTTAACCTCATGTTTTTTGTTAAAGTGAGGACTTTGCAACTATTCCAAATAGGAGAAGAAGTTATTGATGCATTTAAAATATCTCTTCTACTACCGTTTGGAACAACAGGAAGGATCTGTCTAAAATCACCACCAAAAACCATAACCTTACCACCAAAAGGCAAATCAGAATTAGGTGAAGAATTTGACTGCAGGACGTCTTTCATTGTACGATCAAGTGCCTCAAAAGCATGCTTGTGAATCATTGGAGCTTCATCCCAAATAATTAACTTAGTTTGCTTCAATAAATCAGCAATATCACTATTGGGCTTTATACCGCACAATGATTGTTCAGTAACATTCAAAGGTATACGAAACCTAGAATGCGCTGTCCTTCCACCAGATAACAGCAGAGAAGCAATACCACTGGATGCAACGTTCAAAACAATTTGTCCTTTAGATCTTATGGCAGCAGACAACGTTTTCCATAAAAAGGTTTTACCAGTTCCTCCAAAACCATAAACAAAGAATAGCCCACCTTTGTTACCATCAACCGCATGTATGATTTGATTAAAAATTGAACGTTGCTCATCAGTTAAAGAACGTGAATAGGTATGAAATTCCTCAGCCAACGTACTAACTTGATAATTCAGCTCATCAAGAATCAAACGGTTATTTGCAGATGATATGGAATCATTATCAGGATAAGGCATAGAAGGAAACCTACGCAGGCTTGAGTTATTCCGAAGCAATTGTTTCTCAATTTCAAGCAACGTAAGGTTCTTTATTTGTTCATCAGGAAGAGACAAACCTAAAAACAAAAAAGTTTGGACCATTCAATTTAAAATAAAAGGGACATTAAAAAAAATTATTTCATTAAATTTGGAAATTAAAATTTGTTACCTTCAATTTGGAATACGTCTTCGTGTCTACGCATAATACCATCTGACAGATACTTCCATGATTTTTCCCAAACATGCTCAGGTCTAGATAAGGTATTAGAAAGCAACATCATCGCAAACAAATTACGAAGACAATATCCAGAACCGGTATAATGAGCCTCTTCAATAGCTTCTACATATTCTTTGTCATCGTCTAAGAGGCCAAGAGCATAACATGCATCACGAAATGTTGGTAAGATTTCTCCATTTACCGTTCTTATCTCCTCAAATGATCTAGGGCCTTTTACTTTATTTAGAAGCACTCTCAAAAAATACGCCTCGCCCATAGATGGATTAACCATGTGAACACGACCAATTGCCTTACCCATCTTTCGAAAGTCCCATTTTTTTTGTTCCTCTTTCCAGACAAATTTACTTGGGATTTCAATGTAACTTAGTTCACGTGCCACAGCTTCGTTTCGGTTCAGTTCCATCCATTTTAGAAACATTGTGGCAGCCACCGTTGGTTTGTCGAGCACATTTTGAATATTTTCTTTTGGACCATATACAACACTTTGCTCACCGGGCAAATGAAATGGAAGCCTTATAACTGGAGGGTATCTATAATGCACTTCATTTTTAAATATTCTCCACGAAGCTTCACATGCTGAAAGGAACCTACAATCAAAATGTTTTTTGATTTCATCTCTTTGCATCACTTCTTCACCTTCTCCATTATCTTCGACAAAAGCAACTTTAGCCATATCAGGTCCTTTATTAATGTATTTAAATAAATACTTAATTGAAGCGGCCTGGTTACACCATTCAACATTGATATGAGCTTGGTAACGCCTTAAAAGTTTTGCATTATAAGGGACCACATGTCTATTGTCTAACGTAGCAGTTCCTTTTTCAACAAATATCCCTGACTCTCTTCTTCTATAAACCGGATATCCATTTGAATCTAAAGTTGAAGCAGGAGAAAACTTCTTTGGAAATTTCTTGGAGCACTTACCGTCAAGCATGCACGGACAGTTCGGATATTCACGCCCACATGGTCCATGCATCATAAAGTCACTCACAAGACTAAACAACTCCGGATCAAGATTCTTATCAGGGATTTCAGCCGAAACAAAACGATCAACGTGTTCAATTGTGGGTAGCTTACTGGCTTCTTTAAGAAACAAACAGATATGAGCATGGGGCAGTCCACGTTTTTGGAACTCTATAGTATAGACAGCTGAAACATAAAGTAAAACAATATAATAAAACACGTTACTATTTAGAAACAACAAATAAGAATTGTATTAGTATAAATGAATAAAGATGCTAATATATGAATATATATTGGAGGTTTTTTTTTTTGGTAATCAATTTTACCTGCTGAAGTTTTGCCCAATAGTGCTTTTTCACGTAAATCTTTCATGATTGAGTCTAGCTTAACTTTGAATAGTCTAGCTAAAATATCTGGCCTGTCTTCTGGATTTGTCTTCTTGTCTTTAAGAAACCGTCTAATTTCAGGCCATTTTGGATTGCATGTGATTGTAATAAAAAAATCAGGGTATCCATGCCTTTTACAAATAGCCATTGCATCAAGATAATTTTCCCTCATGTAGCGTGCACCACCAGTAAAAGAAGAGGGTAAAATCACAGGTGTCCCTACTTTTGCCAAGTCAGTAGGTCCATTTTGGTTCAACGTTTGAAGATTAGTATAAGTTTCACACCTAAGTTTACTTTGCTGGAAACGGACATAAAATAAACGCTCACTCTCAATCATTGTATAAACGTCAACCAAAAACTGTTGAAGAAGCCGCCTAGCATTCAAAATCAATGAGAACTTACCAACTCTGTCCTGAATATGATATGCAAAATACTCTCTCATTGAACACTTTGAATCAACCTTCTTTTTAGATTTCCTCTCTTCCCTATGTGGTATATCAACCCTATAACAATCTTCTCCAAAGGGAATAAGCAATGGATACTGCAAGGCTAGATACGACGGATGAAGTTCAGATATACGCTGAAGTCCCTCTGATCTTGATTCGACGACAATATCTCTATTGTCAAGCTGGTCATCATTCTCTGAAAAAATAAGAGCAGCGATTTCTGACGAAGTTGGTAGGTTGTATGTTCGGCCATCTTTAGTTCTCCTACCAATAAGACGCAACTTAAGGGTAACTTCTGGATTTTCATGAAATCGATCCCGTACACTCCTATAACTTTTCACAAGCGCATTATTTGAGTCTAACATCGACTTCAGGTACTGAATGATTTCAATGTCAAGGAGGTCAGAAATATCCTTACACTTTTCCTTTTCCTTACTGAAAAGAATTGAAAAAAATAAAATTAATACATTAAAATTTATATACAGGGCTAAAAAAAAGTTGAATAAAATTTGTAGAATATTACCTATAAATGTTTTTTCGGTTTGAAACTTCATTTTCAGTGTCATATATATATAACTGCGAAAACTTCGGTTTCGAACCATCATAAGGAAGAAGACCACCCATCGTGTGATAATTCTCACCACTTATTCTGTATATGAAGGGAGCCTTTCCACTATTGATATTTGAATCAACCTTCCCTCCCATTGAAGTAAAACAAAACATAGAATTGAAGCGGCGAATGTGCTTTAAGAAATATTTGCTCTTTAATTCTATGTTCTTGAAAAGGTTCTGATAATCTGAATTGCTCTCTTTGAAATCTGGAAGTTGTACCTTTCCATAACCACAACATAGCAAATAGGTTGTTTTTCCACAAACATTTACGCTTCTAGTAGCTTCTGACCTCCACAACTTTGCATTACACATTTGACATACAACGGTTTGATCACCATGATCCAGATAATCTTGCAAACAGAATAAATAAAATAAAACTAACTTATAAAAAAAAAAAAAGGCTTTTAAATGTTTTGTAAATTTAATATTTACCTTTAGAGACACCCTTAAATTGCAAGCCTTCAATTGTTTGAGGTTCCACATTTTCTTCATCAGATAAACTAACCATTCGGACAGGTGAGATGCAACGTCGATTATTCCTTGATGTATTAATCGGTTCTCTTTGAGCAGAAGATGATGCAAGTGAGACCATATTAACATCAGTAAGTCCACCTTTAATTAATAATAACATTTAAAAGTTAGTATTAATAAGATTCAGAAATTCATTACATTAATCGACACAAAGCAAATTGTACCAGATGGGGTTGGATAAGTAGGAGTTCTTAGCGTGTCATCATTTGAACACTCATGTGCAACAGTGGGTTGTTTTCGAGGTCTACCAACAGAACCAACTTTACGTCTTTTTGAATCTAGTTGTGCTTTTCTAACGTTTCGTAACTCTGTAGATTTTTGTCTTTGGACTTCAGCCACGGAAACTATGGATAAAAATAATATCAGGTTGTATATTCAATAAACGTTTAATGTTAAAATAAAGGACTAATGTAAAAATAAAAGGTGTATAACATAGTATTATGATACCGTTTGTAATATTGGACAAAGGAGTTCTTTGTGTGGAACCTAATAATACATAATGAAATAACAAAGAGAAAGTGTTAGAGTTAAAAATTTGTCATCAATTTAAAAAGTAAAGGTATCGAATATTTAAATGGCATACGAATTTATTACCAGAGAAGGATGCATTAAATGGGTTGTTGAAGGTTGATCTAAAGGATGGCATATCGATTGAAACTAAAGTACTTCTGGATGTTGATGAGTTTGAATTTTGACATTGATTAGCATTGAGTCTCATAGAATCCATTTGTAGTTTTCTGGATTTTGGACACTCCGTTGCAATATATTTATTGACTTCAATTGTAGAAACAACGTATGAAATAGTATTAGTTTTTATAATGAAATCAATAAGAAAATAGGATATTCGTGTACAGTGAAACATGTAGTTTACATAAATAAAAATAACATTTGATAAATTAAACAAATGATTTTGTTGCAATTGTACTATAAAAAAAGACGAACAAATAAAATTTACTTAAATTGTAAATGTGGAATGGTAGTTAAGACTGTATAGAAATACTTAAAAATAGAAAGTGTTATTCGTTGATTTACCTGGTGTAGAAACATTCAATGTACTTTGGAAGGATGAGCTTTGATGAATATAATGGTTGGAAGTTTCAACGGAGTAACGATTAAATATTGTAGTTGGCGGCACATTTTGAATTCCATTATTATGATTGTTCACCTTGCATCTCTTTGCATCCAGTTGTAATTTTCTATATCTACGACACTCGGCCGCGTGCCTAACTTTTTCTTCATGGGAGATAACTATGAAGAATTACGTATTAGTTACATAAGTAAACGATAATATAAATAAAGACATATATAACTACGAAATAAGTGTACCGTTTGAGATATTAGATAATGGCGTTCGTTTGTCATCACCTTATAAAAAATCGAAAAATTAGATGACAAATTAAAAATAATAAAATTATAAATACATTGTATATTTATGCCAAAAAAATTACCATTCGAACTTTTAGAGAGTCTTTTACGTCCCATTTCAACTAAAAGGATGCAATTCTACATAAAATGCATTATAAGAGTTTAACAAAATATAAACAAACTTAAAATTATGGATGATAGGTTTATATATATATAAACATTCAACGATACATAATACTTATCTAACAATATATTATAAATCAACATAAAGTACGAATCATCATGTTATGCGAAAATATGTAATATTGAAATTAAAGAATTACATACCTTCATCTTCTTTGATGGAACAGTAGAGAAAAAACATGTAGATAAACATGTTCTACGAAAACATGTAATATTGAAATAAAAGAATTACTTACCTTCAACTTGTTTGGTAGAAAGTAGAGAAAATATACAAAAGCAAAGATGAACTCTTGAATATTTGAGTCTTCTGATTTGTCTGTAAGAATGAATGGATTCGTTTATATGAAAGGTGTTGGTTTGATTTATAGTAGTAGGGTTTTATAGATTTTTAAAAACAAAAAAATTCTAGTCAAAACTGTTTTAATTTTGTTAATTACTTACCATATTTAAATGAATTTCAAAATTTGAATTTTTTGCTGTAATTCCGTTCAATTTTTTCGAAAATTTTAATATATGGACATGTATAGGTTTTTATTTTTAGCAAGTGTGTAATTACAAAGATTTTGTAATTAAAAATGTTTATTAATAAGCTTAAATACTTACCATTATTAAAGAAATAGTATTTGAATTTTAAAGAAAACGAAAAAGTCAACTTAAATATTATTAGTATTTATTATGTTTCTTTTATTAAGTATGTAATTAGAATACAATTGTTTAAAGTAACTGTACTATAGCAACTTTTGTAATTTTAACATAATCTTTAGTTATAATAGTTAGAATTTTATATAAAACTAACTAAAAAAAACGTTTTTAAAAAAGTAATATAATTAAGTATTAATCATATTTTGTTGAATAATTTTATGGAATGTATTAGAACTTTATGTTTGATAAATTGTTTGAAAAAATATAAAAATGATAAAAAAATGTTAATTATATATAGGTGGACCTATGAATAATGTTATGATTCTTATAGATAATTCAACGTAACG
This sequence comes from Ambrosia trifida, assembly GCA_028751855.1. Lineage (NCBI taxonomy): Eukaryota > Viridiplantae > Streptophyta > Magnoliopsida > Asterales > Asteraceae > Ambrosia > Ambrosia trifida. The sequence continues at coordinate 20,637,154 of CM054126.1, read as the reverse complement.
TATAAATAAATAAAATTTATTAAACAACGAACAATTATTTGCCAAAGGTAAGGAAAAAAACATAAATGTTCAAACCAACAACTAATTCAAATGAAAAATAGTAGCAAACATCAAACAAACCATAATAAAAAACCAAATTGTTTCAAACCATAAACAAACATTCAGAAAAAATCCCCAAAAAAATAGCAAACAAACGGATAAATGTTCTTATTTTTCAAGCTTTGGGATCAACAGGGGGATCTCAACTGATTTGTCGGTGCAAACTTTCTTATCACCCTTACGCACTTTGGTAGTAGACTCACTTGCATCATCTTCTAGACCGTAAACTTTGTCGAGGCTACGCTTCACTTCCTGCTCGTCATGGACCAGACTAACTCTGCAAGATGATTCTGGAGTGTTGTTATCTCCAACAGAATCCTACAAAAGTAAATGAAAGGTTTAATGTTTGATAATAGTAGCAATTTAAATTAAATTGCGGGAGTGATTTAATAGGTGAAAAGAACCTTAAGAGAGACTGCATTTTGTGTAGACGATTCAACTCCATCCAAGCTTTCAAATCCAGGTTGATCCACCTAAAAACATTAAAGGATTTCTATGTGTCACATTATATAGTAAAACAATAATAAATTTTTATAAAAGCAACCTATAAAGGAATATAGTATGGGAATAAAAAACCTGAATATCGGAGAACTTTTGTTCTAGTGAAGAAAGTATCGATGACTCATTTGTAAACTTGCGTATACTATATCCGTCTAGATGCTTGTCAATATTGAATTGACCCACTTTTATTTTGAACGCAAACTTTTTGTCTTCAAGATCACGAAATTCAGTTGGAGTTGTTTTTTCTTCACCAGAAACCTTAATAACAAATGACATTAATAATATAAAGCAAAATAACTAATTTGTTTTGGACAGAGTGTAAACAACTTACTTGCTTAGATTTTTCTAAAAGTTGCATTGCTGACATTCCCAGCAATTTCTTTGCTTCACGATCAAATAAAGTAAGGGATGTAATACCAGTAAAATCCTGAACCCTTAAAGGTACTCTGAACCTACATTTACAAATTACAAAATATTATTAAACAAATTTAATACTGTTTTACTTTAAGATGTACATATTTAAGATAAAGCATACACTGGATCAGCAGAGACGATGTGCTTTGGACATTCTCTATTGGGGCAAACTAACACCTGTTTAAACGAAGTAACATCTGTTTCTTCATTATCATCAGGTAAACTTAAGGTCGGCTCCACCTTGTGATTACAGTGCTCACATCCCAAATAATACCACTCATCTTTATCATCGACACCCTTAATGGTTCCAAGAACAATGACCTGTTTGTTCACCTACAAAAGAAACAGGAATTGGTTAGTCTTATGAATTTTAAAAAAAACTTGTATATAATGATATGATAAATCAATTGAATCTTACCTCTGTTATCAACGGAAGATCACGAATAGTGCTGAAAGGGGTTTTATTCAAGAACTCATCATTAATATTCATACTACCAGACGATCCAAGAGATCGTTGCACAGACGATGATTCCGTAGATAAAAACTTTTCAATATAACTATAAGAAAAAAAAAATTAATATAACATCTATATAATAAGTCAAATTTTTAGATATATGTAAATAATTACAGGATAATTTAAACATATCACCTTTTCTTAAAAGCACGAATATCGTCAATATCTTCGTTGATAAACAGGCGAGTTATATTGAACCCATTTTGCAAACTTACATTACCTAAAAAAAATAAAAAAGCAAGGGTTATTTTTTTAAAAAAAGTAAAAAAAATGTCAAACGTAATACAAATTGCAAGAAATGACAAACCTTTATAATTGGTAAAGCTACCAAACTGAACAATAAGAACTACATGGACTTCAGCTTCGTTCTGCTTGATGTACTCAAACATCTGCTCACTATATTCATCCCACAAAGAACATGACATTTTTACCCCACTACATACAATACATTTTTTATTAGAGCATGCATAAATTCCAAACATTTCTTCCAAAGTATTAATCGTACAAATGAGAAATGAATATATCATGAAAGATTATGAGATAATAAATTATGAATGGGAAAAATTAAACACATACTCTAGATCAATCAAGAGTAGGTTCATTTTCATTTTCAATCCAGCTTTTGTTTCGATAGGCTCGGGTGGACTCCATTCTTCAACAAAGCCAATGAAATCTAAAATATTTAAAATGTTATCTCAACTAATAAATAAGAAGACAAATTAAAAGAATAAAAATATATAAAAGATTAAGGCTTCGAAAACTACCAATCCTTTGTTCTTGCGAAAGGTTACCAGACTTAATAGACTCAAAAGAAGAGAAATTAAAACCATATTGGCTACCATCAAATCTGTTACACTTTGTAAGATTTGTTTCAAAAGTAAAAGATAATATGTCATTTTTAGAAAAGTGTTTAACAGATTTGTTATCCGCTAGTTGTGGTCTATAGATATAATATGATTCATTTTCACGTAGAAATTTTTCATGCTTCTTCATGTATCTATTCCACACAATCGCTTGCATTTTAGAACCCTGCGTAAAAAAATGTAATTAGAATACATTATTTGACCAGAAAATAATATATCAGTTTTGGTAACATATATGTGTCAAATGAATTGATGATATAAAATCTAACATGTTCATCCATAACAACCATATCAATGCAAAGAGTTTCACCTGGTGTCTTTCGATTTGCTCTCTTCCACAGCCTAAGTACCTTAACTTTGATTGTATAATTACTCAGCCGCCATGTTATGTCATTCAAAAATGTTACATTATTTGGATCCATCTGACTGCACGTGTGTAATAGTTATCACAAATAATTGCGAACAAAAATATGTTAGTACTCGTGTGATATATAAATAAAAATGTAAGAGCCTAAAGTAGTATATACTACCTGCGAAAAGTAGAAGAAAAAAAAAGTTCGGTCAGTTCGAAAATTTTGTACATGTATATATAATTTGCTACACCAATTATAAATAAGGAAGAAATGTTTAATTTTTGGTATTGATTATATAAATAGAAATGCCAATCTAATTGATTAAGTTTAAAGGTTTCCATAATACATTTTCAATCAAATTAATGGGTCAAAGTTTCCGAAATTATGAAAATAAAAGTTATTTATTAAATCTTATTGTAAAAAATTCAAAGACTAATTTTTGGTCTATACAAAAATTTTGCTTGTCAAATTAAAACTTTTTTAATTTGTAAATTATTAATGACTTGTGATTTTAAAATAAAGAAAAACGTTTAGTTTTGTTTTAAAATTGTACTGGATAAATTTAACATTTTTCAAATAAAACGGTTGACTTTGTTAATAAGCATTCAACAGGTAAAAACACAACAATGTATGTAACCACTAACAGTTAATCACAATACAAAAAACAACCAAACTAAGGTGGTAACAGTTACACAGCAACACAATTTTAAGAGGAAAAAGTCAACGGCATAAATTTGGATGTAAAAAAAGATAAATTATAGGTTGATTGAAAGCATAAAAAGTAGTCAAATTATACATTGTTAATTGATTGTCTTTCCAAAAATCTTGTTTCTATAGATAAAACGGTTTGATTATGAAAATTATTAATTACTTGTGAGTTATAAATATTAAAAAACGTTATAATTTTTTTTTTAAATGTTATTCCAAAAATTTAATATTTTCAAAGAAAACGTTGGATTTTGTTAATAAGCATTCATATGTGTTTAAAAAAAAAGAATATCATAAATCTATTTCTCGTTAGACATATCAACAGGTATAACAAACCAATCTATGTAACCAATAACAGTTAATCACAATCCCAAAAACAACCATACTCTAGTGCTAAAAGTTACACAGCAACACTATTTGACCAGAAAAAAGTCAACGACATAAATTAGGATATTTAAAGACAAATCGAATATAGGTTGATTGAAACCATAAAAAGTAGTCAATTACACATCGTTAATTGATTGGCTTTCCATAAATCTTCTTTGTCAACATAAAACGGTTTGACTTTGAAAATTATTAATTAATTAGTTTTTTAAAATATTAAAAAACATGTATAAGTCTATACAAATGGAAAGTATTAAAACTTGGGACTTTTTAAAAAAAAAGTCAAACTCACGAAATATTAGAATGTTAATAATGAGAATGACAAAACTTAATGTAATGTAATTTACCAATTTTAAGTTTTAATATAAAATTTTTAAAAAGTCAATTTGTAAAAAGTCAACCACTGTATTGTTTCAAAAACCATAAGACTGATATATTTTTGAAAATTATTAATTAATTATGTTTTTAAAATATTAAAAAACATGTATAATTTGGAAAAAAATGGAAAGTATTAAAACTTGGTACGTTTTCAAAAAAAAAGTCAAAGTTACTTAAATTTAGAATGTTAATAATGAGAATGACAAAAGTTAATGTAATGTAATTTACCAAATTTAAATTTTTATAAACAATTTTTAAAAAGTCAATTTGTAAAATCTATAGTTGTCTAAATTTTAATTCTCATTATGGCAAATAAATCATATTAACCATATTTACCTACTGCTAAAAAAAACATATTACCAAATTTTTGCTAACTATTATAACCTAGAAAGCATATCACTGTATATTATTTCAAAACACATATCAACACAAAAAACACATATCAACAAACATATCAACACATATCAACACCAAAAACAAATCAATGTATGTGACCGCTAATTAATCATCATCCAAAAAACGACCATAATCAAGTTTGTTAAGAGTTACCCACAACCACTGTATTGTTTCACAAACCACCACGACTTAGGACCAAAAGTATGCGATTTATATCCAAAAAACTACCCACTGAATCCCATCCTAATTACCATCAACCCTAACTACTTTAGAGAGCTTGAACAGACCTCGTTTTTCAAACCAACGGAAATGCACCTGATCACCAGCCTGCAAATCATTGTCAGCAACAAAGACAGACATACCTTTGATGAAAAAACGCTTACTCGATCCCCTGTCTTCAATACCTACAGAGACACCCCAGCTATTTTGCTCAGCATCCTTAATTGTCAATGAGCGCGGCCTGTTCAAGCCGTTGTCCTTCGCCCATTGTGTCTTCATCCGCTAAAACAAATAATCATACATGAAATTTGTTATAAAAGGGTTTATATAGCATCAAAATAATTATAACAGATTGCTTAAACATATAATACTTACAAAATGCCTGTCAACAACAAAAACAACTGGAACGGCCCAATCTTCTATATCGTCAACATCTTCATCCGATCCAGAGTCATCATCATCAGTTTCCATATCATCATCATCATCTGAATAGTCTTCTCCATCGTCATCATCAGAAACCACAGCTATTTCCTCCTGATTAACTTGGTCATCCTCGGGCTGTTCAACGTCCTCCCACAACTCCGGAGGCAGGGTCAGCTTGTTCTTTTCAAAGATGGACAACTCCAATGTTTTCTGTTAATTTTACAATGAAACACATGAAAGGTGTACAAATTAATGATATAAATCTAAAACAAAATTAATGATATTTTTTGAAATTTGAAATCGACAAACAAACCTCGTTGTAAATTTGAAACACCATCAGATGATCCGCTGTTATGTTAAACCTCTGTTTCATGTACGGCCATCCCTGGGTAATGAAAATCTCATGACCATCGTATTCAAGTTGGATCTGGAAAACATGGCCTGCAAAGAAGATGATTTTCCAGCATACTGTTATGATTAGGAACATCAAAATTTTAAAAAGTCTTATTATCTAACAATATATTATATACATGATATTACCTGGAAATGAGCTAACCATAATCGGTTCCATAGGAGGGTTTCGATTGTACAAACCATGATGAACGAAGGCACTTATATGCTGGAAAGTTGAAAAACAATGTTGAAACATTAGTACATATTAATGTATTTAAGGCGTTATGTCATGTTTATAAACATCATTTAAAAAACATACCAGCCGATTCAGATCACTGAGCGGGTCATCAAGTTTGCAGTAGAAGTACTTGCCCGGTGCAGCTATGGCATCCTGATGGAAAGTATACATATTAAAACAGTTGAGCATTTCTTCGTACTCAAACACAAAGTGACAACCACTTGGGTAGTTTAGCGTTGTAATCATGTGCTTCCACCCATTGTAAAAAAACCACTTCCCAGCGATATTGATCACTTTAACTTCGAATGATCTCTGATCCAACGTATGAATTCTGGTCATGCCAGTAGGGTATCCATACTTTGAAATCCATTCCTTATAATCTGCGGGCAACGCCTACAAATCAATACAAAAAATTTTGATTATAAACTAATCTCTTGGATTTTCAGTTAATAAACATTATACATCCGAATACTGTACAGTGATCAATGAAAATATTCTAACAACAAACAGAGTTTTAAGGCATAAGAAAGGTCGCTTACCATACACACACGTTCTCTTCCCTCTGATTTAACCCAAAATCCATAAACCATTCTGCAACGACCTTTAGAGCAACTGTATTATTAGTAAAAACATATTAAAACATGATATCATATAACTAAAATTGAATCATTTGATGAATACATAAGTGGCAAATCTGTATTTTATTAAAACCTATTCAATTTTGAAATCAGATTAATTTTGGAAAAATCCCAAATTGAAAACTTTATATAATCGAGTCATATTTTTTGATGTTCATACAAACTTGATTCCAAAAAAAACAACAATCTAATCTTCGGAAAACCAAAGTTTGACCTAACATCATCTATTTACATCAAAAATAAAACACTGTGTTAGTCCATCAAAATCCATTCAAGAACCCTAATAAAACAATCAAAAAAACTAATCAAACAATTGAAAAATTTATATAATCCAGCCATATTCACAATGTTCATACAAAGTTGATTAAAAAAAAATAAGAATCTAATCTTCTGAAAACCATAGTTTTTAAGAACATCATCAGTGTAAAATAAAAATAGAAAACAATGTTTGAGCACAACAAAATCCATTCAATAACCTTATCAAAAAATCAACAAACCTAATCAAACAATCAAGAACCCTAATTAAGGGCAAACGAATGTTTTCTTTCTCGTAACATAAACACAAGAATTGGAACAATAATAATCAAATCAAAACAGGGAAAAAAAAAAGACTCAATCGAGAAAGAGATTAGAAATAAACGAAAAAAAACACAGTAACAATGAGGGATAAACATGGATTGATTAAAATAAGAATGAAAGAGAGGTTACCTTTGATTGGATTTGACGGATTTGGGCGATCGCCGGTAATCGCTGGGATTAGGGTTTGGAGAGGTTTGTTTGAGAAGGAGGCGATGAGTATGTGTTGCTTATGTCCGTGTTTTTTTGTTGTGTTTTTATATTTTCTTTTTTTTTTTTTTTTTTAAATCAAAAAGTTTATTAAATCCCACAATGAGACACTTGGCACAATATGATTGGCTCCACAATTGAGGATGAATGTGGGAGTGCCAAGTGTACTCATAGACTTTTGTTTATTAGGTATATAGATTATTATTAGTATTAGTATTAGTAGTAGTATTATACTTGGTGCTCTAGACTTGGGTGTTCATGGCTCAACCAAAATTCCTCGTTTACGCTTCAACGACCATGACCGCCTGCTCTCAAGTGTTGGTGTCCTGATTAAAATTCTTTCTTTTTAAGCCCATTTTCTCCAAACACCTATAAAATAATAAAATAGATAAATGAATAATAAAAACGACTCAAGACTAATAAAAATCTAATTAAACGCTAAAATAAATAAAATAGATAGGTACAAGCCTAAAACTAATAAAAGGACTCGAAAATGACTACAAAATACAAAGGAAATTAGATGTGTTTTGCAACACATCAATTACACTAATATTATCAAGACAATCAAACAACAAATACACACGAAACACGAAACAAAACAAGCACTCACGTGACAAGCGTCAATTAACCAAATAGCCACCCCCACATGATGTTCATAAGTGTCCCCAATTATAGTGTATTAAAACGCTACTGATTAACGACCATGGACATAATGAACATAATGAATCGAACAGTGACCAATGAGAGTTTGAGGCAGCAGTGAACAGTGGTGGTAGATGGTGGTTTGCAGGTGATGATCGACGGAGGATGGTGATTGTTCGGATGGTCGCAGTGGGAGGTGACGGAGGGTGGTTATGGTGGGTTATCGTGGTGATTGTGGTGGTTAGTTGTGGATGGATTATGATGGAGGTGGGGGATGGTGGTAGAAGACGATGGTGATGATGATTGTGGTGGTGAATGGCGATGGTGTTGGTTGTGGTAGTTTAGGGTAGACGATCTGTTGGGTTTATTTTATTTTTTTCAGATTTTAAAATGTGGCCGCGGGTCGCCGTCTGATCTAGGGTTGGCCACGCGCCCCGCGACCCAATTTAGAATTTTAAATTATTAAGGATAGTCGCGGTACGCGGAGGAGAACAATGGTCTCTCCGCGACCCGCGGCGACAACATTATATCAAACCATCAGGTCTGTTGCTGTTTTGCCGCCATTTTTCCAAAAATCTTACCCAAATCAATCCAAAATTGTCCGAAACGAGTGTCTTAACACAACTATACCTACCACATACCTGGGAACATGATCTTGTGCTCATTTCACGCTTCCAAGTCATATGCAAGACCTAAAAAAATTCTCAAACACACAAAAACGACGAAAACGCCCAAAACAGACAAAAATGACAAAATGCTATACACACACACATACACACGCACACATACCTTTAATGGGATGTTTAAGTTGGAAAGCCTTCGAAAAGGCTTACCGAGTCAATGTCATGTCCCAATCTCTCCTTTCCATCCCAAAACTTGTTTGGAAATGGATCATGTGCATTATGAGTCGACTTATTCAATAAGTTGCCAAACTTCATATGCTCGATTTGTGGTTGCTTTTCATCCGATGGCTTCTTGTCTTTGGCACATATTTCTTTCACTGTGCCATCCTCATCTTTTCCTCTTGTTTCAACCACGTGCTGATCCTCATCTTGGTAATCGTTTTTGACGTCCAATTTGACACTACCTTCAATGTATTTTTCAAAACACTCCTCATCAACAAACGGGTTAATTCTCGTTTACCACTTTTGATTCTTAACGTTCCGTCAACACAATTTATAAGCGCATCCATAGTTGCTAGAAACGGCCTACCTAAAATCACCATAGGTTGTGTCTTTTGAACCCCGGTTGCATAGTCTACAACCAAAAAGTCAATCGGGTAGCAAAAGTCTTCTACTTTTACTAAAACATCCTTTAAATTCCCCTCGGTTTCCTAAGAGTTTGATTGGCCAAAACCACGTTAATATTCGGTTTTTGCAAAGGAGCAAAATTGTTTTGGTCGAATAAACTCCCGGGCAAAATACTAACACATGCTCCAAAATCAAGAAGTGCCCTTTCAATTTTAAAAGTTCCAACTTGTATTGAAATCAAGGGTACTCCCGGATCTTGGAGTTTCGAGGGAGTGTCATCTTCAATTGGAGTGGGATTAATTTCGTTTGTTTCATTAACCGAGTTATTCAAAGTCAAAGTGCATGAGGTTGTATTATTCTCCACTTCCACACTCTCCTCGGTAACTATTTCTTTTAAAACTTTTCACAAATTTGTTCATTTAAATTTTCAACTTTTGATTCAATTTGTGACATATGTTCTTGTTCCCGCTCGTTCTCTTTTTCTACAACTTCACTTACATCATCAACAAGTGATGATGGTAAAGTTGTTCCATTACCTACATTTTCATCCTGCACAGATAAATTTACAGCATTAACATGAGCATTTTGGTTGTTTCTTGTTCTTGATTCGGGACGTTTCTGCGTTGCAAGGACATCACTTGAAGGATTTTCTGAAATGCCTTTACTCCCAGCTAGTTCTTCAGCGAGTTGTACGACTTGCTTTGCTAACGCCTCGTGTGACCTGGTCATTATCTGAAACGATCTCATAACCTCTGATAGGTTGGTTTCTTCTCCCCCGCCTTGATTATTAGAGGAACTTCCTTGTTTATAGCCTCTTTGGTAGTTGTCACGGTTACCATACCCTTGGTTACCTCCATTTTGATAATAATTCCTTTAATAATTTCCTTGGCGATTCTGATATGATTGCCCACCTTGACCTCCTCCTTGTGTACCTGGTTGGAAATTAGGATCATTTGTTTAGCTGGGTTTCCATTCCTGAAATTGGGATAATTTCTCAACCCTGGATGATAAGTGTTGGAGTTCATATCATAGTTCTTCTTGTCTCCATACACTTGGTTTACTTTTGCCTCCTGTCCTGCAATAACAACACGCTCATCAGTTGCATGTCCTGTATCGCCACAAAGTTCGCATGCCTGGAATTGTACAGATGAAACATCCCATTTCTTCATCCGGGTTCGCGTTCCAGGGTGGCAATCCTATCCTGCGAACTCGAGTAAATTTCCGCCATGGATTTAGAAATAGGCTTTTTAGTACGCATATCCGCTGATTCTTCTGCCCTGGAATTCTTACTCATTTGCTCAAGAAAGTTCCAATCCACCTGTCCATGATTAGATAATAGAGTACCATTGCTAGTGGATTTTAAATATTTTCTCTCATCTTTGTTAAGTCCATGTACAAAACATTTAACAAGTTCCCATAATTCGATTTTATGATGTGGACATTTCCTAAGCATGTCAGTAAAGCGAGCAAACACCTCATGTAAAAGTTCCCCTGGAAGTTGTTGAAATTCTCTAATTTCAATTCTAGCATCATCAGTTTTAGCGATGGGATAGTATTCATCTAGGAAGACTTGTTGCATATCTTCCCATGTATAAATACTATGTGGAGGCAAGGTCAAGAACCAACTCTTGGCCTTGTCTTTAAGAGAGAATTTGAACAATCTTAAACGTACCTCATTCTGGTGAAAATTGTGACCCCCGCAGGTTTCACAAACAAAAGAAAATTCAGTGAGGTGCATGTAAGGATCTTCATGGGCCAAACCATGAAAATGTGTAAGGATACCTACATAGTTAGAATGCAGTCAAAACTTCTTCACTCGGCTGGTGGTGGTACTATAGGGGATTCATTAACTGAGACAGCTGGTCAAAATCTCCCATGTACTCCTTGAGCAATATCCTATCGTGGTCTAGGAAGGGCATTCACTTCATGATGCCTCTGTTGCCTGTGATCTCCTGGCCTCTGCTCGGCCATACCTGCAAACTGTGGTGGATTATAATAATGATTAAACTAATGTACTTGCTGTTGGTGTCTATATTGGTGATAATTGTTTCCAATATTACTAATGTAATCATGACTACAATTATCTTCCCGTGGCTCGTAATCACCGTTGTGGAAGTCATCATAAACTCCAAAGTTACCATCCCTATGGCTTCCCAAACCTGTATTATGAGATGAAATATGGTCAGAATCATCATCAGAGTAATATTTGTGAACACTCACTTTTTTAGGTGACTGATAACTAAGGACACTCGGTGTTGCATCGTCCCGTATCTCATTCCTCAATTGTGATAAATTAGGAATATGTTGATTATAAATTTCTTCCAGGTTGATGGGTTCAAACACAAGGTTTCTTTGGGCTAACATGGGGCGGCGTTGTTGTTGTGGAGATTGTGGTGGATTCTTGTTATGAAGTGGTGGACTGTGGGACCTTCCTATATTGTTGGATGTTGTAGGGGTCCATTTGGATTTCTACGGGTGGATTAAGAGGGATATGACCTCCTAACCGGTTTGCTCGGTATTGTCTTGCTAATCTCTCGATCTCTGGCTCGAATATCAAAGGAGAAGTTCTCCCTGATCGCCTCGTATGCATATACCACTGTTTCCCGCACAAGTAACACACCCAAAGTAGCACAACAAAATACATATGTACTAAAAACACAAAATAACCCCTTTTAACCAAAAAAAAAAAAAATTATAACAATCAAACAAAATTCTAAACTCACGAAAATTAATCAAATTCACCAACAAATCAAATAATACAATTAAATAACCAAAAATCACAAAAAAAAAAAAATATTCTGAATTAAATAAATTTTTTGACTAAAGCCGAAAATTAATAAATTTTATAATTTTTATATTTTTCAATTTTTAAACACCAAATCAAAACACACAAACACAAAATCACTATAAAATCACAAAATCACTAAAAATTTATAAAACTTCAAAAATCAAATATTTATCTTTCTTTTCTCAAAAATGCCGATTTTTATATTTTTATGGATTTTTATATATTTTTCAAACACAACAAGTAAACTAAAACACACAAATCTAAAACAAACAAAAATTATAACAAACAATCCTAAACAAACAAACAAAACAAAACTAAACGCTCCGATTCCCCGGCAACGGCGCCATTTTAACGTGCGACTGTCGCATGTCGCGTGAAAAGAAATTTATAAGAACTTAAATACACTAGACTAGCAATGGTAAGTAAGGCCGTCTCCAAGGAATTGGGGTTAGCTTAGTCTAGAGCTTATGAAGTTTATGTCACGAAAATCTATATGTCACTAATAACCTATTTGGATCTTTTTCCTTTTTAATAGTTTGATTGGTTTGGTATCAATATAAGCCACAAACAACCTATATCAATATTGGTAACAAATTGCAATAATAACAAGAACACTAAATCTGATTCTAACGATAATTTCAATGATAAAAACAATCACCTTCAGATCTGGTAATGCAAGAACATAGGGTTGCAACAATAAAATGACAAGTATATGATGTTCACTGTTATACACGCGAGGACAAATAACCACGACTTAGGCATCAACACTTAGCATCTAGGCCTAGAGTATGCTTTATCATTCACGTTCACTAAATCCACTATATTATGTTAACGCATAAATGACAGAATTCATCTCATGAGTTTAAACACATAGACATATCTAAACCTGCAGTGAGTCCAACCCAATATCATGACAATTAAGATAACAACTGTGTCATCGCAGATTACAATCAAAATACATAGTCAAATGATTGTTACAACCCAAAACTTACAAAACCTTCACCCGGAGGTGAATGGGTGGTCGCCAAAGAAGGAGAGGTGGTCGTCGGAGGTGGAGGTGTGGTCGCCGGAAATGGAGAGGTGGTCGCCGGAGGTGGAGGGGTGGTCGCCGGAGAAGGATGGGGGGTCGACAGAGGTGGAGGGGTGGTCGCCGGAGATGGAGGAGTGATCGCCGGAGGAGAGCACCTGTCACCGGAGAAGGAATTGGGTTTGTTTAGGGCTGCAAACGAACCGAACGAACACGAACAAGGCTTTGTTCGTGTTCGTTTGTTAAGGAAATCATGTGTTCACGAACAGTTCATGAACACTTGCTGAACGAGATTTTTTGTTCGTGTTCGTTCGTTAAGAAAACACTTGTGTTCGTGTTCGTTTGTTAATTTTTTTCATGAACGCATACGAACACAAACGAACATTAATGAACACAAACAAGTGTTCATGAACACAAACGAACACAAAGAAATGTTCATGAACATAAACAAACACAAACGAACATATATTAACTTTGGAATAAAATATAATTCTTAAGATATCAGCTAGATCCACCTAAAATATAACTAAACTATCCAAACATATTTACCTCACATATATTATTTATTTGGGTAAATAAAAGAAAATAAAAATTATAAACCCTATTAAACTATCGAACATAAACGAATATGTTACCGAACGTTCACGAACATAAACGAACGAACACGGCCTCTGTTCATGTTCGTTCGTTTAACTAAACAAACAAAATTTTTTGTTCGTGTTCGTTCATTTATTAAACGAACGAACACAAACGAACTTCCCGCCGAACGGTTCATGAACTGTTCGCTGAAAGTTCAGTTCGTTTGCAGCCCTAGGTTTGTTTAAAAAGTTTGACTAATGGGCAAAAATGGTCCTTGATCTTTTAAAAGTTACATTTTTTGCTAGAAAACTAACTAGGTCTGTTAAAAACTAGCCCCAGTTAGTTTTGGTCCAATGGAATAAAATACAAGACAAGTTGGGACTATTGCCTTACAACTTTCAAGTTAGGATTATTTAATTCCATTTCCCCCCCTTTTTTAACCGCCAACAAATTGATGTTATGGCTACCCGTGGCACTCACGATTGTGAAAGAACCCATACGTTGTTCCCGCACACAAATAGCGCTGGGTAGCTAGAACCCACCTAGTCATTAGATCTAGAGAAAAGCCCGACCCCCACCCGCCCAACAGTGTACACATTTAGTTCGTTAGTGTTGCATTATGTAACCAAACAGTGTGTTCTTTCGTTGATGTGTTCTTTTGTTAATAAGAAAATTTCATATGCGAGTTAGGGATATTATTATAGGGGATCATAATCGCGGGTGCAAGTGACGTTTTGCATATGAATGTATCCAGTTTGTTGGGCTTTATTGAACGTTATAAAAATGTTGAATAATATGTTATTCTTATTTATTTATTATTGTTTTGTTTTTAAAAACTATGTCATTTTTTATACATATACACCAACTAGAGTTATTCCCACGCGCAACACGCGGGGATGAATGGGCGGGTCCATTGCAATCATCGATTGAATAAATCCAAGTGGTTTCATATTGACCCATTTATAAGCAAACAGGCGCAAAATCGCCACCTCTACTAAATGTGACTACTAGTTAAGGCTTAAACCAAAATCCATATCCATAATATGCTATAAGAAATTAATTCATAGAAATATCTCTTACAGCAGTCACAAAACAAACAAAAAATGAAACAAAATGGCATACATTGATTGCAATTTATGCTTGACAGTCTGTAAAAAACACTTGAAAGAAACTTGGGGATAATGTGCTTGCGGACACTCGTATTTTTTATGATCAGAAATCATAATTTCCGAGCTCCAAATCGCATACTAGTTAAACAGTAACTGTTTGCGTCGTTTGTCGCGATTAGAAACATTTCCTGTGGACAATGGATGGTCCAGATTCATCATATTCAGCCTTTGCTATCCACATCTGCATCATATTAACATACAGTCAAATCGACACTATCAATGCGTAAGAAGGGGGGGGGGGGTATATGCAGCAGCAATTAATACTGACCTGCTGGAAGGTGCTGAGAGATGCTAAAATAGACCCGCCAATCCAGACACTATACTTCCTTTCGGGTGGGGCAACAACCTTGATCTTCATGCTGCTCGGCGCTAAAGCAGTAATCTCCTTACTCATCCTATCGGCGATACCTGGAAACATAGTAGTACCACCACTGAGCACAATGTTCCCATACAAGTCCTTCCTAATATCCACGTCGCATTTCATTATGGAGTTATAAGTTGTCTCATGAATGCCAGCAGATTCCATTCCTATCATCGACGGCTGGAAAAGCACTTCTGGGCACCTGAACCGCTCTGCACCGATAGTGATCACCTGCCCGTCTGGCAGCTCAAAACTCTTCTCAACTGATGAGCTAGTTTTCGACGTTTCTAGCTCTTGCTCAAAGTCAAGTGCAATGTATGCCAGTTTCTCTTTCATATCTCGGACGATTTCTCGTTCGGCACTTGTGGTGAACGAATAGCCTCGTTCAGTCAGGATTTTCATCAGGGCGTCAGTTAGATCACGGCCAGCCAGGTCCAGTCGCAGTATGGCGTGTGGCAGTGCATAACCTTCATAAATAGGCACCGTGTGGCTCACACCGTCCCCAGAGTCAAGAACAATACCTGTAAAACGAAACAAGTACCAGATATATCGTTCATATGTTTATTATACGCGTTACGCTAAACATATCCCAACGCTTTACTAAACTTACCAGTTGTACGGCCACTAGCATACAAGGACAGAACAGCTTGAATAGCAACATACATTGCAGGCGAATTAAACGTTTCGAACATAATCTGAGTCATTTTCTCCCTGTTAGCTTTCGGATTAAGGGGCGCTTCTGTAAGTAGCACCGGATGTTCTTCTGGCGCCACACGGAGTTCGTTGTAAAACGTGTGATGCCATATTTTTTCCATGTCATCCCAGTTATTCACAATCCCATGTTCAATTGGATATTTCAAGGTTAAAATACCACGTTTGGATTGCGCCTCGTCACCAACATATGCATCTTTTTGTCCCATACCGACCATGACTCCAGTGTGTCGTGGACGTCCAACAATGCTGGGAAACACTGCTCTTGGCGCATCGTCTCCAGCGAAACCAGCCTTAAGTAGGAAAAACATTGAGTTACAATATGAAATTATAAACTGTTTATCTAGAAAAGAAAACACATGTAATTTATCTAACATGACCATATAATATACCACACATGAAACAGACTATAATGCCACTTTTAAGTTTGATACCTTGACCATTCCAGTTCCGTTATCGCAAACAAGAGGCTGAATATCTTCGCCATCTGCCATTTTTTAGTACCTGTTTGTTTTAATATAATGTTGCAGCATCAAATATCAAACGATAATACCATTATGATTATTATTCGAAAACTTAATTGTATGAATACCATTTCTGATGTTATGTTACTAATTCTGCTACACAAAACAATGAAACATAGCTTTTACTGCAACATTTTTCAATTTTTGGAATATAACTTTTAGCATTGAATAGTTTCTTCAAGCATCAAACACAACAAATTACATAAATTGATTGAAAAAGCTTCATATATATGAAACCTACAATAATAGTAATAAAACTAAATTTAATCGCTAAATGAATCAAAATCGCAACTGCTATAGCGCATATCAACACGACGAATAACTACTACAAATACAAGCGAATAAACACAAAGTTCATGAATAATAAAACCTAACGCTTGACGGTGTGGGGTAACGCCAGCCAACACATCAGACTTTAACGGCACCCTGTTAACGAGCGTGAGAGGGCCGTCGTAAGGGTGTGGGGTCAACCCCAATGCACCAACCACACTTTTTTTCTTTTTAATTTTTAGTTAAACCACAACGTGATATTTAAAGAGTGAGTTAGTTAAAGCCCATTGTCTACATGACAGTGACATGAAAGATGAAACGTTAGATATAATATTTCATCATCAAACATACAAAACAAATAGACCCACAAGTAATTCACACAACATCATACAAAAAACATATAAACAACATAATCAATGAATCAAGAACAACATGGTAGTTAAAAGTTGGTTACTTAAAAGCCCATTGTCTACGTGTCAGTGACATGACAGGATGTCATGTTACGTTCCATCACAACGCATGATAATATCATACAATAAAACATATGAACAACCACATAATCAATGAATCAAGAACAACGTGGTAGTAAAGTTGGTGACTTAAAAGCCCACTGTATACGTGTCAGTGACATGACAGGATGTCACGCTAAATCACAACGCATAATATCATACAATAATAAAACATATAAACAACAACGTAATCGACGAACGAACAACAAAAGAAAAATCAAAGAATGAGAATATATAAACCTGGTAAATAATTAAATTGGATTTCTGGAAGGTGAATGATAATCCTGATTGAAACAAATTAAAGGGAATAGGATGGAGTAAAAAAAGGAGTGATGGGTTAAATCATAAATGTAGATGAAAACAGGCCGATTTACACGTAAATCCATTGGTAAAAATTGATGGTTTCACGATTAATTAGGATCATTGGTAAATACACTCCCTATTTTTACTTTATACACTCCCTTTCTAAAAATAACACTTTAAAACTTTTCATATTTCATCCCTTAAAAAAAAGATAATTTTAATTTCTACATTCTCACCTATTTTGCTCCTCGAATGTAGAGGACATGGATCACCTCTTCTTTAATTGCCCAATGGCTAAATCCCTTTAGATCATGGTAGACAACATCACTTATATAAAATATTTCATATATACAGAAGGTGTGTATACAACAATTATGGAGTGATTTTCTTCTTACAATAAATGGGTGATACCAATTCTCTGACTATTCAACAGTATGTTTAAAAATTAAATTTATATTGATCGGTTATTACTTATTAACTATGATCGACATCACCAAGATAACCTCAGTTAAAGAGCTTCTTTTGAAATTGTTAGCCTTTGAGTGAGTAAATCATAGAGGTCATAATGTGAATATTTGTTGGGATAAATGGTTTATTAATCTATTTTTAGGGGTTCGTAAAATGTAATCTGAATATCTTATGTAGTTTGAATGGGCTTTCTGGGTTTTTGTATGTGGTTTTTATATTATATCCATGTTGCCGGTAAAAAAAAAAAGTAGTCATGTTTCTTAATGCAACTTTTAAAAAATTAGAAAATAAAAGGTTTGATTGTATATATTTAAAAACTTTAGGGAGGGAGTGCAACCAGTAGAAATTAAAAAAAGGGGAGTGCATTTAGCTCGGGCTCAAAGTTAAACGAGTAAACTTGGCTTGACTCGTTTGTATTATTTAACGAGTTGAGATTTGAATTCGAGTTCGTCCTGTAAAAAGCTTGTGACTCAACCGTAGTTTAATCTAAAATTAAACTTTATCGTTTTTTATAGAATGGCTAACTAATATTAGGAGATCTCTAGTGTGTATCTATACTACTATATAATTAGTTGAGCATTTCATAATCATTTTTTTTTTTTGAAAGGAGAACTTCATTTAACACGGCTCGAAGCGTCCTCAAAGCAAGGACCTACGAGCAAAAAACAAGCCAAACAACATCAGTCCAATGGACAAATACACCAGTTCTTCCAATTGACATTTTTAAATCTAGACCTATTACGAAACCAAAAAAACGACGTAGATTTAACAACTTCCACAATCTCTATACGCCTTCGGCTTTTGTTGTTGAAAATCCGATTATTTCGCTCGTTCCATAGCACCCACATAGTAGTATACACGATACCACGCAAAATGAACCTCTTGTCTTTAGGCCGAGTATGAGACTCCGATACTTTAAGCAGATCCAAAACATCGAACACATAACTATGATCCATCCGGCACCAAGCTTCTATACGGAACCAAACTTCTTGAGAAAAAATGCAACCTGTGAAAAGGTGCAGTGCTGTTTCCATAACCTCCTGACAAAAACCACAAGCCGTTCGATGGATGATCACACCTCGCTTGATGAGCTCCGCAACTGTTGGAAGACGATCTCTCACAAGTCTCCAAACCATGATTTTGCATTTAAGGGGTACCCAAGTCTTCCAATTTATCAACGAACTATTATCTCCAACATCGTTGTTCGATATCAGGCCTCTAGCCGAAGACACTATGAATCCACCATCCTTATCTAACTTCCATTTCCATAAGTCTCTTCCACCCCTCAAAGAAAATTCATGAATATCATTAAGAATTTGAAATAATTCGGACACCTCCTCATTCGAAGAAGGGGATTCGCGCCATTCCCACTGCATGATTTTGGAATTATTGAGCCAAAGAATACATTGAGAGACCAAAGCCCATTTGTTCCTGTCATGCCGAAAAAGGTTCGGGTATATAACTCTCAGGGGAGCTTCTCGTAACCAAGTATCACCCCAAAAATGTATAGAATGCCCATCACCTAATTCTCCAACAAAAAGGGAGTTAAGAGATGACCCGTTTGGTGTTTTTTTCTCTCCTACTTTAACAATATATTTCCAACACCCGTTCAACGACACATTACAAGGAAGCATCACCCACGGCCTGCTCGAGCCATGACATCCCCGAATAATCTTCTTCCAAATGGTATTATCTTCTTGTTTAAATCTCCACGTCCATTTTAATAATAACGCTTCATTCACATCTTGTAAATTGGACACTCCCAACCCACCCTTATTTTTCGGTTCAGTGACAACATCCCAAGCCACCCATGGAATCTTTCTCTCTTCGCTAGCACCCGCCCATAAGAATCGCCTCATAATGGTCTCAATAGAATCAATCACCGCCTTGGGGGCTTTGTAAAGAGAAAAATAATATATCGGTAAACTTTCGAGCACCGACTTAATGAGAGTTAAACGCCCACCTATCGATAGAGTTCTCGCTTTCCAAGAAGAAAGCCGGTTTCTAACAACTTCCACCACCGGCTCCCAATTACAAATGCGTGGCATCTTCGCCCACACTTGAATGCCAAGGTAGTTAAAAGGGAAATCACCTCGCTTACAACCCAAGAGCTCCATCATATTATCCACCTCAAAGTCCTCCACCCCTACCCCATTTCATAATCATTTAAATGGGCAATATTGTAATTTCATCTATTGGACAAAATAAATTAAATACATCACTAATTAATCTATACTACTATATAATGGGAGATGGCTAAGAAGGTAAATTTACATCTTTTTTAAGATGGCATATCAAGAGTCTTAATATAAATCTATAATTTTTGTCTAATTTCTTCCTTTTATGCCCTCTTGTACAACATTTAATGCCAATTGTATATGCATCTAATACATACTTTATATCCATCTCAAGATGTAACTCACCCTCATAAAACACAATAAATCTTAATTGAATGCTTAATATTAAGACCTTCTCATGTCTCAAAAATTACATGCTTCCCATTCTTCTCATCTCCAACCATAGAGAAATAAAATATGCTTCCCATTTATCTATGAAAAGGGACGACCAAGCATGTGGACATATGTTAGTGCCTCTTACTAGCAGGCTTTAATGGATGCACACAAGCATATCGAGCGTGAAATGGAACGATTTATGATTTGTGAAAAGGAGACAAAGACGAAAGCTTTCTGCCTGGGTCATCAGCCTTAAACGGTATGTATTGCATTATTTGTTCCTAATAAAATATTGAACTTTGGCATACGCTTTTACTTTGTATTGGCTCAGTAACTTCAACTTGTTTTACTTTTCAAGAAACACATCTTACTAATATCATTACTTGACATGTCTAGGTTACTCATGATGCAAACCACGACAAAGTTCATAGCTTTCGCATACAGAAAGAAACGCCATTTAACTAATTCTAGGCATTTTTCATTGCTCGATTTGTTTTACTGTTGATTTGTAAATTTTGGTCCTTTTACATTGTTAATAATATACCTTTAGTTGTTGGAAACATATACTTACTTATATTCATCATATATTTATGGTGTGCAGGATGAGATTGCTAAAGAATTGGTGTGCCTATTCAATTTCAACACTTCTTGTATGGCCAAAGAGGCAGAACCGCACACATCATCCTAATCGGCCTTCAACAGCTTTGTAGGAAACCCAATCGGAATTGTTTTTCTTTAATTGCTAATATCTTTTATAAATGTTAATGTGTTTTATCTATAGATTTGAGATCAATATTTATCATGTTGCTATTGGTTTTATTATCAAGCTGAACTCAAAACTGTTATTGGAACTGCATGTTCGGTAATTGAGGGAAGTTTCCAATAAGAATCACAACGCTAAACTGAAAATGTTCTTGGAGATCGAGATTGGATCGGTAATATCTTCCCGTCGTTTTATTTCACTGCTGCTTTAATACAGTTTGTTTGGTTGAAACAGGCCGAGTCAGGATTTGGTTGCCTTGCATACAATTTGTTTTTGGTCCAAGTTTTACCTTTATATAGTTTCCAATATAGCATATTCGATTATTAGGAAGTTGTATACATTGTAGATAATTTTTGAGTGCCTTTCAAAGAGTTTGATAAATATTATGTCCAAAGATGTACAACATTGTAATTTTGTATTGTGTACAAATATTTAAACATAATTTACAATACACTTACAGCCAATTTTGAGGGATTAAAGTTGGACATTCATCATACTTTTTAGACACTTTAGGGCCATCTTAATCAATTCAATTCATACTAACCTTTCATCTTCCTTGGTGGTACATCATAATGAATACAATATTAACTACACAAATGGTGATTAGTTCACATTTCAATCATCATTCACATAACATTGTTATAAATAAGAAATTCACTTTAACCAAATATTTAATTTGGAAATTCGAAATCGTCTCTTCGAGTTCCATAACTCCATCTTCTTGAAACTATAAGTTCTTCCATGCCCATCACCCATATGTTCGCATCTTGCTGGTTCTTCTATTCGATTGACAATCTGTTGATGCTGCTAAGGTTGAATTTCTATTTTATTGTTTTTATAGTTATCTGTTCTTGATTTTTTTTTTTTTGTGTTTCTTTGATTTTATAATATAAATTCATTGCTATTTTTCAGGTGTCTATTTAAAAATTAAAATGTGTTAACCTATACGGCTCCATAACATTAATATGACCAATACCCATTTATAAGGCCTAAGGAGCAAATTTTTAAGGCTCAATCAGCCTCACAAAGGGGGTCGCAGTGACCAGGCCCGGGCGACTGTTTACCAAAAACACAGGTCTCCGCAAAGTTACCGGGTATGCGAGTTTGATGTAGCCCATTTGATATCTTCGTATCCGAGAGGGCCAGCTACCCAGCCAATCTTCATAATTAAATACCGTCCCATAGATCCTATATCTATCTATATGAAAAAGAAATCATGTAACGAAGTGGATTATTATTTGTACAATTGGTACTTCGAACTTGGAACGAGCATGAAGAAATTAACGATACTTCTTTATCTTTTGAGTTGTTCTGCCGGATCGGTCGCTCAAGATCTTTGGTCTCTACCCGGACCCGATGAAAAAAATGGGATCACTCCTTATGGACTCGTTGAGAATGATTCTGGTCTAGTTCGTGGCCTATTAGAAGTGGAAGGCGCTCTGGTGGGATCCTCACGGACATGCAGTCAGTTTGATAAAGATCGAGTGACATTGCTTCTTCGACCCGAACGACGCGATACACGAGAGAATCGATTAAACTAAATATAGAATATCACATTTTATATTATCGCTCCCGCGGCAACGCGCGGGCTTCCTACTAGTACTTAAAGGTTACATAAATTTGATTATGCATATAACTTTTAATTAGTCAAAGAGTTAAATATTAACATCATACATATTACAATTCAAGAGTCCCTCAATCATTTTTAATGTCTCTAAAACTTAACAAAACCAACTCAGCGTGGAGCTGGAACGTCAAAAAAAAAATGAATATAGTTAACTCTCTATTTTGTAGAATGCAAACGGAAAAGCACTAACCATTTTCATTTTCAATTTCCTTTATGTTTAACTAACATTGCTGGAAGGATCCGTTTCAACTTTCATCTTATCTATTGGCATAACCAATCTTTCTTAAATGACTATCTTTAAAAAATAAATTAAATCAAATCATTAAACATGTTTTTATAATGGTTTATTTTATATCACAATCACGAGAATTAATTCAGTTGGGTAAACTCACAAATATCTCTTGAAAGTGTTCTTGAAATTGCCAATAACGCCGCCGTAGCTATGCCTTCGCTCTTAGGTGTTACATACCACCATTTGAACCTCGCTTCCAATTGAGTTAAGTATTTTTGAGGCGTACTACTTTTAGGTATTTTGTATGATACTGAGTGTTTTAAGCACTAAAATAGAAGTTAATTTTTTTTATAACTGACTAGGTTAAAGTCTCATGCTCTATAACTAACTTAGGGCCTATTTGGTAGCCTCTTTACGAAGCTTTGAACCATTCAACTCTGAATGGTTCAGTATTCAGACTGTTTGTTTCAACCTAAAAAAGGCTCTGAATGGAATGGTTAAGAGCTAAACCATTCAGACTTAGTGCATAGCTGAACCATTCAACACTTAATCATTCATAGTTTCTTAACCATTCAGAACTCTTAATGATTCGACACTTATTCAACCAAACAGCCCTTAGTTTGTTGTGGTTCAAAGCTGAACCAAATCACCCAGTCCTAAAATAACCAATCTAAATGTTGTGCTCTCGCTGCAACGTGTGGGCACCCCACTAGTTAATAGACTGGCTAATATTCTATGGCATCATCTATATCTATATGTTGTGTTTATTCGAGTAAATTTAATGTTATGTATCTTAAATATACGTAAATAAATTTTGATAGTTAATTTATTTGCTAGCCTTTTACATGATAGGAACTAGGGGTGCAAACGAGCCGAGCAGCTCGCGAGCTACTCGAGCTCGGCTCGGCAAAAAGCTTGAAAAGAGCCGAACTTTATCGAGCTCGAGCCGAGCTTGAGCCTAAAACAAGGCTCGTTTATTTATCGAGCTCGAGCTCGAGCCTGGCATGTGAAGCTCGTTAGGCTCGTCGAGCCTTATCGAGCCTGTAATATTAGTTTTTTTTTAAATATTTAATAATATTTACCACTCATTTAAAGTTGCTAAGTAAACGAGCCCCGAGCTCGAGCTTCACTTATCGAGCTCACGAGCCTATATGAACTATTATTTATACTATTTTTATTTAACATATTAACCAATAAATAATAAACGAGCCGAGCCCGAGCCGAGCTCGAGCTTCAAAAATTACAAACGAGCCAAGCTCGAGCTTTGAAAATAAAGCTCGAATCGAGCCGAGCTCGAGCTCTTATAACTTAATCGAGCTCGAGTTCGAGCCTGATCGAGCTCGGGCTCAGCTCAGCTCGTTTGCACCCCTAATAGGAACCTAATCAAAGGATTTTACTTAAAGTGAAATTATGTCTTGCTTTACTTAAAGTGAAATCATGCCATAAGTTCTAATAGTTAAATAAATTTTGATAGTTGCATTCTTGCGTCTTGTGATGTGGTGGTAACTAACTTAGTGTGTTAACATGGAAGTTATGGGTTTAATACCCACTGACAATTAACATTAGAGGAATTTATGGGAATAATTCAAGTGAAAATTGTCTATGTAGAGGACAAATGGGGTTGGGGCCATGATAGGGAGATTTGTTTCACAATTAAGGAGGAAGTGACACAAGCTTTGACGAATTATAACATAATTGGTCATCCTTATTTTATAATGCGATGGTGCAATTGGGCTCGCAAATATGTTAGTTGGAAGGCTCTTGCAGGCAGGATTCCCATGGTTTCTGAGTTGATTTGCAGATGAATTCCAATGGGAAATCAGAGGTATGTTAGATGCAGTTACGGGGAGGAAACTATTGATCATTTACTAGTTAACTGTGTGGCAGCAAAACAAGTTTGGTGGTCTATTGGAGTGTGGAGTGAGGTTCCTGCGCTGGCTCTATGCAGTTCTGTGAAGGATCTTTGAAGCTGGTTGAAGAATGGAAAGGGAAATCGACACGAAGGAAAACCCTTCTTATGATTGTTATGACAACATTTGTGATTGATTTGGTGGGATAGACACGATAGAGCATTCGATATGGGGTGGGTCACGCGTCTGATTTAATAGACGAGATAAAAGAATCCACTTATTTGGACATGAAGATCAGAGCGGGTCAAAAAAGTTAGATAAGTGATTAAAATTCGATGTAAATATTTTTTTTATTTTGGGTTACTGGTGTAGGTACTCTCATCCTCTTCTAACTCCTCGCTAGAAGGGTGGTTATTTTGGAGTGAATAAAAGTTGGCAAATTTTTTAAAAAGTAAATAAAAAATAAACCATTCCCAAACATAATCCCAAACACCCTCTTAACTTTTTTAAACGGAAATGATGATGATGGAATTTAGAGTTTTCATTAAAAAAAATTGTATTCAAAGAATTGTGCTTCTTTTAGACACTTGAAGTCGGTTGTGGGATCTGCTTTTGAGTGAAGGGAATCTTATTGAGAAAATATAGTTTGTAAAGTTGTAAGGATAGTTCTGGGCCTAACCTCCAATTAGCCAATTACTTCTTATTTTTTTAAAAGAAGAAAAATGGTTAGAGGGTACTAAGGGTGGAATGGTGACGATGATGGAGTTGTTTCGGGGTAGCTGATGGTATAAATGACATGCATTACGCAGAATTGGCGTTCGTCTTGATATACTAGTTGGGTATCGTAGGAGTGTTAAGAGTTCTCTCCCTACATCATTAACAAAGTCAGTTACTTCCCTCAAAAGGATATTGGTATTGCGTTACAATAATGTAATAACCGTTATTAGAAACAAAATATTAAAACCTGAAATAGAGATATTATAAGTAAATTCACTTTGTTCTCTCTCTTTCCAATATTTCAACACATTTTGAAATTTAAAAGAAATTACATTATCTATATCATATTTTCTCCCTATTAGCTTTTGGATTAAGGGTGCTTTTGCACAGTTAGAATATGAAATTACTAGCTGTTTGAATGTTTGACAAATTTGACTACAAAGGGTATTTTTCATGAAGAACATGAGATCCATTTTAGAATTAGCAACAAAAGTTTCTCAAATATTTTAAAAGTATAAATAAGTATTCAGTTTCTTTTGCAGCTAAATATATTGATAGAAAATACTTAGATAATCTGGCAAAGAGTGAAATTGAACAAACAGATTCGGGTTGAAACCGGGGTAGGATAAGAGTGAAATTTAACTAACCGGGTTCTCAATTCAGTTTCAATCCTATCACCCAACCTGATTAAAAAAAGATCTTAAAAAGGTAATAAACATAAATAACTTAAAAATTCACACTTTATATATTTTTTTTTTTGTACTTTTATAAGCAAGTTAACCAAATTTCGTAAAAGAACGTTATTACATGAAACACATATCTATACTTTTATTTTGAGTTACAATATGAAATAAATAAGAAATTAATACATATAGACTACAAAACGGTTTTTTTTATGAAGAATATAAGATGCATTTTGAAAAATGGTAGAAAAAGTTTCTAAAATAATTTTTAAAAAGGATAAAGAGGTAGTCCCTGTGTGGACATTCGATAAAAATTTTCAAATACTATCTCCTCCATTTTTACTCTATCTTTCATACTTAGGAACGTGCACTCCTTGGTTTCCTCCAATATCTTTGTTTCAGAGCAACTGACTCACTTGAAGATTTTATCATTTCTCCTCAACTATAATCTTTTTCTTTGTAAACTTCAACTCCTTAACATGGTCGAAGATCTCTAAAACTGATGTACAATTTACAATATCCATGCACCTTGACCACAACCCTATCATCCACCTAGGGCTATAAATGAATCAAACGAAATGTTCACGAACACACTAACGAACATAATCCTATGTTTGTGTTTGTGTTTGGGGTCAAAGTTGAGGATTTTAAGCTTCCACATATATTTCAGGTATAGTTGTTTCTTATAATGGTTTGCTAAAATTTTTATGAATTTTGTAAGAATTTTGGTAGTATCTTTTATGAGGGTTGCATTATAACATGTTTGATTAGTTTATGACTTTTTTTTTAATCTTAAACTATAATGCTATCATGAGTTTCATGTGCGACTGTATAAAGGTTTAGCTGGATGCACCTTTGATTTATTATATAGTTACCAGGTGAGTAATTTTATACGAATGTATAAGTGTAATTTGAGATCATTATTGAAATAAACTAACCATATTTGTATATTTGATCTGCTAAGGCACGCACAATGAGGGACTTATCTAATGTATCATCATTACTTCGTCCATGTGGAATATTTCTTGGAACAATGGCAAATGCTAATGTTATTGTGAAAAGAGCTAAGCGTAAATTATCATCCCTCATTTTCTTTAATTGTTTCAATGTCTTTGTGAAATACGTTGGAAAATATCCGTGTGCAAATTAGCATCAATGATATGAATTTTGTCTTGGGGGCGCCTTCATCAATTATACACCTCAAATCGCATTATTTGATTTGGTGTTTTGAGCAACCTTTGGTTGGTCATACATGCTTTTTGTATTGAATTTATGTAAAGTCAGGTTTTATTGCATAATAGCGTGCTTTTATTTGTTTGTTATATGCTTTCTTAACAAAACTTTTTCTATTTGCTTATGTTTAATGTACCTTCAAGTTCATCAACTTTTCCTTCCATCATTCTTTGTCAGGTTTGTCTGATTTTACTTTCTTTAATTCCAATTTTTTGTTTCTTGCAATTGAACCCAACTTCATTTAATTCTGGGTTGTTTGGTTTTGCTTTAATTGCTAATAGGATAAATTGTGATTTCTGATAGGAGAAGATTGAACAAAATAAAGAAAACATGAAGTTGCCCTCATGAATCAAGTTCTCTCTTATTTGTTTGTTTCCATGGATTAGCACACATATATGATTGTTTTACCATGTTGAGCTTGCTGCAATGAATTTTTAATAGAAGATTGACCTGTCAAATTTAACCTGATGTTTGCTTGGAAAGACTTAATGGTCTATTGATTAACTGAGTATTATTCTGAAATATATATATTAAGACATCATCTTCATCATAATTGTTCATCCTACGCAGGTGATTTTTCAAGCTTTGATGTAGATTTCTTTAAAAAGTCTGATGTGGTGGTCATCAGTTGCTGCTCACTAGGGACTCATGTGGTGAAATATTTGTTGATATGCAAAAGTATGTATATGCCAAGGTGATAGATTACATTTTTTGCTTTCCTACTTTTCAAGCTTATAATTTTATTTGTACATCTTAATAAACATGGATTATTAGGATCATACATACATACTTATAATTCAAGTCTCCCTTTTATTTTAAACTTCTCGCACACAACACATTTTCTTGTCATATTAGATTTGTCAACCTCGGGACGCTCCCGGGGTATAAACTAGTATATTATATATATAAAAAAAATAAATACACAAGTTTAAAGTTTAACTCAAAATTGAGAGATTAGAATCTAAAACTTGCTCATCGAAGAAGGAAAGAAGGGAAACAAGTTTGAACATGCATTACAAAAATATCATATGATCACATATGATCAAGAAATATTTGTCTATCTACATTCTATAATTTGCTAATTATTCCGCAGATGTTCTACACCAAAATTTGAAACAATCAACACAACAAACAAAATTACTAGATCGAAGGGGTTGGGGTCCCTCTAAACTAACGATTATTGACACTGCCCACTGGACCATCTGCGACAGAACTGGAGCTTAAAAGCTCGATCATGGCACGATCAGGATGATTGCGTTGTTGTTCGCATAGATCCGGCAATGATACCCCTACAATCAACCACATGTATACATGTTAACCAAGTTTTTATTATTCTATCTATGGTGTCAACGATATGATATATAGCTTTATCATTGTAATATCTCCCTATAAAGTGACCTAGTTTTCACTTATTCAATACACATAACATATTATTCGTAAATTCGTCTAGTTCTCTCACTTTTTGTTTTTTTTAACAGATCCAATTTCAGTTACTCAATACACATAAAATACTATTCATAAATTCGTCTATTTTGAAATATGAAAGAATAATATAATTAAAAGAATCAAATCTAGGGAAAACTGGTACCTTCACCAATGGCCAAATTAGAGTGAAGATCAATGATATTAGGGCACAATTGGTAACACGACGAAGAGCATAAAGTGACAATCGCGTGTTTATCAAGCAACACATCAGACGAAATACCTGTCGCGTTTCTATTAACACCACAAGCCCTAACACACTCGTCAGTCTCAATATACTCTGCCATGATCTCCACCATCTCTTCTGACGTCCGGCACTGATACTCCACTTTCCCTTTCATATCCTCAAAATCCTCCAACACACATCGCTTTCCAGAAGAGGAGATCGCGAATGAGCAGTTGTCCTTCGTCAAATCCTCGCAAATAATCTCACCTATAGATTACGAAAAACAATTGTTAAAAATAATATTGGAAGATGATCTAAATGATAGATTTCTTGATAAAGGCGAAGAATGAGTGATACATACCAAAGGTTCCATGAAGGAAGAGAGTGGAAACATAAAGGAGAACCAAAGAGAACTTCATTGGATTGGATTGTATGGAGAGGAGAAGTGTACACGAAAAAAGTGTGAGGATGTATGAAAGTAATGAGAAAATTGGACGGTCTATGGTATATGTAGGGGTTGAGTAGTTGACGAGAGATCTAGTTACAAATATAGAAAGTCTCCATGCATGAACTTTAAATTTTTAACACGTATCCACTTTATAAGTGCTTAGCATTGTTATACATTATTGTTAAGAATAGAAAAACTATGTTACTGAAGAACATAGTCTAATTATATTGAACGAAATCATCATTGCAATAACAAAGGTTTTGTTAGTAAATTTAACTCGTTATTTATTTATAAAAAAATATAAAGTATATAACTATTTGTGCCTAATTTTGAATGTAAATTGTTATTAGATTTAAAGTAATGACTAATGAACCATACTGCTTTAACAAATAGGTAAAATAAAAATACTATTACTTAACAAACTAGTGGAAAGCCCGCGCGTTGCGGCGGGTGTTCCGGTTAACATATTATGAAACGGGGTACTCATTTTTGTTACTACAAGATTCATGACAAAATTGAAAGACAAAAAAGAACAACATATTATTAAATTTTTTATTATGATAAGAAGTAAGTTTATTCCAAAAGTACTAATCATGGTAAGCCTAATATGGAGACTAATTTAAGTAACTGGGCGAGCGTTTCTCATAGTACTGCTTGTTACGATCTTTAAGCAGTTGACGTGAAGTTTCTGGATCAACCCGTCGCTTTTTAGGTGAGTTAAACATTCTGTACACAGGACAGCCACACACAAATTTGCAATATCTGATGTCGCATCTACACCGGCAATCTAGTGTAATCGCCCAGATTAACAACCTGCAATCGCCGCGTAACCACTCGCACTCTTCGGCTGAGAAGAACCAACAACCAATACGGATAGACGAACCTGCTGTAATGGCAGCCTAACCACATGTAATCGTCAAAGTAGGAGGAACCGCTCAATGATCAGGTAGGCGCCAAACGAACCTGCTGTAATGGCAGCCTAACCACATGTAATCGTCAAATTAGGAGGAACCGCTCAATGATCAGGTAGGCGCCAAGGTCTGCAGATATCTTAGATGTAAATCCACTTATAAAATCAGTCACAGATAATCAAACAAAAACAAACAGGCCAGCCACTGGCCAATCATCAGAATCAAGCTTAAACTGAATTTTCAAAACCTAGAGAATCCAACGTAATTCAGTATCGATAATTGCTTACCTAGATAAACTTGCTTCTCATAGCCCATCATATATAAATATATGTGTGTCGAAATGTTAGTTTGGAAAAAGAAATTTCAGATCATAATACTCAATTGCATGATCAATCATTTTTAATTATATAGTTACATATCCATGATCAAAACATGTCCATTTCTCAAGAATTTTTGTTATATAAATTGATATCGAACAGTAATCAACTACCATATATGTGATTCCTATTGTGCGGCAAATTAGGAGGAACCGCTCAATGATCAGGTAGGCGACAAGGTCTGCAGATATCTTAGATGTAATAAACAGGCATAAAAATCAAAATGTTATTACCCATGATCACACTTCTTACAGTATCATTAACATGAATGTAGACCTGTAGCAATAATAAACATGTAGCAATAATAAACATGTCCATGATCAAAACATGTCCATTTCTCAAGAATTTTTGTTATATAAATTGATATCGAACAGTAATCAACTACCATATATGTGATTCCTATTGTGCGGCAAATTAGGAGGAACCGCTCAATGATCAGGTAGGCGACAAGTGTCACACCCTCAAAATCCACTTGCGGAGTTTTACCGCGAGGCGCATGACAAACCAGGATCCAAACCAACGATCACAATAAACAAGTCTAAATGAATATAAATGCAATTTCAAAACATAGTTTAAAATCCCGTTTACAGCGGAAGCTTATTCAAAACAGTATCTCAAAAGTAAACCAATTGTTCAACATATGAAAACCATGCGACTCTATCTAGACGCCGTGCATACGCGTGCGCCCTAGTTCCATTGTGCTACCTTAGCGACCTGAGAAAACATGTAAAAGTTTACGTCAGCACAAAAATGCTGGTGAGTTTACAGGTTTTGTATCCAAGTACCAAGTCCACCTGTCCATACTATAACAATCGAAAACCAGTATACGCTAGCTAGGCGTACGTTTTGTTACTACCACGATTGGAAAACCATTACTAACGCGAATACCAAAAGTATGCCCGATGTAAGTTCCTGTTGTTCCTGTTGTTCCTGTTTGAGACAATATGCACTCGCCCGGCCCTCCAAGCCGACGAGCGGGGTTGGTCACTCCCAATAGCGCTATTCACATTTCCCCGTTGTGCAAACCCGCACATTCATGGTTCCCCCCGGGACTTCCAAAGATCGTGTAGTACACAATAGAAACCCATAGTATGACAGTAGTTACCAACTAAACGTTTTAACACATGTTTTCTCCCCCGAAAGTATAAAACCAGTTTAAAAGAGGGGCCGTAAACTCACCTTAACGTGCAAGCAAAGAATCCGAACAGCAAGCAATATATACTACCGACACCCTAATAACAGTGTCGCTCAGTGAGTATAGGCGTAATATCATTACCCATATAACTCGTTTGTCCAAGGCGTTTTAAATGTTCAAAAGTGTGTATGCGACGCCTAGTGATTCTACATGCAATAGTAAACCCTACGGACCCGTTGGTGAATACGTTGGTTACAATTAGTTTCTACATTCCGTATGTGTCTCAGACAAGTGTACTTCAGTTACATGTCAATTCCATACCACCTAAGACCTCAATTAATCACAGAAGCACATAATACACAATCTGTGTTTTCAGGACAGATTGTGCGCCATCAAAACTAATTTATTTAAAATAGCAACCCAGTGAGTTAACCTCCCAAATTTTTACTGAATTTACTTTGGGATTCACTCGACAATACCTATTTTTGTTTTGTCTCAATTCCAAACACAAAAATTATGAAAATTCGTACAACACAGCTATGTCCAGAAAATCTCCTCAACAGGTCAGTTTAGTAGGAAAATTCTTAAAAATTGTGTATTCATCCAAACGAGATGAATCCACTTGGAAAAGCTCTATTTTTCCAGTATTGACCTACTGTAAAAATTTCATAATCTAATTCCTTGTAAATCTCAAGTTATGACCATTTAAAGTTAACCCAATTTACAAATCCGAAAATCTGATATGACCCCTAATCAATTAAAATTCCAAAAACGACTCAAACGACGTCCAAATTTGATGGTTTTGCCCATTATGAAAAGCTAAGACCTTGTACGTTACAATCATGCAAAGAATCGATCAAATCAATTGTTTTCAAGCCACGAAACAGACCCTACAAGTCGACTTTCAGAATCTGTCCAGATTCTGATCGTACAATATCATCAATTATATCAAACCCTAGTTGC
Organism: Ambrosia trifida; assembly: GCA_028751855.1. Lineage (NCBI taxonomy): Eukaryota > Viridiplantae > Streptophyta > Magnoliopsida > Asterales > Asteraceae > Ambrosia > Ambrosia trifida. The sequence continues at coordinate 20,604,206 of CM054126.1, read as the reverse complement.
ATATTATCAATCAATAATACCTAATAATCATCATACAACTTTCCTAATACCTATTCCCATCAGATCCTATTATCAAACATGTCAAGATCAAAGCTTTTAAGATCAAAACACCAATAACTTGCGCAACAAGCATCCTATGATGTTACTACGCGTTTATTAATAGGTTTAATCCGTTTAATCTTCAAAAAGACTCATGTTTTAATGTTTATTAAACCCAATCAGACCTGGACAAACTTGTTATAGGATTTTTACAATAAAACATAAAGTAAAAAGCATAAGAAATCATGAGTTATACCCTTAGCTCTTCAAATCAATCAATCGCGCGCCTTGGAGCCTCCCAATTGATGATCTTAAGCCTTAGCAGGTGTTTTTGGAGTGAAATATTCGTGTGGGGCAGTAAGGGGGCGATTAGGGTTGAGTATGAGGGCTGCATGGGAGTTAAGGATGTTTAAATATGAGTTTGAGGCGGTTTAAACCCGTCAGTCCCCTTCGCGCGGCCGCTCGGAGCCTGTGAGCGGCCGCTCACAGGTCCGGGTGGCGCGCTTTTGTTTCGTTTCGCCTCCCGACGCGTTATCCTTCGACGTTTTCGTTATTTCGAACCGTAACAAGTGTAACCCCATGCGTTAAGACCCTAATCAACCTCATACTCCACTTTTAATAATTTTTTTATTAACGTGTTCGGTTTAGGTTCACATAATCACGTATGGTTTTCACATAAGTTTGTCAGATATCACCGAGACACATAAGTTTGTTATTCACCAACGTCCGAGGTTCACTAATCATGAAATCACATGTTAACTCACACAAGGAGTCAGAACCCGACCCACACAAGGAGTCAAAGCATCTCATAACCCGCAGGTTAATTAGTCCCTAGATGTCCAAACCGGACTAGAAAACGTTTTGTAAGTTGTCTCAAACCCGAGACAATGCACGTATGTCCTTTCTAGCTATCTAGCTAACCCTCGTTACGTATAATATACGCGTGACTCGCTAAGGTAGACTTTCATCTAGACAATGTTGTTAACCAGAATTTGCCGGGTGTCACATCATCCCCACGTTAAAAGAATTTTCGTCCCGAAAATTGCACAAGTACCAAAAGATAGAAACCAAGAGAGAGAGAGATTCACCCGAGTTGTCACATCATCCCCACGTAAAAAAGGAATCTCGCCCCGAGATTCATTTAACTGCAGTGGAGACATATCTAGACTCGAACGCTTCCTTAAGAAAGAGATGAGGATACTTAGACTTCATCTGATCCTCCCGTTCCCACGTGTACTCAGGTCCCCGGTTCGAGTTCCATCGAACCTTAACGATACGAATCTTGCTGTGACGTAGGCTACGAATCTTGTAATCCAGAATCTCCACAGGTTCTTCCACAATCCGAAGACGATCATCAACCTTGATCTCTTCCAGTGGAACGATGAGAGACTCGTCAGCCATACACTTCTTCAAGTTTGACACGTGGAAGACGTTATGTACGTTACCGAGCTCCGTCGGTAAATCAAGACGATATGCCACCGGTCCAATCCGTTCCAGGATCGTAAATGGTCCGACATACCGTGGATTGAGTTTGCCACGCTTCCCAAAGCGTATGACGCCCTTCCACGGTGAGACTTTTAGAAGTACCTTGTCATTAACTTGGAATTCCAGTGGTTTGCGACGCTGATCAGCATAACTCTTTTGCCGGTCCCGTGCCGCCGCCAACCGATTTCGAATCTGTACGATCTTTTCCGAAGTTTCGTACACTAGTTCAGGCCCAGTGAGTTGACTCTCACCCACTTCAGCCCAGCAAAGAGGAGAACGGCATTTCCGTCCGTACAGTGCCTCGAACGGAGCCGCCTTGATGCTCGTGTGATAACTATTGTTGTACGAGAATTCTACTAACGGTAGATGAGCTTCCCAACCCTTGCCAAAATCGATCACACACGCCCGCAGCATGTCTTCTAAAGTTTGAATCGTACGCTCACTCTGACCGTCAGTCTGTGGATGGTAAGCCGTACTCATGTCTAGTTGGGTACCCAAAGCCTTGTGCAAAGACTTCCAGAAGTGAGAAGTAAAATGGGAATCACGATCCGAAATAATAGAAACTGGCACCCCGTGCTTAGAAATAACTTCCTTCAAATAAAGGCGAGCCAAACGATCCATGGTGTCGGTCTCCTTAATAGCAAGAAAATGAGCTGATTTCGTCAACCGATCGACAATCACCCATATCTTGTCGTTCCCGCTTGGTGATTTAGGAAGTTGTGTGACAAAATCCATAGTAATCCGTTCCCATTTCCATTCCGGAATTTCAAGTTGTTGCAGGAGACCCGACGGTTTCTGGTATTCCACCTTGACCTTAGCACAGGTCAAGCATTTGCTCACGTATGAGGCTATGTCCGACCTCATGTTTGGCCACCAGTAAAGCACCTTCAGATCTTGGTACATCTTATCCGAACCAGGATGAATAGAATACCGGGACTTATGAGCCTCATCAAGGACAAGCTCCCGTAGTCCCCCGAACAAAGGAACCCATATACGTTCTGCGAAATAGTGCAGGCCATCAGACCTTCGCTCTAGGTGCTTGTCGGCACCGTGCATAGTTTCAGCTTTAAGGTTTTCCTCCTTCAAAGCTTCTAATTGAGCAGAACGGAGTTGATCAGGTAACGACGAATGGATGGTGAGCTGCAACGCCCGAACGCGACGAGGTTTAGTAGATTCCTTCCTGCTCAAGGCGTCTGCCACAACATTCGCCTTGCCAGGATGGTACTTAGTAGCACAATCATAGTCGTTCAAAAGTTCGATCCAACGACGCTGCCGTATGTTCAAATGTTGTTGGTCGAAAATGTGTTGGAGACTCTTGTGATCGGTGTAGATGGTGCATTTGGTACCGTACAAGTAATGTCTCCAAATTTTCAACGCGAATACCACGGCACCCAACTCCAAGTCATGGGTGGTGTAGTTCTTCTCGTGCACCTTGAGTTGACGAGAAGCATACGCAATCACCTTCTCGCGTTGCATCAACACACAACCGAGACCACGAATAGAAGCATCACAGTAAACAACGAAATCATCAGGGCCTTCAGGTAAAGACAAAATAGGAGCAGAACACAGTTTGGACTTCAGTTCTTCAAACGCTGACTCTTGTGGTTCACCCCAGTCGAATTTCCTATCCTTCTGAGTGAGAGTGGTGAGGGGTTGAGCGATCTTCGAGAACCCCTGAATGAAACGACGATAGTAGCCCGCAAGGCCTAGGAATTGCCGCACCTCAGTTGGCGTCTTTGGTGCTCCCCAGTCCTTGATCGCTTCGATCTTAGCTGGATCGACATGAATTCCTAGTTCATTAACCACATGTCCTAGGAACTGAACTTCGCGTAACCAAAAATCACACTTTGAGAACTTAGCGTATAGTTGTTCCCGTCGCAAGAGTTCCAAAACTAACCGCAGATGTTCCCCGTGTTCGGTCTCGTTCTTGGAGTAGATCAGAATGTCATCAATAAACACAATGACGAATTTATCAAGATATGGTTTACAGACGCGGTTCATCAAGTCCATAAAAACCGCCGGTGCGTTTGTGAGACCGAAAGGCATGACCAAGAATTCGAAATGGCCATAACGTGTTCGAAAAGCAGTCTTTGCAACGTCAGCCTCCCTGACGCGCAGCTGGCGATAACCGGACCTTAAATCAATCTTGGAATAATAACTAGAACCCTGAAGCTGGTCGAATAGATCATCAATACGTGGAAGAGGATAACGGTTCTTGACGGTCAATTTGTTCAGTTCCCTGTAGTCCACACACAATCGGAAACTTCCATCCTTCTTCTTAACAAATAGAATCGGGGCTCCCCAAGGGGAGGAACTTGGCCTGATGAAACCCTTGTCCAAGAGTTCCTGTAACTGACTAGATAATTCCTGCATCTCGGGAGGTGCAAGACGGTAGGGGGCCCGAGCAATAGGAGCAGCCCCTGGTACAAGATCAATACCGAACTCGACTTGACGATGTGGAGGAAGACCAGATAAATCATCGGGAAAAAACACCAGGAACTCGCGTACAACTGGAATATCGTCGATCTTCTTCTCATCACCCGAGGAAACAGATAAAAGTGCCAAAACGACTGGATAACCCTTTCGAAGACACTTAAGGGCTTTCATACTAGAGATGATATTCAGCGGGACACCACCCTTGATACCGTAAACAGAAAGGAATTCTCCATCAGGGAGAGGAATCCGAATAACCTTATCGTAACAAACAATCTCCGCGCGGTACAATGATAACCAATCCATGCCTACCACTACGTCAAAACTACCCAATGGTACCGGCATAAGGTCGATGGGGAACGATAAACCCGGCAACTCTAATCGGCACTCCCGAAGGACACTAGTAGCTTCAATCGTTTTACCGTCAGCCAACTCAATAATATACTTAGTCTCTAATGGTACGGGTACTACATCTAGCAGTCGACTAACATCCATGGATACAAAACTCTTGTCAGCACCAGAATCAAATAAAACGCTAACAGAGCGATTATTGAGAAGGAATGTACTGGTAACTGTGTCAGGATCCTGTCTAGCCTCAGCGGCTCCAATGACGAAGGCACGTGCATTTCTGCCGCCGCCCCCGTTGTTCCCATTACCGTTGTTTCCACCCTGCTTCAGTTTTGGGCAATCCTTCTTGAAATGCCCGGTCTCACCACAATTGTAACATCCTTGTCTTCCCGTAGTCCCTTGAGTAGTCGGGGCTGAGTTAGTAGTCGGATCCTGGGTCGATGGAAGTGTAACCCGACAATCTTTAGCATAATGCCCTGTTCGTTGGCAGCGATGACAACGGTTACTTTCGCAGTTCCCTTGATGATGACGTCCACACTTGTTGCATTTGGGCAGTTTTCCCGCATAACCACCCTGCTTGTTACCCGAAGAAGATGAACCCTCATTATCAAACCTCTTACCCTGCTGTGTTGGCCCAGATCCTTTCCCGTCATTTTCCCACTTGCGCTTGTTGTTCTCCGGGGCCTTAACAGTCGAACCCTTCGCAGGCAAAATACCCTCATTCACCTTTAAGTTGGTCATCCTATGAGCCGATCGAACCACCTCTGCGTATGTAGGATGATTTCCCGCAGCCACTAACCCTGCGATTTCCGGTACTAACCCCGAGGCATAGTGTTCAATCCTCCTGAACTCTGGCACATGCAGATCAGGACACAGCACTGCCAACTTATTACGCCTTACCGTATACTTCTCAATCTCAGACCCAGTCATCTTGAGGTTCCACACCTCCACGACCGCCACCACCACGACCGCCACCACCACGCCCACCAGCGCGGCCACCTCCACGTCCTCCTCGCACTCCAGACATGATTCCGATAAAAAGGACGAGATAATTTAGTTTCACAGCTAATGGTAACCACTAGCGTTCGCAAGATCAAAGCTAGATCCAATCCAGGACTATCCATTCAAACCCAGAGCTCACTAGGGCTTCCATGCATTTCGGTTTATGATTTTGTGTGCACCCAAAATGATAAACCGCTCTACATGGTCCTCCAAGTGTTCTCCTAGTTCAAAGTTCAAATCTCCGAACATAGACTCTTAGCTACACACCGTAATGCCACAGTAGTTTATGACAAGTGTTTCTATTGGAGTGCGAAAGGGAGATGTCCGAGCCTTGGACAAATCTCAAGAACACACGAGTTACCCCAATAGACCACACTGCCTAGAAAACAAGTAACCCAACTTAAGATAGAACGGATGATGTAACGTAGAAAGACCAATGATTTAGAGACACCCCGACAAGACCATACGTAAACCACTATAACGTTTAGTACCATGTGATCGTCTAGTGTGTGCGACTCGGCTATAGACTAGACCCTACATGCAGTCCTAGTTCACTATAACCACTGGCTCTGATACCAATCTGTCACACCCTCAAAATCCACTTGCGGAGTTTTACCGCGAGGCGCATGACAAACCAGGATCCAAACCAACGATCACAATAAACAAGTCTAAATGAATATAAATGCAATTTCAAAACATAGTTTAAAATCCCGTTTACAGCGGAAGCTTATTCAAAACAGTATCTCAAAAGTAAACCAATTGTTCAACATATGAAAACCATGCGACTCTATCTAGACGCCGTGCATACGCGTGCGCCCTAGTTCCATTGTGCTACCTTAGCGACCTGAGAAAACATGTAAAAGTTTACGTCAGCACAAAAATGCTGGTGAGTTTACAGGTTTTGTATCCAAGTACCAAGTCCACCTGTCCATACTATAACAATCGAAAACCAGTATACGCTAGCTAGGCGTACGTTTTGTTACTACCACGATTGGAAAACCATTACTAACGCGAATACCAAAAGTATGCCCGATGTAAGTTCCTGTTGTTCCTGTTGTTCCTGTTTGAGACAATATGCACTCGCCCGGCCCTCCAAGCCGACGAGCGGGGTTGGTCACTCCCAATAGCGCTATTCACATTTCCCCGTTGTGCAAACCCGCACATTCATGGTTCCCCCCGGGACTTCCAAAGATCGTGTAGTACACAATAGAAACCCATAGTATGACAGTAGTTACCAACTAAACGTTTTAACACATGTTTTCTCCCCCGAAAGTATAAAACCAGTTTAAAAGAGGGGCCGTAAACTCACCTTAACGTGCAAGCAAAGAATCCGAACAGCAAGCAATATATGCTACCGACACCCTAATAACAGTGTCGCTCAGTGAGTATAGGCGTAATATCATTACCCATATAACTCGTTTGTCCAAGGCGTTTTAAATGTTCAAAAGTGTGTATGCGACGCCTAGTGATTCTACATGCAATAGTAAACCCTACGGACCCGTTGGTGAATACGTTGGTTACAATTAGTTTCTACATTCCGTATGTGTCTCAGACAAGTGTACTTCAGTTACATGTCAATTCCATACCACCTAAGACCTCAATTAATCACAGAAGCACATAATACACAATCTGTGTTTTCAGGACAGATTGTGCGCCATCAAAACTAATTTATTTAAAATAGCAACCCAGTGAGTTAACCTCCCAAATTTTTACTGAATTTACTTTGGGATTCACTCGACAATACCTATTTTTGTTTTGTCTCAATTCCAAACACAAAAATTATGAAAATTCGTACAACACAGCTATGTCCAGAAAATCTCCTCAACAGGTCAGTTTAGTAGGAAAATTCTTAAAAATTGTGTATTCATCCAAACGAGATGAATCCACTTGGAAAAGCTCTATTTTTCCAGTATTGACCTACTGTAAAAATTTCATAATCTAATTCCTTGTAAATCTCAAGTTATGACCATTTAAAGTTAACCCAATTTACAAATCCGAAAATCTGATATGACCCCTAATCAATTAAAATTCCAAAAACGACTCAAACGACGTCCAAATTCGATGGTTTTGCCCATTATGAAAAGCTAAGACCTTGTACGTTACAATCATGCAAAGAATCGATCAAATCAATTGTTTTCAAGCCACGAAACAGACCCTACAAGTCGACTTTCAGAATCTGTCCAGATTCTGATCGTACAATATCATCAATTATATCAAACCCTAGTTGCATATTATCAATCAATAATACCTAATAATCATCATACAACTTTCCTAATACCTATTCCCATCAGATCCTATTATCAAACATGTCAAGATCAAAGCTTTTAAGATCAAAACACCAATAACTTGCGCAACAAGCATCCTATGATGTTACTACGCGTTTATTAATAGGTTTAATCCGTTTAATCTTCAAAAAGACTCATGTTTTAATGTTTATTAAACCCAATCAGACCTGGACAAACTTGTTATAGGATTTTTACAATAAAACATAAAGTAAAAAGCATAAGAAATCATGAGTTATACCCTTAGCTCTTCAAATCAATCAATCGCGCGCCTTGGAGCCTCCCAATTGATGATCTTAAGCCTTAGCAGGTGTTTTTGGAGTGAAATATTCGTGTGGGGCAGTAAGGGGGCGATTAGGGTTGAGTATGAGGGCTGCATGGGAGTTAAGGATGTTTAAATATGAGTTTGAGGCGGTTTAAACCCGTCAGTCCCCTTCGCGCGGCCGCTCGGAGCCTGTGAGCGGCCGCTCACAGGTCCGGGTGGCGCGCTTTTGTTTCGTTTCGCCTCCCGACGCGTTATCCTTCGACGTTTTCGTTATTTCGAACCGTAACAAGTGTAACCCCATGCGTTAAGACCCTAATCAACCTCATACTCCACTTTTAATAATTTTTTTATTAACGTGTTCGGTTTAGGTTCACATAATCACGTATGGTTTTCACATAAGTTTGTCAGATATCACCGAGACACATAAGTTTGTTATTCACCAACGTCCGAGGTTCACTAATCATGAAATCACATGTTAACTCACACAAGGAGTCAGAACCCGACCCACACAAGGAGTCAAAGCATCTCATAACCCGCAGGTTAATTAGTCCCTAGATGTCCAAACCGGACTAGAAAACGTTTTGTAAGTTGTCTCAAACCCGAGACAATGCACGTATGTCCTTTCTAGCTATCTAGCTAACCCTCGTTACGTATAATATACGCGTGACTCGCTAAGGTAGACTTTCATCTAGACAATGTTGTTAACCAGAATTTGCCGGGTGTCACAACAAGGTCTGCAGATATCTTAGATGTAATAAACAGGCATAAAAATCAAAATGTTATTACCCATGATCACACTTCTTACAGTATCATTAACATGAATGTAGACCTGTAGCAATAATAAACATGTAGCAATAATAAACATGTCCATGATCAAAACATGTCCATTTCTCAAGAATTTTTGTTATATAAATTGATATCGAACAGTAATCAACTACCATATATGTGATTCCTATTGTGCGGCAAATTAGGAGGAACCGCTCAATGATCAGGTAGGCGACAAGGTCTGCAGATATCTTAGATGTAATAAACAGGCATAAAAATCAAAATGTTATTACCCATGATCACACTTCTTACAGTATCATTAACATGAATGTAGACCTGTAGCAATAATAAAACTATAAAAATCAATTTGTACTAAACTAAGTCAACCAATTTAATTAAAAACAGAGTTCCACACAAACCATGAAAATGAGGTTTATTATAAAAAGTGCTCCAACGTTCAAAAAGTACTGAACCATGGACTAAAATTTGGAATTAGTATTTGAACTTGTCCTGATAAATAGGATTAATATAATATGTTCATAGCAAGTTATAGATACAACTAAGATCAGTTCACAATCATAATTGTTAATAACGGACGATAGCGACAAGGTACCTATACGCTACATTGTGATAGCAATGCATAAAACACATAGCGAGCACTATGCTCGGTATTAACAACAGTGCACACGATAAACGAGAAATCTTTATCTTTATACTTAATAAATAAGTAACGTAGAGCCACGTGGCACAGTTCTATAACCTCTACAACCATACCTCGGTTCCTTTACAAACTATCTAATTCCTGAATGTTATTACCAACTATTTAACATTCCATCATTCAAACAATGTAATACAAAAGTATTCATCATTCACAAATTATACAGAAAATAAACCGATGAAGTACCTTTGCACGACCACTCGAAACCATAACCGGAACACTCAAATCCACTCGATCCGCTTTCTCTGTTTCAAAATCAATCAAATTTTAAAAACATTAACAAAACACAAATCCATGTTTACGGATAGAAGAACCTTCGCTCAATGCTCGGGAAGGGAGTTGACCGATTATCACGCCAGTGGTGTTCCCTTTGCTCCAAAAATTAGAGACCCATTATAAGTCTTTTCCAACTTTGAAGATCAAGATTTTTTTTTTTTAGCAAAACATGGAGAGTGGGCAGAGGTGGCGCCAAGGGGGAAGGGACTTGAACAACAACTTGGTACCTCTAAAATCCAATTTCACCTAAAACCAAAAAAAACTTAATGTTAAATACCAAAAAAGTTAGTATCAAATAAAAATTGAAATCAATACCTTGGGTGTAAACCAAAAGAAAGGACTGGTTGAGGGTTGATGCGGATGGAGATCAGAGGTAAACCCAATAACTGGATCAAGCCAGAGTAACCGCAGTTTATGAATAGGCACCATTGAATTTAGGGTTTTTGAAACGTAAATCAACTACCATATATGTGATTCCTATTGTGCGGCAAATTAGGAGGAACCGCTCAATGATCAGGTAGGCGACAAGGTCTGCAGATATCTTAGATGTAATAAACAGGCATAAAAATCAAAATGTTATTACCCATGATCACACTTCTTACAGTATCATTAACATGAATGTAGACCTGTAGCAATAATAAAACTATAAAAATCAATTTGTACTAAACTAAGTCAACCAATTTAATTAAAAACAGAGTTCCACACAAACCATGAAAATGAGGTTTATTATAAAAAGTGCTCCAACGTTCAAAAAGTACTGAACCATGGACTAAAATTTGGAATTAATATTTGAACTTGTCCTGATAAATAGGATTAATATAATATGTTCACAGCAAGTTATAGATACAACTAAGATCAGTTCACAATCATAATTGTTAATAACGGACGATAGCGACAAGGTACCTATACGCTACATTGTGATAGCAATGCATAAAACACATAGCGAGCACTATGCTCGGTATTAACAACAGTGCACACGATAAACGAGAAATCTTTATCTTTATACTTAATAAATAAGTAACGTGGAGCCACGTGGCACAGTTCTATAACCTCTACAACCATACCTCGGTTCCTTTACAAACTATCTAATTCCTGAATGTTATTACCAACTATTTAACATTCCATCATTCAAACAATGTAATACAAAAGTATTCATCATTCACAAATTATACAGAAAATAAACCGATGAAGTACCTTTGCACGACCACTCGAAACCATAACCGGAACACTCAAATCCACTCGATCCGCTTTCTCTGTTTCAAAATCAATCAAATTTTAAAAACATTAACAAAACACAAATCCATGTTTACGGATAGAAGAACCTTCGCTCAATGCTCGGGAAGGGAGTTGACCGATTATCACGCCAGTGGTGTTCCCTTTGCTCCAAAAATTAGAGACCCATTATAAGTCTTTTCCAACTTTGAAGATCAAGATTTTTTTTTTTTTTAGCAAAACATGGAGAGTGGGCAGAGGTGGCGCCAAGGGGGAAGGGACTTGAACAACAACTTGGTACCTCTAAAATCCAATTTCACCTAAAACCAAAAAAAACTTAATGTTAAATACCAAAAAAGTTAGTATCAAATAAAAATTGAAATCAATACCTTGGGTGTAAACCAAAAGAAAGGACTGGTTGAGGGTTGATGCGGATGGAGATCAGAGGTAAACCCAATAACTGGATCAAGCCAGAGTAACCGCAGTTTATGAATAGGCACCATTGAATTTAGGGTTTTTGAAACGTAAATCTGTATTGATGAATTTATGTAACCGTTTCAACAGTTGATGAATTGATGATGCTGATGATGTTGATGATGAGTGGCTATGAATAATAGTTTTCGGGTATGAGTGGCTATTGATGATGTTCTGCAAAGCGTAACATAGATTTTTAGGTTATATACCTATAGTTAAAGTACAAGTCTATGATGCAAAAGGGGTATTATAGGCAATTTTTACATGACATAACATAGATAAAGCATGAGCCTTTTTGTATCCCATCTTAAAATGGGTGTGAAATGACATTCCTACCCATCCCTCCTCCTTAATAAGGTAACATAGATAGGTAAAATAAAAATACTATTATAGTCCAAGGGTGAACGAGATGGTCCATCATAAAGTATTGTGACTTTTTTGAGATGGTGTGAAACACCACCCTCACCTCCTTGTTCACGGTGAAAACCATCACTATCGTGATGGCTATCGCGACGATAAAAGAATGTGTGGGGTGGGTGATTTGTTTGGGGATGTGTGTAATTTTGTGATAAATTGGTATTTTGTGATTAGTGATGAATGATTTAGTAATGTTTAGTGATGGGTGTCTCTTGTATTTAATGGGTTTAGTGATAAAATGTGAAAATTATAGGTGACATACTAATTGGGTGTGATTAAAAAAAAAAAAAAATGAGATGTTAAGTGATAAGCATCCCATGCACCCTAAGAAGTTAAATTAACGACACTTATGAATATCTAATCAATCAAAAAATATACATTAAAATTAAGTAACATTACAAATTATAAAAGAATTGAGCACATTATGCATTGGCCATTTTTGTACTATCTTCATTACTCACAATGCTTGCTTCCTTTTCATCTTTTTTGTCGTCTCCATTTATTCTCTACAAAATAAGAACAAGTGATTTCATGAGATTTAAGACAATGACTCTAGATTAGAAAACTTGATTTACGCATATGATAATTTAACAAGACCTTATATATATTTGTTCTCCTAGCACAGAAAAAATTATCTAATATTAATCAAAAAATTTAAACGTATCATTAAATTCGTTCAAAATTCTTTTTTTTCCTTTAAAGTTAAGATAAACATATGGGAAAATTACAAATACAGACAAAGTTAACTTCTAATGTTTCAAAATAAATATTGAATCCCGGCAGCTGCTTAGCCAATGTTTCTTGCCGGCTTAGCCACCGTAAACCTACGATTAAAATCTATAGGGCTGTAAACAAACCAAACGTTTAGCGAACTGTTCGTGAACTGTTCGGTTAGAAGTTCGTTTGTGTCTGTTCGTTTAATAAATGAACAAACACAAACAACAAACTCTGTTCATTTAGTTAAACAAACGAACATGAACAGAGGCCGCGTTCGTTCATTTATGTTCGTAAACTTTCATTAACGTGTTCGGTTATGTTTGATTGTGTTTGATAGTTCATTAAGGTTTTTAACTTTTTATTTTTAATTCAAGAGCTTCAAATTTCTCAGTGGTAGATTATTAAATATTAAACTACTTTGATTAACTGTTAATTTGGGTGGATTAAACGAGGACTTCAAATTTAATATGATAATCTTGTGTTTTTATGAGACATTATGTGATTAAGATTTATGCCAAGTATATTTGGGTATGGATTAACATATTTTGGGTGGACAATGTTCATTATGAAAAAATGCTATTTTTTTTTTTTTGCATTTGATATGTGTTTTTTTATGCTTGGTTTTGTTCATTATTGCTTTGTTTGTGTTTTTTTGTGTTCCCTTTTGTCTAACACCTAAATTTAACAAACGAACACGAACAAAAATCTCGTTCGGATCATGTTCTTGAACAGTACTTCGTGAACATGCTATTTCGTTAATAAACAAACACGAACAAAAAAAATCTTATTCAATTCGATGAGTGTTCATGAACAGTTCGTAAACATGTTATTTTCTTAATAAACAAACACAAACAAAACTTCATTCGTATTCATTTGGTTCATTTAAAGCCATAGCTGTCTATATTTATAATTTTTCCTAAATGTATATAAACATGTGTAGTATGAAATTGCAAAGGAGAAAATTTCTTCTAAAAGTAATAAACATTTCTAAATGTGTCATTAAATTAAAAAAAAATTCATATTAATATTCACTCAATGTTAAGTGTTCCAGTTTTATGATTTTTTTTTTAATTTTTAAAAAGCTAATTTTAGTAAAAAAAAAAAAAAAAAAAAAAAACTTTCCGACCTGAATAGACCTTATATATGAATCCTAATTACTATTTAGTGATTTTGTTTTCAAAATTAACTTAGAATAAACAATTATGAAACTTAGTTAATTATTATTTGGTAAACTTTTTTTCTTCACCCTATGATTCATCACTACTACAAAAGTGAGCTAAACCGCTGTATCAGTTTAATGGATTTTTCATGTGGGTTATGTGTTATTAGAATGAAGCAAACGGTCAGCCAGTAGGTTGACTTCGCTTTTGGTGCAGGTGGTGAAAAAACAATGCAATTATAGTTCTATTAAAATTGGTTTTAGCTTTGCTATGCTTGTGATTATTGTCTATTAAGATTTTAAGATAGTTAAGTTTTTTTTTAATAGTGTGATTTTAACTTTTAGTATTTCAAATTTCAATAAGGTTTTAAAGTCAAAGTTCCTAAAAAACCAAGCTTTTTCTAATAAAAATTGTTATTAAATTTTTTTTTATATATTGCTACAATAACTTGCAAATGCCAAAAAAAAAAAAGAATACATCATCATTGATGTTATTGAGATGCAGACTTGCAGTTAACTCTAAAGATTGAAAAGCAATATTCAATAGTCATCTGTTTGTTAATAGTGTGGTTTTCTTTTATTTAGGAAATGGTTCCAAGAAGGGATCTTGATGCAGAGAGCTACATATTGAAGAGGCTCCATTGAAGAGGCTCCATTTGCTTATTATAGATGTGGAACGATACCAAATTCGTCACGACCAAAAGATTGATATTCTAGTAAAAGAAGTTGGTCCCGATTTACTTAGTGAGTTAGATATTTCTATTTAGGTTAGCTTTAAACATTAATATTAGCTTTGTGAAAACTCGTTTGATTAGCTTTGTGGGATGAATGTGTATTTAGATATTAGATTAACTTTGTATTTTCGGATTAAATGCGTGTTGGATCTTTTTGAACAAATTTGGAATGATGCATTGGGTCGATTGAATTATTGTGCGGGTTTTGATTTGGTATGAAAACCAATTTGGTTGAATTAATAAGCCGGTCTACTAGGTTATGTAATATTTTTTATTTTTTTTTAAATTGTCCTAAAGACGGGGTTAATTTTAATTAATATAATATTGTAAAAGGAAAAAAGACGGGGTTAAAAGAAATCTAAAGACGCGGTTTGTTATTTTTGATATAATATATGTACAACCTAAAAGACGGGGTTCAGGGCAAAAGACGGGGTTTGTTGAACCCCGTCTCTTGGTGAATGACCAAAAGACGCGATGGCTTAAGACGGGGTTGAAACCCCCGTCTTAAAGGCTTATTCACCCCGTCTTTAGCCTATGATTTGTAGTAGTGCATATATGTTCCGGACACATAATTCATATAAATTTAACATTTTAAAAGATAATAATAACGTTAGAAAACCTAATAAAAATTAAAGTGACTTTAAAATAAAATAAAATAAAATAAAATAAAAACCTTAAGTGACTTTAAATCTTTAATAAACCATTTGAAAACTTTCTTATTATTATATCAATTGCTTCACTATTATACAATGCAAATTGTGATGCATGTGCGACAAAGATACAACAAACAAAATAGGCCCAACCATCTAATCTATAATAAGTATTCCTTTATAGTTTAAAAAATAAATAATTTCTTTTAAATATATAATATACATTGTATAACATTGATAATCCTTACTATATATAGTGTATTATAATGCATTTTAAATATATAATATACATTGTATAACTTTGATACTCTATATTATATACAATACATTGATAATCCTTACTATATATAGTGTATTATAATGCATTTTAAATATATAATATACATTGTATAACTTTGATACTCAATATTATATACAATACATTGATAATCCTTACTATAGTGTATTATAATGCATTTTAAGTATATAATATACATTGTATTTGTGAAATATACAACTATTATTGTTCATGTACAACATCTAATGTATGTGCTGATTTATTTATGAGGGCAAATATATCTTATAAACAGTAATATACTCCGCTCCCCTCAACTTTACTCAAAATGATTATTTAAATAACAGTTAAAGTTTTCCACTTTCAATTAAATCAACTTCTCTCATGATTTTTAACAATCATAGCTTTTTTTATATTTTTTTAATCATACCATAAAAATAACCTATTTATTCTCTTTCACTTAAGTATAGTATTACTATAACTTTTTTTATTTTATAAAAAGTTGATATGTTAAATGATTAAAAGTCTTTAGGGTATGAACAACTAAATCCTTAACCAAAAGTCCAAAACTGGCAGCAAAAAAAAAAAAACAAAAAAAAAAACACCAGACCGAAATCAACTGAAAGAGAATTAACTGAAAACTAAATTAACCGAGAATTGGTTATTGGTATTTTTCGTATCCTCACTTAATCGGAATTAATCAAACTGAAACAAAGTATTCATATTTTAATATATATCTAGCTTTTATACCTAAATTCTAGGTTTTATACCTTCATTTCTTGTATTTATACCTCCATTTTGTTTATTTATATCTTAATCTCAGCATTTTTCTAATAAAAACATTTAGTCCAAGTTTGGTTTTGGTTACCAACCAAAATGAACAAATCCTACATAAAACCCGAACCGATTAATCAAAAAACACTTGGTTAATAAAATAGTTAACCGACGACTTCAGTTTTGGTTTCAACTGAGGCTAGTAACTGAACATAACAGTACACATGTTTGACAGTGTCTAATATGCTTTTAGAAAATATATAAACATGTGTATAAACATGTGTAGTATGAAATTGCAAAGGAGAAAATTTCTTCTAAAAGTAATAAACATTTCTAAATGTGTCATTAAATTAAAAAAAAAATTCATATTAATATTCACTCAATGTTAAGTGTTCCAGTTTTATGATTTTTTTTTTAATTTTTAAAAAGCTAATTTTAGTAAAAAAAAAAAAAAAACTTTCCGACCTGAATAGACCTTATATATGAATCCTAATTACTATTTAGTGATTTTGTTTTCAAAATTAACTTAGAATAAACAATTATGAAACTTAGTTAATTATTATTTGGTAAACTTTTTTTCTTCACCCTATGATTCATATATGTTCCGGACACATAATTCATATAAATTTAACATTTTAAAAGATAATAATCATAACGTTAGAAAACCTAATAAAAATTAAAGTGACTTTAAAATAAAATAAAATAAAATAAAATAAAAACCTTAAGTGACTTTAAATCTTTAATAAACCATTTGAAAACTTTCTTATTATTATATCAATTGCTTCACTATTATACAATGCAAATTGTGATGCATGTGTGACAAAGATACAACAAACAAAATAGGCCCAACCATCTAATCTATAATAAGTATTCCTTTATAGTTTAAAAAATAAATAATTTCTTTTAAATATATAATATACATTGTATAACATTGATAATCCTTACTATATATAGTGTATTATAATGCATTTTAAATATATAATATACATTGTATAACTTTGATACTCTATATTATATACAATACATTGATAATCCTTACTATATATAGTGTATTATAATGCATTTTAAATATATAATATACATTGTATAACTTTGATACTCAATATTATATACAATACATTGATAATCCTTACTATAGTGTATTATAATGCATTTTAAATATATAATATACATTGTATTTGTGAAATATACAACTATTATTGTTCATGTACAACATCTAATGTATGTGCTGATTTATTTATGAGGGCAAATATATCTTATAAACAGTAATATACTCCGCTCCCCTCAACTTTACTCAAAATGATTATTTAAATAACAGTTAAAGTTTTCCACTTTCAATTAAATCAACTTCTCTCATGATTTTTAACAATCATAGCTTTTTTTATATTTTTTTAATCATACCATAAAAATAACCTATTTATTCTCTTTCACTTAAGTATAGTATTACTATAAATTTTTTTATTTTATAAAAAGTTGATATGTTAAATGATTAAAAGTCTTTAGGGTATGAACAACTAAATCCTTAACCAAAAGTCCAAAACTAGCAGCAAAAAAAAAAAAAAAAAAACACCAGACCGAAATCAACTGAAAGAGAATTAACTGAAAACTAAATTAACCGAGAATTGGTTATTGGTATTTTTCGTATCCTCACTTAATCGGAATTAATCAAACTAAAACAAAGTATTCATATTTTAATATATATCTAGCTTTTATACCTAAATTCTAGGTTTTATACCTTCATTTCTTGTATTTATACCTCCATTTTGTTTATTTATATCTTAATCTCAGCATTTTTCTAATAAAAACATTTAGTCCAAGTTTGGTTTTGGTTACCAACCAAAATGAACAAATCCTACATAAAACCCGAACCGATTAATCAAAAAACACTTGGTTAATAAAATAGTTAACCGACGACTTCAGTTTTGGTTTCAACTGAGGCTAGTAACTGAACATAACAGTACACATGTTTGACAGTGTCTAATATGCTTTTAGAAAATATATTCTTTCATATTCCAAAAGTGTAACTCCTTTGTTTGATAATTAAAGTTGGAGTTGAAGTAAAGTAATAAACCTTGAATGAAATTGCTGCTGATATATCGCCGGTGTAGGATTTATCTTCTCGGACCACCCTATATTTCCGGCTTCCGAGCTCGGCTTCCCCTTTCTCCATCCCCATTAACACGACATCCTTTACATGAACCCTACGTCGATTCAATAGAACACAACTCAGTATTAACTAACAATACGAGTACTTGAGATATGCTTTTATACTTTCCGTGTGTTTCACATGTATATATTCTAAACATGTACCGCCTAATATAATATTAAATGGTACATGTTTTTAATATTATAAATGAGAAAAGTGAGAAAGCAGATCTGAGTTTCAAATCTAAAAATACAGTATAAGTTCAAATTTTCTTACGTGGCTTCACCAACATATCCATCATCTGAAAGTTTGTGTTTGTCCATCACACGAAGCACAAGTCTTTTAGATGAGTTATTTTCGTCGACTGGGTTTTCTATATCGAAGTTGAACTTTTGGTCCCAAATGAACTTCTTGCCCTTTCCTACATATGTTACACATATTCATTTCAATATTTTAACATATGTAAAAATTTTAAAACTTGTTCAAACTTAAATATTTAAGTATCACCTATAGCAACTTTGCTTAAATGTTTTTGATCACCGTATTCGACACATACATACGGTCTATCAACAGCCGATGTGGTGCAACAAACTATACATCCTGAAACCAATTAATTAAAAAGACAACAAACTTATGAAGAATTCGATTACACGTAATTACTATACATGTTAAGAATATAAGACTTGGATTTAAGTTTTGCTTCCACTGTATCCTGCTATAACATGTTGAAAGCCACCTACTCACAGCATAAACTGCGATTTACCTGATCCCATTGGTTTGCAAGATATTGGCAGGATTCCATAATGTTCAGACAACAGATCCTCGTGATTCCAAAAGTAAAAAAAAAAAAAAGAATAATATTAGTATGAGTTCGATTCTTACCAAGAAACTTTTTATCTCGTATGCCTTCGGAATCAACCAACACAACCTCTAATACGCCACCACTTGTCATTGTACGTTATTTCTTCACAATATTACGTATTTTTTTTTATTCTATAAGAAAACTGGACTTTCACCGACGGAATATGAAGTGTTTGGAAGAGATAATAGTTAGCTTAAAACGAGGAACTAATGAAGACGGTGGATAACGTGTTTGACGTATTATATATATTGAGTCGTCGCATACTGTCATTGAATAAGAAAAGGAAAGCCATCAGACTTGGCTTGTTAAAAAGTAATAATATTTTTCTAATAAAAGACTACGTGTTTTTGAAAGTAAATTAATTTGTTTTTTGAAACCTTTGTTGGTTGTCAATATATCATAATATATATATTATTAAAATGTTCTTTTAGTTATACTCAATTCTTGATATTTGTTCTAGTAGTAGCTACTACAAGGATAATTATCAAACAGTAAAAGTATACATATTTCGGTACTTTAACTTGAGTTAAGATACATTTGATTTGTTTATAAAGCGTTTAAATAGACTCATTTAGCACGTTTCCAACTTGATTACGATCAATTTATAACCCGCTACCTCATGTTGATCATCCAACTCTTTTGATATGTTCGAAAAAATGAGTTACATGGGTCGTTTATGGTTATAAAAAAATGTGTTAGTCTTAGGGTTGATCAATCTATTTTTACATTGTGCGCACTTTACAGGATTTGACTCCCAACCTTTTGATTGTGGAGTACACCACTTATCACCAAAATGTCCCGTTAATTGTGGACTTTCAACGAGTTCAACTCGCTAAAAAGAAGACACTAACCCGTCAAACAGATACAATTGTTACAACGAAATCCTAATTAAAATAAAGGAAAAATGGAACGTTCCTAATTTGCTATAAAATTTAGTCAAGATACCTAACCACGACTTAATGCATGATTTATGCATGTATGCTGTAAGCCTTGCACTACAAGATAAAATCTTGTAATGGAGTGGTTGGCTAAAACATGTGACATCTCCCAAAATTCATTATAACCATAATTTTTATAGCTTTGACTGACCGGATATTGGTGATGGTGCCGGATTTTTTGTTATGTTACAACCTTTAAAATATCGTTAGATGGGTCTTGAGGCCGGAGTCTCAGAACCATCCTTTGTTGATCAAATCAGCATAAAAACGTATATACACGATGTATATATAAGAGGCTAAGAGCGCAATGATGGGATACCTAAATAACTATATTTGACAACCCATGACCTCTTGGTCTAGTGGTTTGGTGTCCCTCCTTACAAATGTAAGGTTGTGGGTTCAAATCCTTGCAAATGCAAGGTGAGGTGAAATAAAAGTGTAATCAAAATTTGCCATTCAAAAAAATAACTATATTTGACAAAAACATTGTAAAATTCAAGTATATTATTGTTTTAGAATAATGTAATTAATGCAAATTATATTGATGCAAGTTAAGCTAACTTCCACACGTTTATCCGTTCGCACAAGTTAAAGGTTATTTTGATGTCAATATCATTGATGTTACACATTAATTAATGTTATAATATAAAATATTAAGTTAAGACTAAAACATATAGAAACAATAGGAAAAAAAAAGTACACTCGAGTTATGACTAATATATACACAACATGGTGTAGAGGAAAAGAATATGCGATTTTGAAATAATATAATTAAAACAACTTGTTGGTATTAGTTTAGGTAATGATGACTCGTTACTCTCATATATTGGTTTGTATAAGTTTTAAATAACTTCTTTTATTTCTTACCTTCCTTGCTTATATAGTTTTGGTATCAAATTATTTGAGAACTCGATCTAAAATGTAAACTTTATATTCCACATGATCTAAGGCAGGCGGCGTGTGATAGACCACCCATGATTGCTGTGATCATCATTAGACACCCAACTCAAGTATATATTTGTTTAACGTCCTTATTTTATTAAGATGAGTTTATTTGGGTGTATATGTTCTTTTAATCATATGTTAATAAGACTTTTAAAAATAATGCAACTTTAACTTTAAATACTTCATATAAGGCGTGCACCAGTTCAACTTGCGGTATAAAAGATTAAAAATTACAATATTATATCAAATGATCACCCGATATAATGGAGTGGTTGGATTGATGATGTGCTAACTTCATTTTTTATTAACTTTTTGTATGAGTTTGTTGTATAAAAAGACCAAATAATATGTAAAATGTTCTCGTGCATTTGAATAACCTTCTTAAGGGTTGAATTCTTTTAAGTATATAAATGCTTTTTTTACTTTGTATTCCTTTAAACCTAGTTAACAACAAGCTATTCGTTTCTTGACGAGGGTCTAACGGGTTCTCCACAACAATAGTTCATCTCCAGGGGGCAAAGATTTGTGTTTGGTAGACTAGGGTTCGCAATTCAAAAAGGGGGTGGCGGCGCAGTTTGTTGCCCGTCTACCTTCTATTTTGATGTAACTTTCGTATTTTGTTCTATATAATAATTAGCACTTATAAACTAAAAAAAAAAGATTTAATTTGTTTTTTTTTTTCATATTTTATAGCATGAATTGAAAACTAATTAGGTCGATGTAACTTAAGCTGCTTTCCACAAGTTTGTGAGTTCGCACAAGTAAGCTACTATTTCTTGTGTCACCATTCTACATATTAAAAATTAAATGAGAAATATAATACCGCATGGAGTTTGTCAACTTAGTGTCATGTCTAGGGGTGGCTGACCGTAAATTTTGGGAGCACAATTTCTTTTTAAAAAAAATCCTCTATATATGCATTTTTAAGTAACTTATTTAAGTATTTAACGCTTAAAGTTGGATCTAATTAAACTCAAATCTTCTAAACTTGTTAAGTAACCCAATAAACCATAACATACGGTATGTAATTTCACCCATTCTAATACTATTATTTTGTAATTGTTATATTTATTGTTATATCATTGATCGCACATAAAATTTAGTTTAAATTATTTAATTCGTCCCTAAGAATTTATATGCCCTATCCGAGTCGTTAAAAAAATGCCCCTTCCAGTAACACCTATGAAATAGACTAGAGTTGCTTAATTCATTACCCAATCATTTATTTAATTGATTTTCAGTAGCAATTTATTAATTTTTTAAATAAAAAACATTTATAAAACCATCTCATCACCGTCCTTGCCCCATTTATAAAACCATCACCACCACCATCCGTAACCATCAACCATCAACCACCACACCACTATCAACAACAACAATCAATAGCCACACCACCGTCACCACCACTGTTGGTAACCATCAACAGCCCCCTTCTTCCTCCTTTAAAAAAAAAAAAAAAGAAGAAGCAAAGTTGTGGGCCCACATCGTCTTCACAATGGGCCTTCGTTATTCGGCTAACAACCATTTAATGGCGCCCCACTTTGACGGCTAGAAAATGGTGGTGGGGGCGCCATTGTTGCATTTTTGGCTAAGGTGGAGGGGGTGCTACCCTCACACAGGATAGTCTAAGCATGGTTCGTGTATAAACCACCTATGAGAAACAACCATGAGACGTCACATTTTTGAAGTGGTGGAGGGTAAACGCGTCCTAAGAAAACTTATAATTTTGAAATGTGGTCACACACGAGTCACATACCGTTGCATGGTAATACCATTGTAATAATACCAAATTACTAATAAATACTCAATTTCACATGCTTAAAGGGTTTTTTTTTTTTTTTTTTTCAAAAGTAAAAATGTAGTAATACCATTCTTAAATTAAAAAAAAAATGTCTGTTTTATGTTGCAATTTAGATAAATTATTATAATTTATAAATGATTCATGAAGAAACGTTAACGTATATGAATTTTATATAATGTATGAGTTAATAGCCATTTTCGTCCCTGAGGTTTGGGCCAGTTTGCCACTCCAGTACAAAAGTTTTTTTTTTTTGCAATTCCTTCCCTGAGGTTTGGATTTTTTTGCCAAATTCGTCCTTTTCACTAACTCAGTTAAAAAATCTCGTTAAGGTCAGGGGTAGGGTTGTCTTTTTGCCACTTTAAGACAATTTTGTCTTTTTTGCCTCCGCCCCCTACCCACCACATTCAGATCCTCCTTATCCATTCCTGCTGCTCGAGAAAAGTCACACACAAACCCACAAACATATACACTAATACAGAGAGAGAGAGGGAGGGGGAGGGAGGAGCTCCGGTGGTCAGCGGCGGTGTACAAGGCGGAGCTCCGGCGGCGTTTCCCCCTCAACAACCACTGACCCTTCCTGCTTCTATAAACACAACCGCACCCCCATCCCCTTTTTACTTATTCATATACTTTGAGAGAGAGTAGCGGTAGAAAGAGAGAGAGACTGATGAAGGAGGAATGGAAGCGGAGGTGCCAGATTCGATCCAACCCAGATCCATCCAACATTCAATAATAATAATAAAACCTAAACCACCCTTCTAGATCCATCCAACCCAGGTACTGGAGTGAGACCCTCCTCCGCCGGAGATGGTGGTGGTCTGAGACCCTCCTCCGCCGGAGATGGTGGTGGTCTCCGGTTCCTCTCTCTCTCTCTCTCTCTTCCCCTCGTCTGTCTCTCTCTAGACTTCTTTAGTTCGTTTCATGGTGGGAAAATTATGGAAGAAATGGGATTGTGATGATAATAATAAAAGGAATCCTAATAAACGTTGTTGATCTAAAGTTTTGATTGTAGATGATGTTGTGTTCTTCATGTTATGGTTTAAAGGAGGGAGGAGAGAGGTTTATGATATAGTTTAAAATATGCAGACATATTATCCCAATGCATAAGAGAGAGAGAGAGAGGGGGGGTGGGGTGGGGTGGGGTAGGGATGGGGTGGGGTAAGATTTTAATTAAAATTTTAAATTGTAAGTAAAAAGACAAAAATACCCTTGATCTTAACGAGTTTTTTTAACTGAGTTAGTGAAAAGGACGAATTTGGCAAAAAAATCCAAACCTCAGGGAAGGAATTGCAAAAAAATAAAAACTTTTGTACTGGAGTGGCAAAATAGCCCAAACCTCAGGGACGAAAATGGCTATTAACTCTATAATGTATTAAAGAAACTGTTAAAGGGTTGGTAAGTGTTCTAGTTTGATGGATCTTACAAATAAGCCATATGTCAACCATTGATTGCTTGCGAAATTGAATAGTAAAATCTAAAGATGAGAGCGACTTGATAAGAAATACTATACTCAAATCAAATTAAATTAAAGATAATAAATTATTAATATCATGATAAAAAGCATTCATAAAATTATTCGAGTTTAAAGAAATGCTATTCACTTTTTGACCAGAGTCCAACAGATTATTCATAGCAATGTTTCGACCTAGGGGGAAGGATTTGTTTTCAGTAGAACATGGTTCGCCATACAAAAAGAGGTGGCGGCGCAACTTGTTGCCCGCCTGCTATTTCGATATAATCTTCGCTTTTAGGGAATGAAAAGTTTAAAAAGATTAGTAAAACCAAATTTAGCTTAAAAATGAGTATAAACATAAACAAATGTGAACCTTTCAATCTTTTAATTTTTAATTTTGCATTCTTGTCACACCTCTCTTTTAACCATTAGTGTGATCAACAGTCCAAGATCATCATAACCATTTTATACACAAAAATTGCAACCATGCTGAATACTTCTAGCTATTGCTTTAACTGCGATAAGTAAGCGATAAAGACTACTTTAATCGCATATTTCCATCTTTCGCTACATTCAAACTGTTAAATATGCATACAAAATATATCAAAACCTTAGTGTACTTCAGATGGAAGATGATTTTAGAAAGCCCTGCTGATTCTAGCATCTATAATTGGGATTTTGGAACTAGAGTTAGAGGATATGTCTAATGCCTCTGATAATGAGAGTCTTTTGTTTTTCCATGCAGCCTCTGCCCAACTCTTCATTTGCTCCCCCTCAGCCTTGCGGTTTTGTTGAACGCACAGTGTTTCAGCATACGCGCCTTCACAAACAACCAACATTAGTTAGCCCACAAAAACATTAGAATAGACAAAATGGGTGGGTTGAGTTGCGGTCTAGGCTGCGTTGGACTTTCTTGAACCATATAACCATAATACTAATAATAAGAGGTTTTATGCATTTGAATACATATAGGATGCTAAAAGACAAGGGGTGCATGACTGCATGAGCCGAGCCGCTCGTGAGCTACTTGAGATAGGCCCAAATTTAAGCGAGCTCAAGCCTTTTATTGCGGCTTAATTAGGAAACGAGCTTGATCCCGAGCTTTACATATCAAGCTCAAGCCGGCTCGGGAATCTAAATGAGTTTTTTATTTATATAATTTTTTATTTTATATTAAATATATATTTATCTAATAATAATAATAATAATTATATATAAATATATGACAAAAAAAATAAATAACATATATTATATCTTATAAAGATTATATTATAAATATATATGTAAGTGATTAAAAATATATGATTAAAATAATTTTTGAATTATAAAGAAGCCGAGCTTGAGGTTGAACTTGAAAAACAACCTAAAAGCCGAGCTCAAGCGTTAAAAATGGAGTTCTAAACGAGCCCGAACTCTCTTTATGTTAAACGAGCCAAGCTAGAGCCTAATGAGCTCGGGCTTGGCTCAACTCTTTTACACCCCTTTATAAGACTTTCAAGTTTCAACCCCTTTTGATCTACTTGACCAATTTGACCCATGTCCATTTTAACTAAATCTTGTAGCTTAACATGTTTGAGATAAATCGAGGGAGCTGCATATATGCAAACTTATTTTAAATATTTTGTTACTTAGACCGGATGTAGTTACTCATAATGGAAAATATTGCATACAGAAGCTAACCATACCTCTTGCAAGGGCAATTATGTCCTTTCCACACACTTTAGCTTGTTGAACTGCCACATCAAATGAAAAAAAATTCTCAACTCAGTTTCAAATAGGTAATAAGCTTATAAGCACAATATTTTGTCAACTCTACCTTCTGTTTCTATCTGAGGAGCTTTCATTATTTCTAAAGCTCGTCGATAAAGTCCCTGCCGAAATATCGTCGGATATGATCAGTTGGTTATTTGAATATTCACATCACAATAATTACTTTGAATAAGCGCATATAAGTGCCATTTTACGAGTTTCTTAAAATTTAGAAATTAGATTCCAATATGACTAACCTCTTGAACAATAATGGAACTAGAACGCTCGGTTGTTGCTTTGTGCCGAAACATGAGAGCTATGCAAGTTAATATCATTCCAATTTTCGGATGATCATGACCTATAAAATTGGCAATTATACACAAGTTGTAAGAATTGGACAGAAGTTGCTGGTGAGTGGTGACCATAGATTACATAAAGAGTATGGTTATTCGAGGTGTCAATTTCGGCCCGTTTATTTAATAAATGGGTCGATCTGAGTTATAGTTTATCCCCAACAACACCAGGTAAGTTTTCTGATTCCTCATCTTTTAGTATACATTGATATAAATTCTACGCGAAAAGTGTTTTTACACGAAACAGGTGCACCTCATGTATGTGATGTGCGCGCCTTTCGCCTCTCGCATTGAACCCAGTACCCTATCACCCCAATGCCCCTCGTAGTTTTTGAAACACAGCCAATGGGCACAACCCATCCGACCCACCCATTTTGCCACCTCTTTATTGAATACTAACCAAAACGTTCTTCAGTCATTGTTAGTGCCGTAGTCAGTGTCTTTTCTGCATCGTCAAAGTTCCTGCAGCACAAAACACAACTATATAACATAAACATAGGGTTTGAGTAAAAAATATTATAAAAAAGTCGCTAATACTTGTAATGTTACCCCATGTGTGACTCAAGTTGTCCTAGCGCACATGTGGCAGCCATAAGAATGTCCTCCCGTGCCATATTACCAGCAGCCAAGTTATACGGATCACTATAACCTTTAGTTTCTGGTATCCCTTTAATTACATTCTCATATAATTTCTTTGCAGTTGAGAAGTCCCGTGTTGCGTGCAGGAATTCAGCATATGACAAAGCGGCGTTTCCTATATCAATCAATATAATACTTTTTATAACAAAGTTCTCTCGTAAAACATGTGTAAGGGGGTGTTTGGATCAGCATTTTGAAAGCGTTTAGGTCATTCTCAAGAATCACAACAGAATCACCAATTGTTATACACAAAGTTTAAAAGAACGGAAACGATCCTCGAGGCGAACCGAGGCGTAAGCCCGAGGCGCAGTCGAAAAATAAATATAAAAATTATATCTTATAAAAAATAAAATAATTGACCTAGAAAAGTCTAAAACGTCAAAAACACACATCAAAAATAAAATAATTGACCCAAAAAGTCAAAAACACAAAAAAAAAAAAAAAACACATAAAAAACAGCCTAAACCACCCGAGGCACACATTTTCTTAGCGCCTCAGCCCTTGAAGGCGTATGTACAATATGAACCCCATGAGGCGCGCCTCAGATTCGTTTTCTTGGCGTTTCGCCTCGAGGCATACGCCTCACCCGTTTTTTAAAACCATGGTTATACAAGGTGTAAAGGATATTGTTTGTATATATTTTTGTTGTTTAAAGTTGAAATTACCACATCAAATTTGAGTGATGTAAAGAGTTGCAAGAACTTACCGGCGCCTAAATTGTTCTTAACTCCTTCGAAACAAGTTTGGGCTGCATAAACAAAATAATCAAATAACCATATACACAAAGAATTGCAATGATAAAAAATATATAATTTAAATGGATAGAAACAAGGTACATACATGCATCTATGTTACCCCGACAAAGCTCTATCAGCCCTTTTAGTGCTCTAACACGAGCATCTAACAATCCAAATTCATACCCAAGTTCCGGCTTTATAGCATCTAAATCCTTCAAGCAAGCATCTGCTATCGCTGAAGAAGTATCATCCTATGCGTGTACCAAATGAGGATAATGAGTTTCTGAATTTGATTTTGAAAGACATCTTGGTTTTAAAAGGCGCACCCGCCTCGCGCACGTGATGTGCGTGCCTCACGTACTTGATAAATGCGCCTCACATACGTGATATGCACGCCTTGCATTAAAGGCGCACATGTTTGGTGAGGGTCAACATTGGTCAAAACCGGCTCTTGATGAAACCAGTTTGGGCTTGGAACCGGTTTTTGACGTAGAAAGCATTCGATTCAGTTTGTTTTAAAATGGTTTTTAATTGGTTCCGTTTCAACCGGTTCCAAACCTGTTTCAACTTTCAACAGAGGACGTCTCAAACCAATATCAAACCAGTGGTTCGGTTTGAAACCTGGACCACTTTCACTAGACTAGTTTCATAATCGGTTTTGGGTTTGATTTTCAACTGGTTTCGGTTCGCAAACCAACGTTCACCTCCGCCTAGGCCTAGCGTATGTGATGCGCTCGCCTCACCATTCAGTACCAGGGATTAAATTAGTAAATAATTAAACCAAACAGCAAGTTGTTACCTCTTCTAATTCCAAATGTAGTCCTGCAAGAGCCTCAGTTGCTGCCACTACACCAAATCAAACAAAAACACAATAAACTAACTAAAACACAACAATTGTGTTTTTTTATATATATATAAATATGAATTGCATTCCATGAAAGCTAAAATTACATCACAATAGCAGGCAGACGGGCAACAAGCTGCGCCACCACCCCTTTCTGTATGGCGAACCCTAGTCTACTGAAGTCAAATATATAAAATCTCTTTAATACTCATTTGCATTACCTTTAAGAGGAAAACAAGACACATTCAAGTCCTTCAACCCATTCAATTTCTCAATAGCTCCACCATAATCCCCTCTGAAATAAAATCAAACACCAACACATTATATTCATCTAACCGAAATATGCGAGTGCCGGTACTGGCCGAAGTGATTACAGCCGAACAACATCTGTAATGGTATCAATATTATTAGGACCGGTACTAGTATATGTTTTTATGGTTTTGGATTGATGGGACACATGTATAGATATCCGTTTGGTCATATCACGACTTTACTTTTTAGGTTTTCTCGTATAGCTGCTATAGTGAGTGCCTACACCGTCCGAACCAATTACAACCGAACAACATAGGTACCAGTATCAGTGTTATAGAAACCGGTACCTTATTTTCTTATGGACCGGCGAACCGATTATGACGTAACATCGGTATCGGTATCAGTATTATCAAAACTGGCACCAGTATTTGTTTAATGTTTTATGTACCCGTTTAGCGAGTTACGCCCGAACAACATCGGTACCGGTATTGGTATTACTAGAACCGGTACCATTACTCGTTTTCATAGTTTTAAATTGATATAAAACACGTGTCGATATTCATTCCTTTTGATCATATTCCAACTTTATTTTTTAAGTTTTCTCTTTCAGTTGCTATAGCGTGTGCCTATACCGTCCAAACTCCAAACCAATTATGCCCAAACAACATCGGTACCAGTATCAGAATTATCAAAACTGGTAAGAGTATTCGCTATTATGTACCGGCCGAACTAATTATGACCAAACATAATTATCCTCGGTATTATCAAAACCGGTACCAATATTCACTTTATGTACCTACTTAAGCAGCATCGGTACTAGTGCTGGTATTAATCCTTTTGGTGACTTTATTATTATTATTAGAATTATTATTATTATTATTATTATTATTATTATTATTATTATTATTATTATTATTATTTTTGGGTTTTCACTTTTGGTTGCTATGGGTACTGTACCGGTATAGTAACTAACCAAACAATCAAACTGATACCGACCGAATACCCGCACGGGTTAAAATATATAAAAAAAAAGAAATGAAACCTTTCAGACAAAAGAGTGGAAATTGCAAGAAGAACTAATCCTTTAGAATTCCCATCATGCTGATTAGATTCACATTGTTCTAGCACTAATAAACCTTGACCGTACGATTCATCTACACACACTCAATAATAATAAAAAATAAAAAATAAAGCGTATTTGTTTGGAGAAAATAAGGAAGGGTAAATAATAATAATAAAAAAGGGACCTGATTTGTGGGACCTAGAAAGGGTAAAAGCGTAATCAATCATTTGAAGGGCAACTGGGTTGGGGTTAAATTGGTGGAGATTGGGTATGGGTATGGTGGTGCATGATCGGATGAGTGAATGAACCCTGGTTCGGGTTGAGAGCTTGGTGACAAGGTTAAACATTGGTTGGTGTGGGTGAAGGTGGTGTGTGAGGGTTTAAGGTGCTGAATGTGAGCTGGTGTGTGTGTAACTGTGTATGGGTTTATGGACTGACCCGATTACCCGAGCTGCTCTTTAAACCTCTTTTTTTTTCTTTTTCTCTTTCTTTTCTTTTTTTTTTTTTTTTAGTAAAGTTAGGGTGCAAATTATGGCCTATGGGGAAGACTACTACATGGTGTAGTCATTCTCGTGAGTAAGACATGGAACGACACGAGGAGTTCACGTCTGCATAAAAAAAAATGCGGACTTATCAGGCTAATCGGGACTAATAGGTTTAATTTAGTTTATTTTTTACTTTCAGGACTAATTGGGTCAAATCGGAAGAGACGAAGCAAAATTATGAAAAAACAGAGTTCTATGAAGAAATCTGGCCAGGCGGGGGTCTTGCCTCCGAGGCAGTGCCGAGAATTGACCAGATACAAGTGCACGGGCGTGCACTTGGGTTGCACGACCGTGACCGTGCAGTGCCGAGAATGGCCGAGAAACAAGGCTGCATTTGGTTGCAATGCATGTGCTTCCGAGTAAAATGGACTCGCACGGTCGTGCAGGTGATTCGCACGAGACTGCTGACCGAAAATTTCCTTGCGCCGGCTTGCACTCTCATGTGCACTGGCAGTGCTGCCGAGTAAAATGGATCTGCATGGTCGTGCACTTGGGTCGCACGTTCGTGCACTTATGTTAGAATGTGCAGGAAGTGCCCGTTTCGTCCAATTTCCTCCCGTTTCCTTCAACTTTGTCCTTGGAGCGCCGTTTAGGACCTGTAAAATCAATAGTACGAGGTTAATTACCAAATCTACGAAATTATAGTCGAAAACGCGCAATTTGGAAGTTTAATTAGGGACTTAAACATGTATATTTTAACGTATATCCCAAGCCAAGCCAACCGACAATTGCCCGCAAAACACGAGTCTACCAAAATTGACGCATTATTTATAACCTTAAACGCTTAGACCACGACTCACTTCTAGAACCGCATAACAACCTCGTAACCCAACACTGATATCTAAATCATTAAAGATGACATTAGTTTACCAAATTCAATGCATTTTAAGTGGCAAGGTGGTGTAAACATTGCCATAAATGGTTGTAAGCCTAATCACATGCACTTCTTGTGACCCAATGCCATAAGTACTGCCATAAAATAATTATAACAACCTAAACTGATTTAAATAAAACACGTAACGAAAAATGTAAATTGGGAAATTTCTTGCATTATAAGAACATTCTTAAACGTTTGGAAACCATTTTACAATATATTAAAGGTGTTACAGCATTATTTCTGACTATTAGGTTCAATTCAATGTATCCATATATGTTACCTGACTGTGACCCCATACAATCCGCGTCCTCACTCTAACTTCAACCATCCATCACTTGTACCTAAGATCCGAGTGACCTGCGATCATGACATAACCATTTTGTTAGTTAAGGAAGGGACTTCATGCAAAAACTAACACAAGTGGGAATAACCCGCGATCATGAAAGCTCAATGATCATGTTAACTTGTCTATGCAAGTTTGGATGCATTCCATTTACACTCTCGAATCCAATCACTGGATTCTAATATTCGACTCCCATGTATCCATCCTTAACATACATGCACTTACATTACCATTCACAAAACAATATAGTCAACAACATTATAATACATACGTACATACAATCAATCCTATGGTTGTGATATCATAACCCAACCTTTACATGTATAACTACACTACATATATACATACAATCCTATGGTTGTGATATCATAACTTAACCTGTTCATGTATAACTATTTCATATATACTCGGTTACTAGTGTCTGTACGTCTCATACTATTTCATAATCATCCGACATATGACAACTCTCCTTGCCTAACAATCTAGCACATGTAAGACCTTATGTAACTATATATATTTTGATCTAATCCCGACCTAAAATAAGGTTCTACATCCCAGTTTATCCTACACAAGTCCTACATATGATTATCCATCATTTGGGCCACTTTGGATAAAACCCACGTACGGGCACAGCCTGCGCCAATTCCATTGCAGGACAGTAGCAACAGCTGTCAAGGGCGCAGCCTTGCGCCACCTTAGCGCAAGTTTGCGCCATCTACAGCTTATGTCCCTCAATTAAAACAATTGACATGAATGACAAAAATCAGAATTTTTATTGTGATTACAAGAAATATTAAAACGTCTACGAAGAACATCTAATACTTGTGACCCTGGATGCCCAAGACGATCATGCCAAGGTAAGGTAGTAGATGTAATAAAGCAAGCTTGTGGCGGAAGAGTTGGTGGTGTGATTGGATATAGGTCTCCTGAGCTATTGTGGCGGGAAAGCATGCGGCCAGTTGTGAGATCCTTCAATGAAAAACCAAAAGGATCAAATTCAATGGAAACATGGTTGTCACGGGTAAATCGGCGAACCGATATAAGGGATTTAATAATTTGAGGGCTGTAAAGAATGTTGGGTAAAATATATGTACGGTTATAAATGGGAAGGTAGCCAGTGCCAAACCCGTTAATTGATAAAAAGTGACCATTACCAACCATAAGTTTAGTGTTTACAGGATATGAATCAAATTGAGAAACCATACCTCGATTTTCAGTAGCATAACGCTCAGCTCCAGTGTCCATGATGGGAACCTGATCAGGATATTGCAACCGCATAGTGTTAAAGGCTGCACTTAAATCGGATGGGCTAAAGGCAATAAAACCCGGTGGTGCAGAGGGTCCAGGATGTAACATCGCAAAATTTTCTCCAAAATTTTAATACATAAAAAGCCCTTATATATATATATATATATTTTTATTACACCTTTATCATTAATATTATACAAATGTGCCTAAGTCTTTATTTATCCTAACTCACAACTTATATACATACATAAATGTATATAAATAATAATAATAATAATAATAATAATATGATTCTAAATTCTTTTTTTTTTCACATACAAGATTTTTTTTTTTTAAATAAAGCCTTGAGTCAAATAGTCAAAGTCCTAGTCAAAGTCTTAGTCAAACAGTCAAAGTCTTAGTCAAATAGTCAATTCATCATAAAACCTTACTTTATGATGTTGACCAATTTTAATGGCTAATTGACTCCAAAACTAGTATAAAAACCCACCTATGACCCATTATACTTTGCACCTCTAAATCGATTGTTTCAATCCGATTAAACTTTCCCTCATACCTTTCTTCTATAGTCTATTACTTCTACAATTGAAGCTTTGATTATAAGCTCTTGTAATTGGCGAATTGGAAGCTTGATATTCTTTCTTTTTCGTTTTCTTCAATTTGGACTAGCTACGTTGTTGAGTCTTTGGGATTCGCCTCGCATACATTCACAACACATCATTCTATTTTTTTCACGAGACATAACATTTTGCTAAGGTGAGTTTTACATAGCCCCTTTTATTATCACCATTTTTGGGGTGAAACATGTTATAACATTATCATTGCAATTCAATCATCAATGTGTCTATGTGTTTTCTATGTTGCATTATGTCTTGAGCATGATTAGAGTAAGCACCATTCTAGCATAATCATTAACTCCGTACAAGCCGACGGTATACATTGATAGATCTATTGGACTGACAATCCCACCCGGATACGTGCCTCCTACAAAGGTTACGTGGGTGTTTGTTATCGCATAACATATTCAATTGGACCATGAGCGTATGGTATGTATCATATTATAACAGTCATCAGGGTTAATTATGCACTCGATTTATTTCTAGTATGTTCTCACATATGGGCTAGATTGACATGACACATGAATTGCACAACATTTTATTCATTTTATTATCAAAAACCTATGTAATTCTCACCAACTTTTGTTGACCCAAAATACTTTCAAAATTAACATGTTTCAGGTAACAATGAAGCTGAGGCTTGAGTTAGCATGAGGATTTAACATGAAGTTTTATTTGAAGTTATTGAAGTTTTGTTATTTGATTTCATGTATTGAATTTCTAGACATCATTTTATATTTGGATATTATGTTTGAATAAATTATTTAAAATTTATATTATACCATGTGCTACTGAAACAATTATCAACACGTGGCACCCCGATGTTTCCGCCATCGGTTGGGGTGTTACAGATTGGTATCAGAGCCATGGTTATAGGGAATTAGGTTATTAGAAAAATAATCTAGTCTATAACCATAGGATTTTAATCAGTACTTTCTCCTTTTACTTGCAACCTTACTTGTTTATATTCTCTATTTTACTTTTTATCCTTACTTTAGTCCCCACAAGAAGAGTGCTCTCCATCACAAGATCTACTCTTAGACTAATAGGACAAATCCTCAGGTTTAGCCTGAACCACCTTGAAGATCTCGTCGAAGTTCTAGATTTTAATAACGAACACGTGCAATCTGGAAGGGTGAACGCCTGTATTCTGAGTTTTCTGTCTAGGACTGGCATTGCGCATATATCCCAATCAGACGAGGGACCCGGATGCCTACCTGGGAATTCTCGGGATGAGTGTTCACTTATAGGCTAAAGCATGTCTTCACTATGTTATTAGAATCTAGAAGCTTTGATAAGTCAACGTTTTCATTTATTCGTTTTAATTAATGAATAGATGATTACACTCACTTCCCTTAAAACTAAGCTCTAAAATCTCAAAATTTTACAGCTTAAATCAATCTCATATCATAACCATCTATGGATTTCACAATCACACTTCACCTTACCATCTTAGCCACTTTTTAAATATTCAACACCCTACCCAAATCATATTATTTCATTTCTCCACATGTTACTTATTTTTTTAAAACTACTAGTGGGAATGCCCGCGCGTTGCAGCGGGTGCATATTTTTTGTCGTCGTACCTGTTTTGGGGTTTGTGGTGTATAGGATGTTTGTGGGTGATTCATTACGGTTACCTAAAGCCATCCAAGTTTGTTGCCATTAACATATGTACATTTATAGTTTTCAAAGTAAGATATTAAGAGTTGAAAATAGTTAGAAAATATATATGTGTATCATCATGCCTTTGCATTCAATTCAAAAGAAGTTTGAATTAGAAACCTTAACATCTTTGGAAACACTTGTTGCTAGGATAGTTGATAGTGATGACAATTTTGACCCGTTTACAGATAGGAGGATTGATATAGATTTTATCTCACATTGGTCTAACAGGTTAAGCCGCAAGAACATAAAATATTTGCTCTACTTCATCATGACTCGTGAATAAAAAGTAGCCTAACCCATCTAATATGTTACTTATTTCACTCTTTTTGTCCAATTTTTCGGCTATGGTACCACATATTGTCTGTTGTTGATGTTGACCCGTAACTAAAAAGTAGTCAACTCCGTTTAATATGTTAACTCATTTTTACCTAACCTGCCCATTTTCAGGTCTAATATCCCATGTTTGTCATTTGTTTATGCAAACCGGAATGTTAAACGAAACTGATCCGAGCTATTTCACTTATGACCAGTGGGAATTATAAGTTAAGAGCAACAATCATGTGTTACAAGAGCATGTACGATGGACTTGGCATCTTACTTGTATCATATTATCAATAAGACATAGTAAGATAATTGCATTATATATTTTCAAGCTCAACTTTGCCACTAATTGAACCATTAGCAACTCTTTTTTAGTTTTTTTATTAAAACTTCGAGAGAGAAAAATAACAATTAAACTTTTAATAAATTTAAGTGAACAGAAAACAAAATAATAACATACTTCAGCTATATGCAAATGGCACATTTCAAGCCAAACTGGATCATGATCTTCCAAAAGGGACTCTTTCTCTGAAGCTCGCTGCTAGATGTATTAGGAACCTACATACAACATGCTTTACTTGTTCACCTCATGCCCCTCAACAACAATTTACTCAATTGCAATATCAATTTCAACATAAATTGTACCAAGTCTAACAAATCATGGCACATTGCATCACAAGTCCATTCATGTATGATAAGTGCAATATGAAGTTATATACACACAGTAAGATGTCACAAAACTAAAAGCAGAAAATGAATCGCGACGGTTTGACAAGCAAAAAAACACTTTTTTTGTCCAGGCCTTTCTAAATAATTGATGCGTAAAATTTCAAAGTCCATACTCACTCCATCCAATTTAATCTAACAGTTTATAAAACTTATTTATACTATTTTTAGAACATCTAACATACTTCATGTTACCCAAATCAATAATTACACTTTAGCCTGATATAACAGGTAAAACGGTAACTTGAACATTGAACCTTTCAAAAGAAAGAGGACTTAGTCGGCAATTAAGAAATGTTAAATCGATATTTATCTCACTTGTTGATAATCACAAAAACTCCACAAAGAATGAATGTAACAATGACAAGTAACCATCCGCTTGGTAATCAATCTGCATAAAAAAAGACTAAGATACAAGCAGAACCGCCAAAACCGGATCCAAGAAAACGAAAATGAAAGGAGCTTTACATGTAAATTGCATTCTTGTGACCAAGGATTGACAGAACTGCAATAAAACGAGGGAACATAATATTATAGCACACAAGCAAAGCTATGAATTGACAAGCAACTTTTTTATGAAGACTTACAAAGGCCTAAAAGTGAATCTAGAAGCATCACTATGGCAATGACAATCATTGATAATCTTCTGAAACAATAAGAATAAGAACAAGAAGTAAACGAATCTTATAACTTCAAAACTTATAATGAAACAAAATATTAATGAAATAATCTGGTGTTTATGGGAGGAATCGTACACGGTATAAAAAACGGTTCTTATTTTCTGAGAATTTTGTTGTGTTTTCTGCCTCAATGGATCAGCAGCATTGTTTAAGCCAATAGTCAACCTGTCAATATCACCTTTGACATCTGAAGGCAGGAAAACTTGGGCCACAAACTTCTGGGGCACAAGAGTTGACAAAAATAAATAAATAGAAAAGTAAATTAGCAACAAGCTAAAAATACACTTGACATCAAAAGTTTTGGTGTGAATGGGAAGTAGAAAACAAACCCATGGGAGCACATTGGAGACATTTACAACACCCATTTAGACAGCCCTGGAAAAGAGCATATATAGTTAGGAACTTTCAACTTAGAATCATTGTACAGGGAGCCAGAGATAATATAAATAATAAAGAACAACAAAATATTAAAAATAAACATACACGAACTTCAAAAGCAGACATATAACAACTTGCATATCTGCTTCAAGTGGGTGGTTACTTACTACAATTTAAAACATATAAACTGGATACAAATGACAAACCAAGAACCGATTTTCCTCCCTAACAAAAAAAGGTTTAAAATAATAAAACCAAATATATTGGTATAAAAGTCTTGAGTGCTGCCTTTCTAATGAGGACAATAAAAAAGAATGGAAAAACATATATGAACTCTAGTGCATATTATTTTAAATATTACCTCAGACTCTTAAGGGGGAACTTACTCACCTTATTGCAATCAATCACCTCATCCCACAAGTCATTGTTGACTTGTGCATCATCTGGCAATCGAACAAAAATAGGAACATGTGCAATAGAAAAGGTAGTGATATGATGTATTATTGATACCCTATAGGTAAACAGAGATAAATAGATGGCTTTATGTACAGAACGGCTATAAGATTCAAGGTAGTTTCTATATTAAGAACAACATTCTTGAAAAAGAACCAAAGATACACTATTAGACGGTACCAAAGAACTCTAAGTTGTAGACACATACACCACTAAAGAATGAAGGAAGATGAAATTAGCCC
This sequence comes from Ambrosia trifida, assembly GCA_028751855.1. Taxonomy (NCBI): domain Eukaryota; kingdom Viridiplantae; phylum Streptophyta; class Magnoliopsida; order Asterales; family Asteraceae; genus Ambrosia; species Ambrosia trifida. The sequence goes on along the minus strand of CM054126.1, from coordinate 20,566,302 downwards.
GTTTAGTGGACCACTATTTATGGAAAACAAGCTTCATATATACACTTTAGGTGCAGGCTGGATACTATTACAAAAATTAAAATAGACATCTAAAGTCAAGTTCCATGCCTTCCACACTTTTAGCTACCAATAAAATTTTATTACAACCAGCCTGTAATCACTATCAAATAAACAAAACTCGTAAGAATTTTGGCGCCCTATGTAGCCTGAGGCGCGAGTAAAACAGGGAGCGCAATAAAAGCGCATCTTTTTGAGATTTTTTGAGGTTGAGGTGTGCACCTCTTGTACTTTAGGTGTTTTTTTAGAAAAAGCAGCAAAACTTTTATAAATTATAGAAAAAGAAAAGTTACTATCTAGGTTAGAAAATGTCAAACCAAAATTAGCATCCAAAAGTAATATACGAACATATCATTGCCACATCATAATCATAAAAAAAAAGTGAAAGAAATGATCAATTTTGGGGCTAATAAAACTGAAATCTTTATAGTTTATAAAGTACTATGAAAGGGGCTGAAAATGATTCTCACAAACAATCAAGGCCAAAAACACTACACCAAAATACCCTAAATTAAGCAAATAAAAAGAAAAGAAGAACAGAGAACCAACTCGGAAAAACATCAGAAACACTCAAAATCACAAACCCGAAAACAAGTTAAGCAAATAAAAAGCAGAAGAAGAAAGAACAAACCCTAACAATTAAGAGATAAACCATACCTTTGAGACTCCCACCAACCGAAGAAAACCTGAAGCCATCAAAAACCCAAAGACAAATTAAGCAAATAGAAAGAAAAGAAGCAAGAATAAAACCTAGGAATTAATAAATAAACCATACTTGCAAGACTCTTACCAATAGAAGGAAAGCTGAATCGATAAAAACCCAAAAGACATGAAATCACCTGCAATAGATGAGGGCAACTGATTTTCAGCCTGTAATGATGAGAGTTGGATGGATGTAATCGACTATAGTGATCGGAATTTGATGGATGAAACTGAGTGTCTTAATAATGGGAGTTGGATGGATGTAATTAACTGTAGTGATCGAACAGTCTGATAACTGATGAATGATAGGTTTAATGGTGGGGGTAGGGATGGGAAAGGAAGGGTAGCTTTGTAAATTTGTTTGGATATTGTTAAGGATGAGGTGGGTGAAATGTCTATATTACCCTCTAAGGTGTCTTAATTGTCACAATTATGCCTATAATACCCTTAAATTTCTTGCTTAAATATGTTGTACATGTTGCTTCTTAAGTTGTACAGAAATGCAAATGACCATGTTGGCCATCACTCCTCCTTTATAATGTATTATAGATAACCTCATACCTTAGCACAAACTAAAGATTTCTAAATCTTGTTGTATTTTCATTACCTAGTAACTTTACAAAGTACATATTTTTGTCAAAAGATGTCCTCGAACTTAAATTCAATTGTTTATTTATTGACGTAACAAACAATTTTCTATATAATGCTTTAAACTATTAAAAATCACTTAATAGAACCTTGATCTTCAAAACCTAATGTCATGTTTGAAATCTCCAACTAACGGGAATATTTTAATTAAAGCCCACTTAGCTTGTACTATTTAACAACTTTTGCTTTATGTATAAAACCAATTTTGAAAATAAGATTTTTTTTATCCATAGGAATAATATCTAGTCTCTAAATTCTCCATCGACACTCACTCACTTTCAACTTGTTCAAATTTTTACAATATTTGGCATATACCACAATCATGTTTTCTTATACACTTGATTATAACCTTTGATCCAAACCCCAAAATTTACACTGCTACATAATCTCCTTACTATAATTTATCAACCATCTTCACATTCACTATCTCTCGCAACCTTGATTCTGTTTCGAGATTTTTCATCATTCCCCCAAGAACTAAATTTATATCCTTCACCTTCTCAAACATGAGCTAGTTACCCATGATAACCAAACTATTGAAACTTGATTGTGTGTTGCATCAAACATAATCCTTAGTTATACATGAGGATTCGATTATCTACCATATTTAAACATTTGATACTAGAAATCATGGAATATAAACTATTTGCTATAGACACACCTAGAGTCATTAACCTTGTCTAGGACAACACTATTACAACTCGCATGCTATGCTTGATACTTGATTGTTTATATGTACATATTATCAATTTGCAATTTATGTGTGAAATAATTGGTACACTTAATCAAACAACTGGTAGAGGATGAAGTACTTGCTCAACAGTTAGTTGAGTACCAAATAACCTACTCAACGATTGGTAGAGGTCATCATGCCTGCTCAACAGTCGGTAGAGGCCCTACAACCTGCTCAACGACTGGTAGAGGCTATCGCACCTTCTCAACAATCGGTAGAGGTTCTTACTCACTGACTGGTAGAAGTCTTTTTCCTACTCAACAGTTGGACTCATTTTTGGATACATTGTAAACGATTCAATCACAAGGTTATTTTGCATTACTTACATGTGTGTTTAGAGTCATAGAAGGACACAAAACCCTAATGTAAGGTAAATTGGTGATTGCGGTCCGGAACGTAATCATGAATTTACAGGTACGTTAAGGTAGTGTGAAATTCTAATAAGGTTTTAGTAGTTCATTTGGGTTTCATATAGCCAATCAATTCATGCATTTCTTATAAGATTCCTAAAACATAAGTTTAGTATTTTGCTAGATTCTTATGCTTCTTGCTACTTCAGACGAACCGAATCCAATCCTTAAAACTCACATCTCAAACCTCTTATCCAAATTATTCGAAACAAATTATTCTATTACCTATAAATTCATGTCATGCCTTAACTCGAAACTTCCCAAACCACCCTTGTCCTAATTTCTACCCAATCACCTTCAACCCTGTGTTTTCAATAAACTTCGGGACGAAGTTTCCAAAAGTAGGGGAGACTGTAACATCGCAAAATTTTCTCCAAAATTTTAATACATAAAAAGCCCTTATATATATATATATATATTTTTTTATTACACCTTTATCATTAATATTATACAAATGTGCCTAAGTCTTTATTTATCCTAACTCACAACTTATATACATACATAAATGTATATAAATAATAATAATAATAATAATAATAATAATATGATTCTAAATTCTTTTTTTTTTCACATACAAGATTTTTTTTTTTTAAATAAAGCCTTGAGTCAAATAGTCAAAGTCCTAGTCAAAGTCTTAGTCAAACAGTCAAAGTCTTAGTCAAATAGTCAATTCATCATAAAACCTTACTTTATGATGTTGACCAATTTTAATGGCTAATTGACTCCAAAACTAGTATAAAAACCCACCTATGACCCATTATACTTTGCACCTCTAAATCGATTGTTTCAATCCGATTAAACTTTCCCTCATACCTTTCTTCTATAGTCTATTACTTCTACAATTGAAGCTTTGATTATAAGCTCTTGTAATTGGCGAATTGGAAGCTTGATATTCTTTCTTTTTCGTTTTCTTCAATTTGGACTAGCTACGTTGTTGAGTCTTTGGGATTCGCCTCGCATACATTCACAACACATCATTCTATTTTTTTCACGAGACATAACATTTTGCTAAGGTGAGTTTTACATAGCCCCTTTTATTATCACCATTTTTGGGGTGAAACATGTTATAACATTATCATTGCAATTCAATCATCAATGTGTCTATGTGTTTTCTATGTTGCATTATGTCTTGAGCATGATTAGAGTAAGCACCATTCTAGCATAATCATTAACTCCGTACAAGCCGACGGTATACATTGATAGATCTATTGGACTGACAATCCCACCCGGATACGTGCCTCCTACAAAGGTTACGTGGGTGTTTGTTATCGCATAACATATTCAATTGGACCATGAGCGTATGGTATGTATCATATTATAACAGTCATCAGGGTTGATTATGCACTCGATTTATTTCTAGTATGTTCTCACATATGGGCTAGATTGACATGACACATGAATTGCACAACATTTTATTCATTTTATTATCAAAAACCTATGTAATTCTCACCAACTTTTGTTGACCCAAAATACTTTCAAAATTAACATGTTTCAGGTAACAATGAAGCTGAGGCTTGAGTTAGCATGAGGATTTAACATGAAGTTTTATTTGAAGTTATTGAAGTTTTGTTATTTGATTTCATGTATTGAATTTCTAGACATCATTTTATATTTGGATATTATGTTTGAATAAATTATTTAAAATTTATATTATACCATGTGCTACTGAAACAATTATCAACACGTGGCACCCCGATGTTTCCGCCATCGGTTGGGGTGTTACAGATTGGTATCAGAGCCATGGTTATAGGGAATTAGGTTATTAGAAAAATAATCTAGTCTATAACCATAGGATTTTAATCAGTACTTTCTCCTTTTACTTGCAACCTTACTTGTTTATATTCTCTATTTTACTTTTTATCCTTACTTTAGCCCCCACAAGAAGAGTGCTCTCCATCACAAGATCTACTCTTAGACTAATAGGATAAATCCTCAGGTTTAGCCTGAACCACCTTGAAGATCTCGTCGAAGTTCTAGATTTTAATAACGAACACGTGCAATCTGGAAGGGTGAACGCCTGTATTCTGAGTTTTCTGTCTAGGACTGGCATTGCGCATATATCCCAATCAGACGAGGGACCCGGATGCCTACCTGGGAATTCTCGGGATGAGTGTTCACTTATAGGCTAAAGCATGTCTTCACTATGTTATTAGAATCTAGAAGCTTTGATAAGTCAACGTTTTCATTTATTCGTTTTAATTAATGAATAGATGATTACACTCACTTCCCTTAAAACTAAGCTCTAAAATCTCAAAATTTTACAGCTTAAATCAATCTCATATCATAACCATCTATGGATTTCACAATCACACTTCACCTTACCATCTTAGCCACTTTTTAAATATTCAACACCCTACCCAAATCATATTATTTCATTTCTCCATATGTTACTTATTTTTTTAAAACTATAACCTCATACCTTAGCACAAACTAAAGATTTCTAAATCTTGTTGTATTTTCATTACCTAGTAACTTTACAAAGTACATATTTTTGTCAAAAGATGTCCTCGAACTTAAATTCAATTGTTTATTTATTGACGTAACATAAAATGTTTCTAAAAATACCGTTCAATTTGATATCAAAGTGAAAGCCGAGGCAGTTCGTTTTTTGGAGCGGGTGCAGAATGTGGTCCACAGTGATTCGCAAAGCCCGAGGAACCAAAAGTTTGTATTTAGTAGAATAGGTTTTGCGATTCAAAAGGGTATAGCGGCGCAGCTTGTTGCTCGCTTACCCATTATCCAGATGTAACTTGGTTTATTTCGTATTTTATAAAAATATTTATGGACAAAGTTAAGCAGAAAAATATAATAAGAAAAATGAGTAAATAAGAAAAACATAACAAACAAAATTGATTTGAAACTATAGAAGTGTTGAAGTTCACTTACAACAACAAAAAAATGATCATACTTTATAAGAATTGTCGTAAATATTAAAAAAAAATAGTCTAAAAAGATATTCTATAAAATTCCAAAAATTTTTAATATTGCAACATGAAACTTTTGGATAGTTAAGAACATTACATCCTCCTAAGAAAAACAATAATTATTACATATTTCGATAAATAAAAAAAAAGAATTGATACACATTGATCATTTTCTTTTCTTTATTCGACTTAACACCATTAATTTTATCCACATCATCATTGTGTTTAGATTTTCATCACTCAAATTCAGCAAATGCTTGTGAGAACTTAAATATATGTTCTTTTAAAATGTTACTAAAATTTTTGAATAATATTTGTATATTTATTTTCACTAATGTCTGAAAGAAAACCTGGAGCAAACAAATTGGATAATTTCAGTCAAATCGACACGAAGGTTATTCCTAGCTTTCGGTGAGTACTGTCATGCAGAATCATCATAGGAACTTGGTCCAATAGTTCACAAGTACATTATATTTATAAAATTATTATTATTATTAAATCCAACCCATCTTTATGTTTATCATGTGTATTTGCATGCCATTACACATTGACTGTTTGCATGAACCAACAGGCTCTACCATATTCTAGCAAAGCCACACATCTGTTGTTGGTAGTAATATTTGTGTATATCATCATCCAGTACTACACAATCCTTATCATCATCTTTTACATTTAATGTATACATATAATATTTTTATTTATTTACATGTTTCTTGTTCATGATCACACAATCATCATCATGTTGTACGTCCCTCTTTCTCTTGAGTTTTTCCTTCATTGTAGGTCCATCCATGAAAGATAAATCAATTTGTTCCATAGATATAGGAGTCTTTAATTCCTTGATTAACACGGTATCAGGACTTGAAGGGTTCCGGTTTGATTCGTGTTTTTGATATCCCACCAATATTTCTTGCATCTTGTTGTAGCAAGATTGAATCTTTTTCTGTTTTAATTAAAAACCCGCGAATAAATAAAGTTTTTTTTTATTATAAAGTAAAGATAAAGATTATTAAAGTTTAAGAATTTAATCAAGTTATCACCTTTTGATCTATAGGGATGAAATTGGTGATGTGGGAAAGACAAATTTCATCTTCAAGAATGCATCTTAGCGCGCTAACTGCGATCACACATGGCCGGTATTCGAGCAATTTGGCATCTGCATTGATCAAGGAAATTAAATTTCATTGATAAATGTAGTACTCAATCTATATATACTTTGTTATTTAAATATCAAGTCTAGTCATTTTGTTACACTATGTAATAAAACAACCAATATGTTTAAATCAGTTTGGTTACATGACAACATCCAATTACACCTATGTGTTGCATAGATAACAAAGGCGGAATTTGTTGGATTTTTATATTATAAATTTGGATTATTTATTATTTAATCGGTTGATCAAGACAACATGTCAAAGATGCAAAGGGATCAAGTTGATACCAAGAGTAAATGCTAGTAGAATTTCATCAAGCGTCGATCGATCAATGGGCTTGAAATGTTGTTTCAATTCCCATTCGATCAATTCGACATAGGAGCATGGAGTGATAGCATTCACTTCCCATCCTAATGATTTCAACATCTTCATTTCCATCTTTTGGACCAATTTTGCATCAAAAGAATATTCCAAACCCTCCTTCTACATCAATCAAAACATTTGATTAACATCTTTGTAACAATGTTACTTTTGCAAATAATAATAATAATAAAAAGGGTGTGGCTATTGTTACTTGAATTTCACGCAATGAAGGAGGACAAGTTTCACCAAATTTAATAGCAATAGATAAAGCAACCAATGAGAGCAATTCCATCATCCAATAACTCCATCCCTTCAACATAATTACCAAATGTTAATATTTAAACATAAAAAAAAACTTTCCATAATAAGAATAAAGACACAAAAACAAGACTTACATGACATTTATTCATGTCGATAAACCGATCAACATAATTCACTGCCTTAAACACAGTCCCTATACATAAATTAAACCGTCTTTGACACTGCATATTTAAAATCAAACATGAAACAATTAGAATATTCAACATATATCACCATCAAAAAATGTCATTTTCCTAGAAAAACTTTTAATTTTCCTACAAAACTCAACATTTTGAGTTCCTTACTATAAAAAGGTCGATCCTACGTAAATTTCCTATAAAACTGTCGATTTTTTGAACGAAAGTTTCCAACGAATTTAGGACGAAAAATTTGGTCACAAACATTAAGATAAAAGTATGATATAATTGTTCAATCGAAGAACATACATGAATGAACCAATGGATGGCTTTCAACCTACAATCCTTAACGAAACCGTTCGAATGAAGAAGGTTTACGTATTCCAATCCGGTCATATACTTCAATTCTTTTTGCAAACAAGTATCAAACGAGTGTTTGATGTCATGTTTTGTAACCAAATGAACCGAATTATCGATATAATCGCGGTTTCGTAAGGAATAATTATCATGTGGAGAATGAGAAGAAGAGGGCGGACTCATGTCCCACACTTCATCACAAAGAAGAAACTGATCAAGAATATTATTATTATTGTTTTTGTTGTAGGGAGTGTGTTGATGAGACATGTTTATTAATTTGTGAAATATGTGTGTGTGAGAATATGTGTAATGTGTGTGGTGGTTTTAAATTAAGCGGTTGTTTAAGGAAGGGATGTGTTGGTTGGAAAGAAAAGACACGTACCGCATGAAGAGGGTAAATGCATGTGTTGGTTTTACTGCAGTAATTAGTTGTACACGAGGGTTTATTGAACAGTGGTGAGTTTTCATTTAAGGTTGCCAACGGTTCGATCCTGGTTGGCTAAGGATATTTTTAGTGAGTCGGGACCACATCCTAATCTTCTTAGTTTATGTGGTCGACAATGTACAGGGAGCTAGGGCTGGCTCAAGAGTGTTTCACGAATCAAACCGAACCGAACCTAAAGTCACCCACAAAATTAAAACCGGAATCAGTTTATAAGTCAGGTCTCAGGTCAGTCCCACATCAGGTATCTAGGTTACTCGACCCAAACCAAGATTGGTTATTATATGTTACTAGCCGGTCCAACGTTTTTGGAGACCCTAAGCGAACTACAAATTTGGGGGCCTTTTGAATTGGTATTAAAAAAAAAAAAACATCAGTTTGTCTTTTTTCCCTCCAAGCCTCAATTGCGAATTCGCAAGCTCAATATCAAAATTCAAATATTTTAAGTATCAATTAGTGATTTAGGGCAAACAATGGTTGAGTGAATTGCAATATATACAGATTAATATAAAAAATAGTCATTAACAAACCTTGATTATCCTTGCGACACAATTAATTTTGCCCCTAATTTCTCCCCTATTGGTGGGGCAATTAAGCGAGTTCACTAGGTTACATTTAGCCAGAATGACAATAACTGCCTAAATTAAAGACGTATTGTATATCGCTTAGAGTTGGAATTTGGGTTTTTTTATTCTAGAATTGGTTATGTAGTTCGGTCTTGTGATCAACAGAGTTTTTGTTTTGTTCATTTGGGCTTAATACATAATACACATCTATTATATAAAATCTTTTTAAAAATTGGGGGCCCTTAAATTTTGGGGGCCCTAGGCCTTTGCCTAGATTTGGAAGTCTATAGGGCCGGCCCTGGTACTAAGATCAGGGGCGAAGCTTGGTTTTCGAAACAGGAGGGGTCGGACTAAATTTTTTTCTATCGGTAGTGGCAAATTGGTGGGGGCCGAACTCAATCCGGACTCGATTTACCTACGAAAATCACAAATTTATATCGTTGCGTCAAAAAACAGGGGGCCAGGGCCACCCGGCCCTCAACATCCTTCGCCCTATTTAGCCTTCTATATTTGTTTTATACAAATATGTGTTGGTTCGAATATGATACTGTATATGGTAAGGGAGATCGATATTATTTATGAACATCCATGCACATATTGAGATGTGGGGGACCACATACAGGTAGGTGGGCCAAAGCAGCCCAGTTCAACCGGTGTACATCAATTAATTATTATATAACAAGTTGGTATCGTCTTATATTACTTTAAAAATAAATAAATGTCTATTACATATGTAAAAAAAATAAAGTAAAAGAAAAAACCCAAATTCAGTAACAAGTTAGAATAGATCAGAATAATACCCGGTTTGACCACTGACCCATTTTTAAACCGGTTTTTAAAAGCATTGGTTCAAAGTTAACAAGATTATAACTTATACAAAGTTTAAAATAAAATCCCAATTCATGAACAAATTAGAATAGATCAAGAACAAATCTTTGTAAGCTATAAAACTAGTGACGGACCCATGATTTATTTTTCAAGGGGCTGATCAGGGGGCTTAGCTGAACTTTTATAAGGTTGATCAGGATTTTTGCTTACAAATTACACAAACTTTTTTAAGGGGGCATCATCCACCTAGGTTAGTATGTAGGTCCGTCGCTGTATAAACCCCAGAATTTAGCGCTAAAAACCCCCGAATTTAACTGGTTCCAACAAATTAATGTACCATGTATTATGTCAATACTAATTAATTTATGTTAACGGGAAATATACTACATTTGAGATTTTATTTTAAACATAATTTTATTTCACTAATAATTTATAATATAAAATTTCTAAAAAGTTAAGGTATGTTGTTTTCTTGAATTTTTTCAACCCATTTTAACGTAAATTTTATTGAAAACGTAGTAGTATCCTGATAAAGTAGTTAGCTAAATTATTTTTTATATTAAAACAAAAAATAATAAAAAATCATGATTCGAATCGGGTGAATGCGATAAGAGCATGGGTCGACTACTATGGATGACGACGTGGAAAAGATGGAACAAGGCTGACCCACTAGCATATAAAAATATGCTACGGCTTTAGGCTCTGAGATATTTGGTTAGGGTAATCTCTAAAAACTGAACCTAGTGGTAGCAAGGGTTAGGATCAAATACACAGTGAAAGAAAAATAGAAAGTCGTAGGAAGGGTATCAAACGGACTCTGATTGAACTCATTCAAGCGACATTGGAATCGTCTTATCGAACCCTACGTCGTTAGTTTTTAGGTCTTCGTTTTTTTGGGGTTTTAGCTTGTAGTTTTTAGAATATGCGTTATATCATTGTGTCTTTTATGTACCATTGTGTCTTTTTCTTATTTTCATCGTTGTGTCATTTTTTTAATTCATTGTGTCTTTTTTCTTCAGCATTGTGTTATATTTTTTGGCACTGTGTTATATTTTGTGGCTCATTGTGTCATATTTGATGATCTATTGTGTTTTTTGTATCATTCTCACCCTTCTCATTTTTTGTAGCCTTTGTAGAATAACCCAACCCGTGGTAGCAAAGTTCCAGTTTTGTGATAGGCTGCTTGCTCCAATTTTGCAGGCCCAAGTCCAATTACCCAACTTTGCTTTAAATAATAATAAAAAAAAATATTGCATATAAAAATTTAGTTTTTTGTTTTCAAGCACTCTTTTTAGATGGAAAAAAAAAACACATTTTTTTAGTAGTTCAAGTGTAATTTGTTAATAAAAGTTGTTGCATTCATGGATATGTTATATTTTTAAGGATGTCAAATAAATTTACAGGTTTGATGTGATGGCAAATAAGCTTGATATTGCAACAAATAACTTCAAACATGTCAATTTAATTAATGTATTTGATTGTGGATTTGAGTTTTGAAATTATTTATCTTTGATGGAGTAGAATAGTAGATTCTTTGCCACATTAAAAGCATACACATGATGTTTTTCTTTAATCCAAACCAAACCTATTTTAAGGTCAAACCTTCTTTAGGTGCCATATAGGTTTGTTATATAGTTATCTTTAAATTTAAATAATTTATGTCAAATAGAAATTCTTATTTTTATATATAAAAAAAGGATTTACATCAAATGGGCAACAAACTGCACCATCAACAGCCTACTACAAACATGGAATATAAATAAAGCGCTTTCGGTCAGTCGTCACATATAGTCCATGGGCGGAGAGAGAGACATACGTCTGCAAAGCAAAAGAGAGAACGGTCATGGTCTGTGAAACAGTAAGAGGCTATTTGGTTGATTAAGTGCTGAATCATTAAGAGGTCTAAATGGTTTAAAACCTCATTAAGAGGCTTACCAAACGGCCCCTGAGTGTCCATGGAGGGGCCCGTGACCCTCTAGCATTGTAGATGCTCCAAAAAGTAAAGAGAACTAAACATTTGATTGGGTTAAAGAGTTTCTCATATCCATGATAATTATCCCATATACATATATGAATCTCCAAAATGATTACACAAATTTCAGCAATAACTACCAATACTCATTAGGGTTTATGTTCATTTTTTCGCAGATACCCACACATTTGTTCGAATTTGGACTTGAACCCACAACATGTCGATTACTGGACCACCTTCGATAACGTTAGCCCAAATCCCAATAACTACCAATACTCATAACTCATTAGGGTTTCTTTGGAAGAGGAACAAATAAATACTCTTTACTGTAGCTCATAAGAAGAGAAGCTAAAACCAGATCTTCCTTCATTGGTTGTTTTTAGCTCAAGCTTCTGAAATGGGCTGTAACATGGGTTAAGAAAAAAGATCACTTAATAATATAAATCAATTAGAGGTGGCAATGGGTGGGTTGGTAACCGGTCAAAACATGTATGCCAGGTGGTAACGGGTCAAAACATGTATATGATTTTAAAACTTGGTTTCAAAAAGCAAGAGGCGCACAAAAGTGACGAGGTCTAATATTGAGGCGCGAAACGCAAAGCGCAAAAGGGGTGGGGCTTTTAGTAGCTGATGCGCAAAGTAATTACATAATTATTTTTTCATATATCCTATAGGGTTTTAGCTTCCCCTACCCAAAATCTAGCAATAAATATGATTTTACCTACATGTACAAGCCAAAAAACCCAAGGTAGAACATGTTTCCTCGTAAAAACTCACAGGGTACAAGAGGCACGCACCTCAAGGCCAAAAAACCTAAAAAGTGTGCTTTTGTGCGCTTCATGTATTTTGTCGAAGCGCTGAGCGAAAAAGCGACATGGGTGGAGCCTTGTTGCGCCTTGCGCCTAACCTTTTATAACCAAGTTTCAAAATTATATTTTTTCAATGCTAATCTAGCTTTTTAGGAGATTTGGTAGCTTGGGGTTTGACCAACCCTTTAGAGATGGAAACATTACTTGCATCGACCAATTTATAAGTAAATGAGTCACAAGCGATACCTCTACTAGAATATGATCATGACATGGGCGGCTTAGTAAACAAAATAAAAGATAAAGATAACAGAAGGAAGAAAAGATAAAAACCTGCTGTTTGGATCATAATAATAGCCGTTGATGGAGCCATCCACACACGAGAAACAAACATAATAAAAGCCAGCTATCGTCAACCCACAATCGGATCCAACATTCACAAAATATTGCTCCTTCCATCTCTGCAAAATGACACAGAAATTTGGTAAGTCGTCCAAAATATATGTGCAGGCTGGATGGTAAGGGTCTTGTTGACCCGATACACTATTGTCCAATTCTTTTTATTATAAATAGCTAGTGTATATTATATAAGATTATAAGCACAATACTCGGTTAATTCAATATTAATCTAACTTTGGCATATTGATTAGAAGGTTGTATGCCTACACGCCAGACAACTTCGATCCATATAATATGTTTCCTTCTTACCATAAATATATATTGATAGTTGCTGAGGTCCAACGACTTCCCACCGTCAACTTCAACTTGGCTCTGATACGAACATAATATTAAGGATAAAATTAAAAATCCAAAACATCCGATATTTAGTGATGTATCTAGTGGACTTACTAAAAGAGGTGAAAAGGATGGAAATTTTGTCCAGTGATCTATGTCGACTTCTGACCTGTCAAAGTTTGATCATTTGTCGTTACAAAATTCAGAAGCAACCCATTCAACATCAAAATCCGAAAGGTAACGTTCTTGTTAATAATGAAGTTAAAAAAATCTGGAACCGGAAAAAAAGAAACTTATAGCCAAAATGTTTGGAGTACAGAAGAAATATACGTTGCTTTCCACTTGTTGGTAAAGAATGTATAATTCTTGGTATCGACGATTTCTCCCTCCCAAAAGGTAACCACCTGCAGTTGAATTTGGTTAGTTGAGAAACTCACAATTCACAAATGTAATTCAAAAGAAAACATTTTGGAAAACTAAAAAGCCTCGTATAATTATACAAACAAAAGTTTATGCTGCTTACTGGTGTGTCTGCCATTGGAACATTTAAAGCTTCCATGGTGCCACATAAATATCCATGATTAAGGTCACATCCTTGAATTCTAACATTAACTCTCCAAGCTTCCTCTTTTTGAGGACTTGAAACATTTTGAGTTCCTGAAAACGTCTGAAAAATCATTTAATCATTAAACATTTTCAAAAATGGAAAGCATTTCAGGGATTGAATATTTTGTGCGTGTGTTGATTTTCTTCATACATCTCCAAAAGTTTGTTAACATTTCCATCGGCTAATTAAGATTAATGTTATTTTGCCAAAAGTGATCAGGTGTAAAATACTTTTCTCTGATTTGGTTATTTTACCTGTCCAACGCTGAGAAGTGAACAAGGTTGTAAACAAGTTTGTCCAGGATTCGCACCTGAAAAATGGCATTAAAGTATCATAACAAGACCTCGTTTGCTAAGGATCATACAATGAATTCTTTAAAAATTCCATAAAAACACTGAAAGCGACTTCGTGTTCCAAGCATTTCAAAAAGAAAAAAATGGGAAGAAAAATGGCAAAAAGGAGCACAGAAACTTAAAATTTATTAATTTATTAATTCATTAAACTAAGGATGCCAATAAGTTAAGTTCAACATCATTTCTATGCACTATCTTACAAGTCACATATGCAAAACACAATGACACTTCACAAAATCTATAATTTAACTCAATCCGCATATATACAGCTATTGAAAGAACCACTCGGTACCCATCTTCTACAGTTCTACGATCTAGTCATAATGCCATGCACCCATTCTACCTTACATCCCAAATTAGTATCACAAATACGCCCATTAAAGAATATAAATCCATTAAAGATTAAACTTTGCTTGTGGCCCATCATCTTAACATCAAGAGGTATACGTTTTACTAGTAACCAGGTTTCCACTTCCACGCCAAAAAAGATTGCAGGTTGATTTGCATCATTATAGCAAACTCCAACCATTGACATCATCTATTTCGATAATGCCTTTTCAATCCAATTTAATTGGTCTAATGTTAAATTCTTGTTATGACCGCAATATTCTCTATGATTCAAAGAGAGTTGTAGAAGAAAAATTCCAGAAAGAAAAGAAAAGGACGGTTTATGCACATTTGAAGGAATGTGATACCTTGATGAATAGCTTATTCCTTTCCTAAGTGTAAACGCACATGTTTTTATACATTCCTTGGTAATGCTTTATTCCATTCCATTCCCATCATGATTACAGCCCTACCAAACGTACACTAAGTACTAAAGAAACTCAAAATTTCAAGTAAATACAATCTTCTGATGAACATGTATAAATAAAAAGTGTGCACAATCTATGACACAAACGATAAGTACACAATTACTATTTCTTCTTAAATCTTGAATTCTTATTTTAGCCCCTACCTTCCCCTGTGTTGGGGCAGAAGAAAAAAGAACTTATCCCTACATTTTTCAAACGGTAAAGGCGAAAGCTTATTGATGTTATCATGTTAGTAACCATAGCTAACAGAGATTTTGTTACATCTAAACGATCATAAGTTACAAAAACAAACACAAAGAATCGCCACATGTTATTTTGATACAAAACATTTGATCTTGAATACCCTAGTTTCGGTCGCTTTTTATGTATGGTCATCAAGCCATTCACATAGTCCCGTTGTACCGTTTAACGCTAAACGTCTTGCTAGGCATACAGTTTCATATCTCTTTTGTTCTTGTACATTTGAAGCAAAGTACTCTTTCTATAATCATCACTAATCCTCGCCGTACTAACGACAATATAAAAACCTTTTAACCTTAACCAACGATGCAAACGAACCCAAACCCGACGGGCACTCCTGCAACATTCGGGGCATGTAAGGGGAAACGTATTCGGGTATGAGATCCTATACTATCCCAAATCATTCTAAAGCATTTGCAAATATCTAATTACTATGTGATAGGACCTACATACTTTCAAGATCATTAATTTCTCATTCACTTGCCTACTCTTATACATTATTACAATGAATCTTGATAAAAATCAAAAGATTTAAAACCAATTGCAGCATGGTTATAAAAGATTCAACCTAAACAATAAAGTTTCAAACTTTTTAATCAAAATTTAATAATAATCGATACCCATCACTAATTTCAATCATAATAACCGTAATCAAACATCAAACAGACTAAAACTATGAAAATAATTCATACCCAGAAGTCTAATTTTAGCATTAAAAAAAAAGTGGTAAAGAATACCTGAAGAAGTAGAAGGTGTAGGAGATTCCACCATTCTTACAGGCATGTTTGATGTATGTATATATGTATCGATTGAATGAATATAAGTGTATATTGTTATGGAGATCAAACGGGTCTGCAATGGAAGCTTTTGATAAAAAAATTAGAAATGGTGTGGAATATGTATGAAATTGGGGATGAAAATGTATGGATCAAGATTGGCAAAAACACCCCTTAGACTATTATTAGTTGTGTGAAAAAAATAATAATGAAAAACCCCGAAAGTCGAACTGTATCTGTAACTAGAAAAAACTAAAACGGGTTGTGAATAAGACGTTCGGTATGGTTAGAGCACCCATTAAGGCATGATCCGAATGGGTCCAAGAAAAGCGGACAGACCAAAATCAAACCAACCCCATTGTAGATTTGTAGGAGGGGCCTGAAACGTGGTGGTTTGGAAGGGGAAGGTCATTCGCTTGATCTACAGTGGGCCCCGCATTGTACATTTTGAATTTTAAAAAAAGGTTTTTGGTGTGTGGTAAAAGTTAAATAAAAGGAAAAGTATGTGATGAGGTGGAGGTTTGAAACGGTTTATGGATATAGGAAAAAGTGAGTTTGGAAGGGTTGGTTTGAAATGATGTGGCGGTTTGGAATTCCAAACCAACCTCACAATTGTGGAAGCTTTTATTGGTTATGGAAATCTTTCTTAGTTGGATAAATGAACCGAATTCGATTCAATAAAGTGAGTAATGACCGGTTTATGCGGTTTAATTGCATAACCAAACCAAATATATCGATTTACTCAGTTGAGTAAAGTTTGGTTGGATACATTTTTAATTTAGGTTGGTTCGATTTTCAGTTAGGTTAATAAAAAACTGAAAACCGAGTAAACTGATATCAAAACTGATAAACAACCCTAAAAACCAATAGCCACTTGTATATGAAAATATTGTTGGATAACCACACTTAAACACAGTGGCGAAGCTTGGTTCTCGAATCAGAGGGGGCTGGACTCAATTTTTTTTGATCGGTAGTGGCCGGACTCAACCCGGACTCAATTTACCTACGAAAATTGTAAATTTTCACTACTACGCCAAAAAACAGGGAGGCCAGGGCCACCCCTGACCCTTATATATCCTTTGCCACTGCTTAAACACATATAGGATGCATATAGTGTTTCCCACATACGATAAGAAAGTAATTTATATTGTGAGTGGGTACCGCCCATTACTTGAAGACTATAAGCCGCAGCTGAAACTCGAAACTATGCGTCGAGCCGCAACTTAAGGATAGACCAACGATCAGCTTCAGCACAAGGCAAAATGCATATAAGTCGCGACACAAAAAGATCAAGTTGTGGAACGAGTATGAAGCCAATAATCATGCCAACAATAAGTAAAATACAAGTATAATAAAAATGTTAAAACTCCATAAAGATCTAGCACGCATTTGACCAAGTTGCAGCTCCCAAGCCTAGAATGAGTCGCGACCTAAACAATGGTGAACTCAAATACTTGGAAATACTAAGGCTAAGCAAAATGAATGAATCATAGCTCACATACAAGGAACTATTGATTAGTAGCGCATCTGGCAGTGACCGAATAAGACAAAAGATAACGGTCAAAGTATGTAGGAGATAACAACTTGACAAACCAATTGAACCATGAGCCAAAGTCAAATATAATGACAAAAGGAATTATTAGCACCTAAAACACAATTACGCAAAGAAGGATATGATGCCTAACATAAGCACACACAAACCCATAATGTTGACTTACATGGTTTCTAGAATAAAATCTCAGTTCAAACCTTAGATCCCAAAGTACTATACTTAGATCCCAAATTAAGTACTATAAATACCACCCTTAACCAAGACATTAGATAGGGGGTGTTCCACTGATTTACACCATTCCTACACTGTTACATCAAACCGTTTTTTGAAGGCAACGCTACACTGATTCTTTACCCAAAAATCAATTATTTTTACACATAATAATAATAAATGAATTTTTGACCGACTTTAACCTCACCTCTTTCTAAACTTCCAAATCTCCACCAAGCAGCATGAACACAACCTTTATAACTTCTTTCTTCAACCTTGTCGTAGACTTCGCCTCCAACCAATAAACCATCTCCCTCATACGTTTTTTTTTTGTTTGAGAAAAGTTCCCTCATACTCTGTTCATCTTCCATCGCAAAGTCAAAATAGATTTCCTCAGTTCATTGCTAAACCAAACCTGTTAGTAGTCGTCTCCTGCTGCCGGACCAAATCTGTTCAACTCGTCGTTCGTTTCCGTACTCTAGTATGTTAAATTCCATTGTTTAGTTTTGCTATGGTCGATAATATGTACTCGTTTGAATATGAGATCGATGGTTTAACAGCCTAGTAAGGGATGGTGGTATAGAAAGAAATAATATTTTATTCACATTCACAGGTTCATATCCGTTAACTACAACCAGGATTTGGTTCACGGATCCACAACCAGCATCACTGGCGGCGATGTTACCGTGCTGGTAGTGGGGTACCCGTGACCAAATCTGGTGACGCCCCGTCCCCTAACATAGTAACATCTACACAACTCACTCACTTTACTTTACTCTCCATCCTACAACCGACGTAACCACCCAAAGGAACCTTTCGGAGACATCTCAGTCAATGGCACTAGTTACAATCTTGCACTGCTCCAAGACTTGAACCTCTTGGTGATGTGTCTTGTAGCAACACTACAAATTGTAATAAAGGAATTATACAAATCTTTTGTTGAGACTCACCTCTCTCGAACTACTCGCAATCACAATTCTAGCTAACACTCTCCATCAAAACGCTTATTGAAGTTTATACAAATCTTTTGTTTAACCCACTAGAATTTAAATGTTATAATTAAACTATTGCATTTTGTCATTACTAAATTTCTTAAGATTTATCATGTTATAATTATATATCCTATCAAAATCACATATCATAAAAATCTACATAAGAGAACATATTAAGATGGAGACGTCATAAATCTTAAAATTTCTTATGATAAGTGATTTTGATAGGATATATAATTATATAATGATATATGAATGGACCCAATATTTGTTATATGTCCCTTTTGTGGATGTTGGTGTGATGTTGACAACCAATATACCATTATGATATACATGTATTTGCTATGTTAGAGCATTCACAACCCATCCCTCATCCCCAACCATATAATTTAAGGAAAAATCATAGTTTTCTAAATTTGCCACTCACTTTTGCAAAATCTCTCACATCCCATTCCCCATTCATATCCCCTATAAGCTTTTTTTTATTATTATTTTATTTCTTTACAACCAACATTAATTCACTCCACCTTTCATTTGTATTATTTTATTATTATTAAATGATATGGGGGAAGGATGGAAGACCCCATATATGGGGGCTCAACATAGGTTTTTTGTAAATTTTAGAAATGGGGTATGGGGAAAGGGGTTGGGATGGAGTGAGTTTTTATAGGATTTTCTTAAATTTTAAGAATGGGGGAGGGAATGGGGGATGGGTTGTGAATGCTCTTAGATCAATGGACATCTTTTTATGTTTTAGTTGGTTCATTTATTTTTGTTTTTTCATCATTGTGGTACTCACTCAGTTATATACAATAATTAATTGACACATCTTCTTATTGCAATCCTTTGTTATTATATAATTGGAGGGAGGAGCGAGGTGGATTTGTATTTTTGCTTAAGTATTAATCCAATATTGTTTTGACATGTGAAACTATAAATATTGTTCTGCTTTGGATTTCTAAAGAATTTATTTAAATAAGTTAATAAAATGTATTTTATTTGATTAGTATGAGCATCAATCCGTTATTTACGGGACTGCTTACTTGTTTTTGCATTTGCCGATATGAAATCATCAAATTAAGACGATTTTGTTTATTTTAATAAGTTTTATCAACTCATGTTCTTTTTTCTTTTGTTTTATTTATATATTATAAAAGTTATCAATTAGACTCGCGGCTCTAAGTTTATATAAAACTTAGTGTTAAGCTCGTTTATTAAATGAGTCTTAGGGGCTGTTTGGTTGATTAAGTGTTGAATCATTAAGATATTTTAATGGTTAAGAGCCTCTGATTGTGCTTAATGGTTCAACTATGCACCAAGTCTGAATGATTTAGCTCTTAATCATTTCATTAAGAGCCATTTTTAGATTGAAACAAACAGTCTGAATGCTGAACCATTCAAAACTGAATGATTCAGAGCCTCATTAAGAGGCTACCAAACAGACCCTTAGTCAGTATAGACACCAACTTATTTAAGCTTGACTCAATTCATTTTAATTAACAGATTTCGAATCCAAACTCAATCGCGGATCTTAAACGCAAAGCCTGGTAGGACCAAACTCAATACAAATAAAAAAAATTTCGAAAATTTTCGGTAAAATGTACACTACGAAGCGAATAGGTTGGGTGGGCCGGGGCCCGGCCCGTACAAAGATCCGCCATTTATCCAGGTTAGCTCTTTTACACCTTTAACTCTAAAACTTGCATAGATAAACAAAGTCAAACCCACAACTAACGCATACTTTGTGCACTTTCAATATTTACGGTCACATGACCAAATTGTGATACAAACAAATAAACAAATACACATTCAAAAACAACATCCTAACACCTACTCACCGGCCAGACGAAAGAAACGACTCGGTCACCGGCGCCGAAGCCGTATCATACTGAATCCTCGAAAAATAAGCACTCATCGACGAATCACCAAGCCGGCCGGAGTAATCCTCTCGGATTTCCAACACCGTTTCGAAATCCTCTGGCATCGGTTCCTTTTTTTTCAAAAACTTTATAACTTGAGACATACTTGGCCTAACCGCGGGCACACTATGCGAACACAACAACCCAATCTTCAAAACCAGCCCCATTTCATCAACATCCATCTCCTGTTCGAGTTTCGGATCAACTGCTTTTAACAATTCTCCATTAAACCAACAATCCAATACCCAGTCGACTAGAATAACCGCCTCCTGCGGCCCCTTGCACTCCACAGGGCGGCGGCCGCATACCACTTCCAAACAAAAAGCCCCAAATGCAAATATATCAGTACCAGTGGTTGCTTTACCTTTTCTAGCTAACTCTGGGGCGATATAACCCAAAGTCCCAGCTAAATGTGTAGTTTTCGCCTCGTTCCCATTGTCACTAAATCGCGCAAGTCCAAAATCTCCAAGCTTTGCATTTAAATCCGCGTCTAGTAACACATTACTCGCTTTAACATCTCTATGAATAATAACTTCCACCCATTCTTCATGCAAATACGCCAACGCCTCTGCCACATCAATTACTATTTTAACCCGTTGCTTCCATGTTAAAATCATAGCCGAATTTGAATTAAACAGTAAACTGTCTAAGCTCGAATTCGGCATATAATCATACACAAGGAACAACTCGGCTTTCCTACGACAATACCCAAGAAGCCTAACCAAATTCGGGTGGCGTAACCTTCCTATTGTCGCAATCTCCGCCACAAACTCTTTCATCCCCTGTCCTGACTCATGCCACACCTTTTTAACCGCGATTTGCGCGCCTAACTCGGGTAATGTCCCTTTGTAAACTTGACCAAAACCGCCTTTCCCTAACAACTCACTTTCTTTAAACCCTTTTGTTGCTTTGTATAAATCTTTGTAAGAAAACCTGTGAGGTCCATACTGCACCTCCCATCCTTCTAAAACCTCTGCGAATTTTCGCTTTCGTTTAATATACAGAAAAACCCCCAAAGCCGAAACAGATGAAATCGTTAAAATACCAGCTACAGATAAACCAACAACCAAACCAATAAGTTTCTTCTTTGATTTTGATTTAACAGGTAACCGCGGAACCTTAGACACATCAATCTCTTCGGCTTTGCCGTTAATCCGAAAGCTCCAAGCAGGAACATAAAACGTTTGAACAAGAACACCTGTTGCTGAAGTGAACCCTACAAACATGTTTTCTAGTAAAAATGGTGATAAATCTTTTTGCATTGATGCTAGTGGCTTTTTAGGTTTTTTGAAATGTAACGGCGCAACGGTGACGTTTAGTCGCTTTTTTTCGCCGTCGTATTCGATCCATGCGCGGATTTCCTGTTGTAAGATGGTAAAATACTGAATTGATTATTACTGAATAACGCATTACAATATATAGAGAACTAAATTAGGCTCATAATAATAGACCTAAGGCTTTCCGTTGTGAGCCGCGAGCGACCACCGGTGCGAGCAAGGTTTCAGTCCGGTGCTCAACTCTAACCACAACAGCCCTGGCGCGAGCACACGCGATGGTGCTCGCGTGTGTTAACGGGACAAATTAAGCACAGATCGCGCCGGTGCTAACCCCTAGCCACAACGGAATTGCTTGAAAGTGAAGTCAGTGGCTCACGTCCCACAACGGATGGTCTAATATTAAATACTGAATAACGCATAACAGAATGCAAAATAATAATAATAATAATAATAATAATATCAAATACCTTTGAGCTAGCTAGGGTTAGGTTAACGAAATCACCGGTGTCATCACGGTAGTATCCGGCGGTGGTTGCGAAGACGGAGACGACGGAGTTGATGTCAAGACCGACGTGATTACTATCCATATCACCAAGCTCGAGGTTTTTAAACGTGTCGAGTTCGAACGCGACTACATGATTCGAAGGGTTTCCATCGTTTGTTCGGTTAAAGAGACCTAAATGTTGCGAAGACGATGCATCTATAACTGCTTTCGACGGCGCAATGGCGAAAGTCATGCCGTGGAAAGTGTAGAGTGGATTTTCCGGTATGATTCCGAACACGAATGACGTGGAAAAGGAGAAAGCGTCGCCCTGAGGCGACGCTTTAAACCGGAAAGGACGGGCGTAGAACGTGTGACCTACGCCCGTCATTTGTGTATCGTTTGTGTGTGTTACTTGACCGTTTGGTTGGATCTCCCTCACTCCATCGAGCTGTGAGTCGGTGAAGATGAAGGAGAATCCGTTGTTGCTATCTCCGTCGCCAGTAGCTTTACTGGCGACGGCTACAGCTATAGCTGTTTCTATTACTGTTTCTCCTGACAAAAGGAGAAACAGTAATAGAAGAACGATTGATGGAATGATTATCATGGTTTTGTGAAGATTTTGAGATTAGATCGGACGGTGAAGGAATTTTCTGTGATCATTGAAGTGATGAAAAAGATAGGGTTTATCCTTTGAATGGTCCACTATGAGACAGTTTGGATTTATCTGATGCAAATTGAAGAAAGTGATGAAAATGAATATAAAAATGTATGGATGGGTATGATTAGGTATTTGGTGGGGTGTATCCAATGGTGGGAAATGGATGTTTTTTTAAATGTCATAATTTGTATGTTTGTTAAATTGTTAAATACTTGTATATTATTATTTTTGTATCTTTTTGTTGTTGCATTATCTTGCTTTCTACTTTAAATAGTTTAGTGTGAGTGGCACTCTTGAGGAATACATAATGACACATTATGAGCTAGTAGATAGATTTTAGTACAAATGGAGTGGACCCAAAAGGTGTAAGCAATTGGAGGAGGGTAGGTTGTAAAAATTTTGAATCGAGTTCAAGCATAAAATTAGTTTGTTTTATAAATTTTGAATTTCTTTTAATAATAATAATTTTCATTTCAACACAAGGGGTGAATTACAGAAGAATAGCAGGCAGGCGGACAACAAGCTGCACCGCCACCCTATTCTGGATAGAGAACCCTAATATAAAGAAAACAAATCCTTGCCCCTTGGGAGCCGAGAAGTTACTGTGGACCACCCGCTGGACTCTCGTCAGAAACCTGATCGCTTCTGGTGCCAATGAGCCAAAAGGGTCTTCATAAATGTATTTGAAATTAAGGAACCACTCCACCTCTCCATTTCCCTTCTCACTCTCTTCATAAACAATTGGGTTGCTGCTAATACCATATGTAATGATGCTGAGTTTTGGGCGTTATTGGGGAAAAAACGTCTCCACCGAAATTGAACACCGCCCACCCCCAATCCAAATCTGGGCGTTTTCTTGTCCACCCAAATGTTTTCCACAACGTTTTCTTTGTGTAATGGGCCAATGAGATTGAAGCTAGCTTTAGGGGCCAATGAGATTTTCAAAATAATAATAATAATAATAATAATAATAATAATAATAATAATAATAATAATAATTAATATTAATATTAAATTATTGAAAGGGCTTGAAATTTTTCACCTTACCAGTACACCCACATCGTAATTTGAATCCCTTAATGCATATGCCATAGTCTAAGTACGAAAGCTTAATTCTCTTTGTTTCACAAGTGGTCAAACTTCTCTATCTTTTTCAAGTACGCAACCTTACTTTTCTCTCCTCCAGAAATGCAAGCTTGGCACAAAAAAAAAAAAAAAAAAAAAAAAAAAAAAAAAAAAAAAATCACACATCGATAATAACCCAATAGTTCATTTAGTTTTTTTTTTCTTACAACATCCGTAATGGGGCTTTTAGCAACAATCATAATGCCATAAAGGTTATTAACATGCTTTTGTCCCATTTGTCTTTAATACTTTTGGCTTTTTGCCCCGGAACGCTATTAGATTTCTTGCCAGAGTACAATGGGTCGTCCACAGTAATTTCTCGACCTCTAGAAACCAGGAGCCACCAGTACACAAATGATCAAAATGTGCGATAACAAAAGCTATAAGGTGCGGTTCACCAACTCAACCGCATCTTATAGACTAATTTTATAAAAAAGTGACACCAAAAGATGCGATTCTTCTCACAACCGCATCTAATACATTAATTAAAAAAAATTGCACTAAGAGATGCAGTTTACTCATAACCGCATTTTATACATTATTAAAAACAAAAAGGTGACACCAAGAGATGGTTTTTCATAAACCGCATCTTATAATTTATTTAAAAAAACAAGCTTAGAAATGTGACTTTAATATTTGCGGATAATTCAAACTTTCCGTCGCACATGCATGGTTGTTTGTTTCTATAATAAAGTTGTAAGTACACCTCGCAAAATGGGTGGGTCGGGTCGGTTAGTGGGTCAAAACGGGTCGATTAAGAAAAGGGGTTGTTTTGGTTCAGGTTAAAATAGGTTTGGGTCAGAATGGGTCCGGGTAGGAGCGGGTTTTGGGTGGGGTTCAATTTAAATTTTTTCTTTGAACGTGTAATTGACGGAAAACTAAGACATGTGGCAGATTCACCTCAGTGGAGAACCATTGATAACAAGTATCCTGATTTTGGGAATGAGGCGAGGAACATACGCTTTGGGCTTAGTTCAGATGGGATCAATCCGTTCAGGAACATGAGCAGTCGTCATAGTACATGGCTGGTTCTTTTATGTATCTACAATCTTCCATCGTGGTTATGCATGAAACGGAAATACATTATGACGTCGTTACTGATTCAGGGTCCGAGACAGCCTGGGAATAATATTGATGTGTATTTGTCTCCTTTGATTGATAACTTGAAAACTCTTTGGGATTCGGGTGTAGACGTATACGATGCCTATAAGAAAGAACACTTTCAGTTGCATGCCATGATCTTTTGTACAATAAATGATTTTCCACCATATGGTAATTTGTCAGGATACAGTATGAAGGGTAAAAAAGCTTGTCCTGTTTGTGAAGATGATACAAGCTCGATATGGTTAAAAAACTGCAAAAAATTTGTATACATGGGATATAGAAGATTCCTCCCAAAGGATCACAATTTTAGGAAGAAAAAAGATGAGTTTAACAGAGAGATTGAGAATGGAACGATGAGGACACGATTCAATGCATTTTCTCGAGTTGAAAATCTAAATGGCGTGTTGGGGAAAAGATCTCGTGTTGAGGATGGAATCAACTGGAAAAGAAAGTCAATCTTTTGGGATTTACCTTACTGGAGAGATTTAAATGTTAGACATTGTTTAGATGTTATGCATATAGAAAAAAATGTATGCGAAAGCTTGATAGGGTTATTATTAAATATTCCAGGTAAAACTAAAGATGGTATTAATGTTCGAAAAGACATGGTATTTTTTAATATACGTAAAGATCTTGCCCCGGAACAAAGAGGTGATCGTATTTATCTGCCACCTGCTTGTTATAATACAACTAAAGAAGAAAAAAGGCAGTTTTGTCAATGTTTACATGATATTATGGTTCCATCAACTTATTCGGCAAACATTAAAAGATTGGTATCAATGAAAGACTATAAATTGATTGGAATGAAGTCTCATGATTGTCATGTTTTGATGACACATATGATACCTATCGCAATTCGTGGATTATTGCCAAATAACGTCTGACATGCTATCACAAAGCTTTGTTTGTTTTTAACAACATTCACTCAAAGGTTATTGACAAAGAAGACTTGGATCAATGGCAAAAGGATATTTATGTTACCCTTTGTGAACTAGAGATGTATTTTCCACCATCATTTTTTGATGTAATGGTTCACCTAATATCTCATATTGTACAAGAGATTAAGGCTTGTGGTCCTGTATTTCTACGATACATGTACCCTTTTGAAAGATATATGGGTGTATTAAAAGGCATTGTGAGAAATCATAATCAACCAGAAGGGAGTATTGTTGAAGGGTATATTTCTAAAGAGGTGATTGACTTCTTCCAACGTAATGTTTATCAATAATATATTACAATAACAATATTATATAATATATATACATATATTGGTGTTAACTTACAATATAATAATTTGTTTTTTTTTTCCATAGGCTACATGAAAGGTGACGATAGTATCTGTGTTCCTGAAAATCGTCATTCGGGTCGACTTGAGGGTAAGGCAGTAATTGGTATGAAAGAAAGCATACCATCGCGTGAATACGTACAAGATGCACATTTGGTGGTCTTAAAACACATGGCATGTCTTGCGCCATATGTTAATGAACACATAGACATGTTACGATCGACATACCCTGGTAAGGATGATATATGGTACATAAACACTCAAAACAAAGAGTTATCGAAGTGGATGGAAGGAAAGGTAGCAGAAACTAATGTTGATGAAACTGTGAAAAGGTTAGGAGAGGGTCCAAGTTGTATAGTCAAATCTTCTCAGGGGTATGACATTAATGGTTATACGTTTTACACAAGTGATCAAGATAAAAAAAAGCGTCGTGCAAAATAGTGGAGTTACAATAATAGCATCAACGACTGAGTTCAACAGACGACGTCATGATACAATGATAAGGATCGCCAAAAATTCTTATTATGGTGTTATACAAGAAATTTTGGAGTTGGACTATCATGATTTCACTATTCCTTTGTTCAAATGTAAGTGGGTGAATAACAGTACAGGTGTTTAAGTGGACAAATATGGTTTTACACTTGTCGATCTTGCAACTAACGGCTATAAATCTGAACCATTCGTTCTGGCAAAACATGTCACACAAGTTTTCTTTGTCAAGGACCAATTTGAGGACAAATATTTTGATGCATTATGGTTAGAAACCAAAGTACGTTTTACTTAGTGTCTCGTAATACTCTTAAGTTAATTATTATGTTTTACATATTGTTTTGTAAATTTTAGAAATATTGGAAGATTCAGACCGAGGCCCCGAAAGAGTATATGAAGAAGTGGGCTACAAGACTTGGCACAAACTTTAGATCTAAGCTTGTTAGAGAATATGTAAATAGAGGACTGAATGCTTGTGATAAATTTCCATTTATCGACCCTGATCATTGGGAGGACCCTGATCATTGGTAGGTATTTGTTAATAAAAAAACTAGCGATGTATTTAAGGTATGTTTGAATTGTTTATTATTATTATTATTATTATTATTATTATTATTATTATTATTATTATTGTTATTGTTATTGTTATTATTATTATTATTATTATTATTATTATTATTATATGTTTGCAATTAATTATTAATAGTTTGTTGATTTGTGTAAAGGCGAAAAGCGCGAAAGCAAAAGCTAGTAATACTAAGAGAAAACATGTGCCCCGCGTAGGACGCAGTGGGTGGAGTGGTATGAAACTAAAAAAAGGGTATATATGGCCTCAACTCGAATCAAGAAACAAGGAATTAAAAGTTTATGGAACCCTCGTTCTAAGTTGTATCTATGTTGTAGAGCCAAAATTAATGAAGAAACGAAGTTGTATGAACTTGATGATGCTTCTATAGCAGAGGGTTGTGATTTGGTAAATGGTTGTTTTATTTAATTGTATAAAATTATATTTGTTTTATTATTTTTTTTTATTATTTTCTATTGTTTTAACAAAGATTTTTTTATAGCTCGAAGAGGAGAAAAAAATGAAAGCGGATGGAAGTTATTATCAAAATAAGGATGACCCGCTAGTTCGAGTTCTGGGACCTGAACACGGGGGGCGAGCACGGACGATATCCGGGATCATAGGTAATTACTATGTGTGTTTTATATATTTGTAAAAATTAATTTATGTCATATCGAGTTATAGGTTATACCAAGGTTAATGGAGGTTTGTTTAGAAATGTGAACCCTGATAGACGGGTCGACTATCCACCTGGTTATTGTGGCTCTAGTTATGGATGTGATGGACTCTTCTAATATTCGAACCGAGTACTGCAAGCGCATTTATTGTTGATTCTATGAAGAAGGGAAAGAACAGGGAAAGTTACAACATTTGGAAGCTAATTGCTAAAGGTTTTGAGAGAGAATTTAATTGGACGACAAATGTAAGTTTTCTATTTTTTATCATTGTTTTTTAGGTGTTTAAAATGATTAATTGTGAACTAAATGCAGTGCTACCAACAAGAAAACAGATGGGAATGTGGTTTCATGCTGATTAAACATATGAGGCAGTTTGTTGAGATCATTCAACATGATTTTATTCATGCAGTAAGTGTTTTGTGCATATACATAAAAGTATCAACTTCTCTATTTATTTGTATAGATTTAGATACTTTCTTTGTTTCAGGTATGGAATACAAAAGAGATTACATCGCCTGAAGAAATTGATTTTATGGTTGTAGAATGTAGAGTTTGGTGTCCAGACATGAACTCCTTAAAGGCGTCCCAAGGTTAGCTTAAATTCTACCGTTTAATGTTCATTTACATTTAATGGATCAACTAAAAACCTGGTTTTTATTATTATTAATACACAAAGTCAAATTTCAATGGATCAACTAAAAACTTGCTTTTGTATGAGTATGTAGTACTAAGATATATGTGTGTAGTCTAAAATATATATAATTATGTGTATGTAGTGTAGATGTGTTATACATGGATAAACCGAACTGATACATGTTTAATTGTTTTGTTGACAGTTTTAGAATGTGCTTTTTTTTTGCTTGCCAACTGAGTTGACTGTTTTTTTTTGTTACACTGCAATCTGTAATTGCCACACTGATGTTGTTGCTGGACACTTATAGTTTAACTGATGTTGTTGCTGAACACTTATAGTTTAACTAATGTTGTTGCTGAACACTTACACTGCAATCTGCAATCTGCTTTGTTACACTTCAATAGTTTAACCGATGTAATTGCCACAATCTGCAATCCGGATTGTTAAACTGCAGTAGTTGTGAGCTTATTGATCGGTAATTGATGTTGAAATTTGACAACATTTATAGTTTTTAAAATGATTTTCTGAAATGGATGTTCGTCACTGTGTGTTTACAGTTTAAGCAAGATTCATTCATGTGATATACGTTCAAGCTGTTTAGAGTTTGCAATTTCAAGTATTTAGAAGCATTTTATATGTTCTTTTATCAAAAGAAGTATATATTAGCTTGTTATTTTTATAAATAAACAACTACAAGGACTTTATTCACAGAAGAAAGATCCACCACTAGAAGAAGATGATTTATAATTAGAAAAAAGTGATAACGGATTTTTTTTTAATAAATTTTAACTCTTTTTTTAGAAAGAGCCTCAAAATAAAATCTCGATTGTACCATTGCCGAATTTGTAGGTCGTGGATTTAGATCTTCATGTCTTATGTGTATGCATGTATGATAATATTTTAATAGTTCAATATAAAGAGTGTGTTTTATACATATATGCACTTACATGTATTTCTTAATCTACATTTTATTAATGTAGTGTTATGTTTTGTTAGGTAGGTTTTACGGTTCCGGTTGCAAGTATGAATTGAAGAAGTCTGTTTGCATTGCAAGTATGAAGATGTTGGTTTGGGTAGTTCATTGTATATGACTTTCATAGTTATAGATGTATGTATTTGTGTTAGTTTGAAACCCTTGTAATTTTATGTACTTGGTATTTGGTTTAATTATATTGGCTTTAGTTTTATTGTTGTATATTATTTTCATTTTTAGGTATATATATTTGTGTATATTGGGAAATTTTAATAAATTTCATGGAAATTGAAAAAACAAATAGCAATTATATTTTGGCTTTGAATGCCAAAAGATGCGGTTCATATTCGCATCTTAAAGCATTTTAGTCAACAAAATTAAAAGACAAAGAGATGTGGTTCTTTTTAGCCAAAAGATGTGGTTATTGTTAAAAGACAAGAGATGCGGTTGGTTGCCAAAAGATGGGGTTTCATTGGTGGCCAAAATTAAAATCAAGAGATGCGGTTGCTTGGCCTAAAGGTGCGGTTCCCTTAAACCCGCATCTTTTGGTATCTTGCCTTTTGATGCTAGGCTATAAGATACGGGTCTAAAACCATATCTTTTGGCCTAAATCACCGCATCTTTTGATCATTTATGTACTAGTGAGCTTGTTTTCAGAAGGCTAGGTTTTGTTATTCAGAAGGAGGTAACGGCGTAGCTTGCTGCTTGTCTACCTGTCGTCCTAAGGTAATTTTGCCCTTTTTTTAGTTTTTAATATTATTGATGATTATAGATAGGGTTTGATCTGTTATTGAAGGATGAGCGACTCACTAACGTCGCATTGCATACTTAAACAAAAAACGCACCTAACCCAAACAAAGGGGAAATGGTAATTCTACATCAATTTAACAAAATCTACTACATCATTACTTGTATTGGCATCGAGAAAAAAAATTCAAACATAAGGGAAAAAAATCATTTATAAACAAAATTCAAGATTTTACCTAAATCATACGTACTATTTATGTAATTTACTATACTAAAACTCATTCATTAAACTTTTAGTTTCTGCTTTGTGAGATTATGATGTGTGGTTGAGGGTAGTCTTTCCAAGACTACACGTCACGTCACCTCAGCATAAAATGGGTTCCCCTTATATTTAGACGTTATGAGAACAACCTAATGGTGTGAGGTGGTCTTTCTTGAATAGTTCTCCACTCCTATGAGTCCAAGTTTAGGTTTTTATTTTGTATAAAATTAAAAAATAAATATTTAAAAAACACACAACACCTTCTTCATTAGTTCATCTTCAACACCTTCAAAGTTCATCTTCATCAGTTCAACACCCCAAAACCTCCACCCCTCCCCCCGCCTTTCACCACCATCACCACCACCATCAACCACTTCTTCCTCTTCTTTAAACCCTAAAAGCTCAGATTTTGAAAAGAAAAAAAAAACGCACAACAGATGTTAGAAAGAGAGAGAGAGAGAACCGAGAGAGGAAGAAGAGAGTGAAAGTGAAAGAGAGAGAACCGAGAAAGGAAGAAAAGAGTAAAAGGGCCCACCTTTCAAAACCAACCAATCATCAACACCGGCTTCAACATCTAAATCTGGACGGTCAGGACGCGAGTGGCATGGCCAGGAGGTGTTGGCCGGGCTTGGACGAGCTGAATAGGGCGAAACCGCCCCCACACCTGATAGCCTGATCCTGTAAACATTCTTTATTTATTTATTAAACACGCGACACTTGTTTCAAGATTAAAAAAATAAATAAAATAAAAATAAAAACAAAAACAACAGCTGTGTTATTCGTCTTTTACCACTTTATTATTCAGTGACATTTGTGGAATTCTACTTTTAAACTGTTTATTTATTTATTTAATTTACTCGCTCTTGTTTTTTTTTATTTGGTCGTTGTGCTGCAACTAGACATAATTTTAATCTACCATTAGTTATAGAAAACAAGGCGCGCCCTCAAAGCAAGGACTGCAAAAAGAAACTTACAACATATACAACGGGTTAACTACCCAATCCTTCTAAACAATATCACTAAATCTAGACCTGTTTTTCAACCATACAAACGACCAAGACTTGACCATAGCGACCACCTCCACCACCTTCGGATTTTTCCGGTTGAACACCTTATCATTTCTTGTTTTCCAAATCGCCCAACACGTAGTCATAACTTTTTTTTTTGAAAGGTTAATTTCTTTTTAATCTTGCGGTCTGTGGGACTTGAATCAAGACCTTCCACAACTTAGGTGTTTTAAAAGCTTTGGCTTTGCTAATGGACCACCACCCCATTAGTAACACGTAGTCATGACTATCCCTTTAATCAGGCGTTTGACCCATTTGTTCCCAGCATGTACGTGTGATTAATTATATCTTATTTATAAATGTCCCTTTACATTAATAATAATAATAATAATAATAATAATAATAATAATAATAATAATAATAATAATAATAATAATAATAATCACTTACCTAACATGAAACAACCATATCCTTACAACCCATAAACCAATATCGAATTTGGCATCACTTGGAAAGTTTCTGTTAAGTATATATAGCATTTGTTTTGTATGTATGCATATATCTTTGGACATTTTAAAAAAATTGTAGTTATTTAAATGTAACACTTAGCCGATCAAAATAGAGTTTTGGGTTGGATGCTTTACTTAGGAAAATTGAATTTTAATAATCCTAATTTTAAATTTTTGATCAGCAACAATCCCACCTATGAAAATGTTTTGTGATAATCCTAATTAACGAAATATTTCGTGATAGTTCCACTTTTGAACTACTTTTCCTCAACGATGTGATACTAAGTACTAACTAAAATTTAACATAAATTTAACATAGTTAGTTGAGCATTTGTTAATTGTTATGTATTTATATATGTGATAAAGAGTAGAAGTAATGATGGGAGAAATTCAACCAAGCTTTAGTCATGAGTTCGCGGTGATGAAATTTAAATATACAAGTTGGGGGCCAAAAAAAATATTAGAAATTGTATGAACAAAAAATCAAAATCAAAGAAAAACCTACCAAGAAAAAGAATGTATGTATCATAATTTAAAACCTTATTTTCTTTATAGCAAAGTAACAATATTTTCTACCTAATTAAGATGCCCATTCCGGCCCTTACAAAGCTCCGCCTCTGCGAATTAAGCGTAAAAGTTGTGACGGGTCAAACCCTACGATTAAGTTTTATATATGGTTTGGCGACTCTGGACCCCAAAGTTCATTGTTTATATCTTGTTCATCCTCCATTTTTAAAAATTTTCTTGTAGTGTTATACATTACAACCATACAATAAAAATGACAAAAATAAGATAAAAGATAAACAATATATATAAAAGAGAAGTCAAGTCTCTTAATATGATAAGCTGTTTTTATTTGTCAAGAAAATAATACTAATAAGAAGTCAAAATGCATGATAACTAATACTACTAAAAGTAGGCTACTGATCACGTGTAAATATGTAACACTTTGGCAAATGGATAGTTGCCAACGTTCTTTGTTGCCGGCGTTGGCACAACGATGGTGACTGGTAGCATGTTTCTTGTGACACCCAACCACAACACATTTTGGTACATGTAACTATCATCTATTATCTATTAATAATAATATATATAAAAGAATTCAACATTGCTGACGTGGCGTGCAATGGTGCCTTCATCCTTTCCATGAAACTGCCACGTGGCATCATAGAAAGATTTTTAATGTTTTTTGAATTATTTCCTTTTTTAATTAAAAAAAAGATAAACATAAAACCCTAAATTTATCTCTCTATCTCTCAATTCTCAATTACTAAAATTAAATTGAGTTATTTTAGGAAAAAAGAATTTAAAAACAAATTTAAATTTTTCTCTTATGTTCCTCCCATAATTTTTAAACGTTAATATCTTTTATATTCGAGATTTTTTAAATAAAAAAATTATACCAAATTAACGAGCGTTTTATTATCTTTCCAACGAGTACCATAGTGCTATATAAAAAACGGAGAAAAAAACGACTATTTTTTGTGGGGTTATGTTCATACAGAAAAAAAAAACACAAAGTGTTCAGGTTATTCATTATTCATGTTTTTTCTTTTAAACCAGGTTCTTATCTACGATGTTGAAATTCAGCCCAATCGCCATGCTATCATTGGAATTTTACTCTTCTAAAGATGGATAGGTATACTTCATCAAGAGAAGTTAGGAGAACGAATCACGCAACACTGCAACACATGGTGTCACCTTATAACAAGGTTATTTTTTTATTTATTTAATTACAAGGGTAATAATTATTACTATTAGTATTAATATTATTAGAATTGTTATATTTTTCAACCCCCATCATGAATTCTACATCTATATAAGTCAAAGTCAAATTGTAACATATTTTAAATTACGTGAAGATGATTATATGTTGAAGGTTATCCTTTTAATACTGTATTATGTTTAATATGGTTTATGCTTTTTATTTTTTTTAACGTTTTAAATAAATGTTTTTTAACTAAGATTGATTATGTTTAAGTTATTTACGTTTTTCGTGATTTGAGTTTTCTTCTTTTATCATTTTTTTATCATTTTTTATTAAATCACATTAAATTTTTCAACCCCGGGACCTTCCCGGGGTAATCAGCTAGTGTATCTATATGCAATGGATGAAGACTACGAACCTTTACATCATTTCTTTTTCAACTAACGACATCCTTAAGCTCTTTTCTCAACATAACATCTATGTAGATGTTTGCGGATTGAATAACCTTGACATTGTAGCATAATAACATAGATTTACAAGTAGTATATATAGCCATATACATTGGCGAAGGATAAGAAGGGCCAGGGGTGATCCTGGCCCCCCTGTTTTTTGGCGCAGTGATATAAATTTACGATTTTCATAGGTAAATTGAGTCCGGGTTGAGTTTGGCCCCCACCGATTTGCCACTACCGATCAAAAAAAATTGAGTCCGGCCCCCACTGATTCCGAAACCAAGCTTCACCACTGGCCATATATACGAATACGATATAAGAGTATAGCATACAATATATTAGGAATTAAATATTAAAGATTCATTAAATTGTTTCTAATATGATTTGAGTTTTAATTTGAGTCCCTTTTTTATGATAATAAAGTTTGTCGAGCAAAATATACATATGATTCATAAGGTTTATCAAAATTTTGAATCTGCTACCTATCTTTTCAAAAGAAGTATACTGATGGTCCTTATGGTTTGCACTTTGTAACACATTGAGTCATTAGCTAACGAATTTAAAGGTTTCGGCAAGTCTAAGTTAGGGACTCAATGCGTAACAAAGTGCAAACCACATGAACTATCCATGTACTTTTTAGGCTAAGTTGAGGACTCAATGCGTTACAAAGTGGAAACCACATGAACGATCCATTTGCCTTATATGCAAACTTGGGGACTAAAATGTGTTACAAACCACGAACACTTTCAATGTTTTCTATTATTACATAGTGTTAGATATAGAGAAATAATATTATTACTCTTTTGAACGATGTTGGCATTTCGGGCTCATTGGCATACCTCTTCATAGCCCATGTATGAAAGGCGTTGGCAATTCGGGTTCATGGTGCTAATCCGTTTCAGAAAAAACCGACTAACTCGTAAAACCCCCTGACTTGCCTATACCTGTAGAACCCATTGGCAACCACTTTTAATGGCAACAAGATTTTTGTGCTAAAGTGGGATTCGAACTTGTAACCTTGGGGTCAGAAAGCTCTCATTATTTAACCATGTAATAAAAAGTACAACCTAGAATAATAAAATTGTATACGGGCGTTCACTGTAGATTCTTCGTATGTGTGTGAGTGAACCCCTCATATTTTAGAAAGTCGTTGTGAGTGGATGAGAGAAAAAAAGTTTATTGTTGATCAGTATATTTGGGGGAATATAGTTCCCCTACATTTATATTATATATATATTTTTTAAAATGGTTGTAAGTGGATGAAAGATAAAAGTTAATGATAAAGGTATAAGAAAATATTATTTAATTGAAAAGTAGAGAGTAAATATAGTGATTTTTGGTATAATAAAATGGATGAGGACGAGAACCTACTGTGAATGCTCTAAGTAAGCGGTATTGTTCTACTTTTGTAAAAAAAATAGAATCCCAATACTTGTAAGAGTATTCGTATCAGCTTCACCATATTTTGTGAGTGAGCTTTTCATATTTTAAAAAGTAGTTTGATGGGTTGTTTGTTGATGCGAGAGAAAACGTTACTGTTCATTTGTATATTTGAAGGGATGCTGTTCCCCAAATTTATTTTTTAATATTTTTTTGAAAATGATTATAAGTGGATAAGAGAAAAGGTAAAGATATAAAATTATTATTTAATTGAAAATTAGTGAAAACATTAATGTTTTTTAGGGCTCCTCTTATTTGAACCTGGTTAGAACTTATTTGCACATGTCTCTGCGGGTCGTAGAGGCCCCTATAGGCCGTATAGGCTTCTCTGTGGGTCGTATAGGCCCAAACGGGCCGTATAGAATGTCCCAATCATTCTCAATCATTGCCAATGATTGATATGTGAACCATGCGACCCGTAGAGGTCCCTACGGGCCGTAGGGATGCATATGAATACTTTCAACTTCGTTTGGGTTGGAATGAACAACCCAAGGTCTTCTATGCGCCCCGTAGAGGCCCATACGGCCAGTATATGTTCTCAACACATTATTATTTGCGTTAAAGGTTTTTACTTTGTTACCATTATCGTATCGAAATACGTGTAAGTGGTTTTTGTTTCCGTTGTCGTCTCGATAAGCGTGTAAGCGTAAAACAAACATTTATATAAAAGGTTTTTACTTTGTCGGATGGTATTTTTGCTGGAGAGAATGGGGAATCGTCGGAGAGAATTTTTTAAAATGTGGAATCGTTGACTGAGAAATGGTGCATGGTTGATGGTTAAAGGTGCTGATACAGATCTCTGCGACCCATATGGGTCTCTACGGGCCGCAAAAAGGTTATAAATGATCCCAACTACCAGATCTCTGCGACTCGTATGGGTCTCTACGGGCCGCAGAGGGCTGATATAGTCTGAATGTTCAGCCTATCATTTGATCACCTTGTACCTCCTAATCTTCTATGACCCACATGGGTCTTTACGGGTCGTGTAGGGTTTTAAATGCACCCAACTACCAGACCTCTGCGGCCCGTGAAGGTCTCTGCGAGTCGTAGAGGTCTGGCTTTTCCGCCTGACAGTCTGAGTGTTCAGTCTGATCAATGAATATCCTGTACCTCGTACATGTATACAGCCCGTAGAGGCCTCTACGGGTCGTATAATGTTCAGCTTTTCTCAGGCAACACCCCTTTACGACCCGTGTAGGCTCTACGAGTCGTAAAGGGTTGTGTGTTCAGTGAGCATTAATTGCTTTGACACCTCTGTGACTCGTAGAGGCCCATACGGGCCGCAGAGACGTGTGCAACCCTAAAACTTCACCATGTGCAATTAACATGACCCGTTTTTTAGTGTAAGATACTAAACGTCACATCAATTTTCAGAGTGTGTGTAGACAGGAAGTAAAGCAACATGTCATATAACTTATGTTTAGTGGCATACTGGCATTCATTCTAGCTAATATTGTTTAGTTTTTATTATCATCGAAGTATACAAATTGTTATCTGGGCATGTACATACCAACATGGCAACATAATTATACGAACAATATTAACCATGTTTGAGTTCCTTTAGCTAGGTCGAAGACTAATCGTAATTTAGAATCCAGTTTCTTACTGCTTTTCTACTTCGACACAAAATTTTCCGGTAAGATGTTCTAAGTGACTAAGGGTTGTTTAGTAGCTTCTGAATGGTCATCAAAAGACTACATCT
Organism: Ambrosia trifida; assembly: GCA_028751855.1. Classification (NCBI taxonomy): domain Eukaryota; kingdom Viridiplantae; phylum Streptophyta; class Magnoliopsida; order Asterales; family Asteraceae; genus Ambrosia; species Ambrosia trifida. The sequence continues at coordinate 20,528,606 of CM054126.1, read as the reverse complement.
GAATGGTTCATAGCCTCTTAGTAGTTAAGTTGTAACCCTATGTCTGAATAGCTAAGAGGTAATATTTTAATGGTTGCCTTTTTAGCATTCAGACTTAAGGTTATTTCTTAATCATTAAGAGGTTATGGACCATTATGCAGTGGTAAAGCTTGACCCGAAGGTTCGGGGGGTCGGAAGTCACTAGTTTCGGGGGGTCGAAACCCTATATTTTCAAAATTTTCTATACGAATACTATATAATTGAAACTTCTACGCAAAAATTCGGGGGGGTCGGCCACCCCCTCCCGCCCCAACTAAGCATCGCTAGGGATTATCATACAAGGCCGAATACCGATCCCGTCCCGTCCCGATCCCGATACCGTACTGAACCGATACCGAATCGAGGGGTTTCGGGATCGGTATCGGTACCCATATTTATGGATTTTCGGTTTCGGTATTATCGGTATCGGTACGGGATCGGTATGGTATCGGTATTTTAAGGTAAAATACCGATACCATACCGGTACCGTACCGATACCTTACCGTACCGTATGTGTTCAGTATCGGTATTTGTTTTTTAGACTTTTCGGTATCGGTATTGTCAGGATCGGTATCGGTTTGGTACCGATACCGTCCCGAGCTCATCCCTAAGCATCGCCCATGATTATGAGGTAGCCCCTTAATAGTAATAAAGTATTATTATTGCATGTACAATTATTATTGCATCTACAAATATGGTATCTACAAGTAGGTCCAACTCCACGTTGCATTTACTCAAATGGGCCTTATTAACGTTGGTTTGGTTCCATTGGGCTTTTTAATAGCCCAAGTGAGATTACAATTCTAGTAAATTTTTAGACATGTTTTAAATCAGAAATGCTCAAAAGTTTGATTATCTTAATCAAATTAAGCTAATCTCGAAAAACAAAACCAATAGAACTAGAGAAGATACTTAACCGAGAAACTATAAGGTTTATAATAATTGACCTTTAGCAAGTTTTAAATTAACATCAGATAAACGTTGTCCTTCGACAAGAAGTGCAAAGTATAGGTTTTGGATAAACTTATTTGAGTCTAAAAGGACTTTTGGTTAAAATGACTTATTAACTTATGACTTTTTAAAAATGAGTTTTTAGAAAGGGAAAATAGCCAAAATAGCCCGTTGACCGTGTGTTTTGCAAGAATAACCCTCTCCCCCCTCTTTGGAGAGACGGGACACGGCTCCCAACGAGCCTGAACCGTCTCTTGAGAGGGTTCCCATTCCAGCCAACAGAGGACCGCCACGCGTCGTTGTTGATCCCGAGACAGACCTGAGACGTCTCCGGTGACGTCTCCAAAGACGTCTCCGGTGAAGATGAAGAACAAGAAAAAAAAAACAGAGGATCATGAAACTTCGTCGGAGAAGACGAAGAACTCACCAGAGTGAGGTTCGAGACGTCTCCGGTGCTTCATCCCGTGACTCGGCCGTCTCTGTAACGTCTCCACCGTGCCCGTGACGTCCCTGCTCTGTTTCTCGGAGGGGTGTTGTAGGTTGTCGGTTTTGATTGCCGGTCACCGGAGATTGTAGGGGTGACCGGAGTGACCTTTATCCTCTTTCTCTCTCTACATTATATATTATGTATAAATATGTGCAGTGGAAATAATAATAATAAAAATTATTATGGGTGGTGAATAAATTCAAGTAAGATGGAAATGATGAGAGTGTTGTGGAGGTTGAAGAATCAAAGAGAATATGAATGATGATGATGAAGAAAATATGTTCATCCTTCATTTTTCAACGAAAATGCACAACATGGATTTTGGAGAAAATATTTTGATACAGAGACTTTTGAGAGAGAAGAGAGAGAAAGACGGTTCAGGAGAGAGAAGACGGTCCAGGAGAGAGAAAGGGAGAGATAGAGTGAGGAGAGAGGAGAGAGAAAGCAAGGAGAGAGAGTGTCTGATGAGGTGTTGGTTTTGTATTGGTTTATCTGGGAAGCCTCTCGGGAGACGCCTCAGACTTGTTGGGAGCCGTGTCCCGTCTCTCCAAAGAGGGGGGAGAGGGTTATTCTTGCAAAACACACGGTCAACGGGCTATTTTGACCATTTTCCCTTTTAGAAAAGTGTTTGGATTAGCTTATGTGGTGGGGAAAAACAATAAGTTGATAAGTTATTTTGTAAAAAAATGTTTGGTTTAACTTATTTAAGTAAAATGACCAAAAATGATATAAGAAGAGTAGGTATAAGGATATAAGGAAGGCATGTAGGTAAATATCCATCGATCAATAAGTTATAAGGAGGTTAAAAAAGTCACATATTCTTTACTTTTTTAAAACAACTTATTACAGGCAAATGAAAAGTTAAAACAGTAAGTCATTTTTCATTTGCCAAATATTTTTTTTAACTTATTAATTTTTTGAAAAAGTAATAAGTTGTAAGGAGGTGGAAATAAGGAGAACCAAACATGCTCGAGGTGACATTCAAAAAGCCTAACATATGTAATAAAGAAATAATACTAAAAGCAACATGTCCTAGACGAGCATGCTATAACACGTAGGAAGCTTTATTTGAACGTCCAAGAGATGCAACAAAGGCTTGTGGTGAGTCTTTGAGCACATGCAATCCTTCTTCATAAGTGCCTTCAGCAAGAACCTGTTTGCTTACCCGGTCTTGAATATGAAAATAAGAATAGGAAAATAAGACATCAACCGGATGATCTTTGGTTAACTTGCTTACAGACAATAGCTTCTTCGTAAGACCAGGAACCACAAGAACATTACGTAGAGTAATATTTCTAGCAATTTTAGACGTCCCTATATGTGAGATAGGAAGAGTCTTACCATTACCAAAAAACAACACAATTTTTACTTTTATATGTTGTCGAATTTTGAACCGTATCCGTAGGAGGAACCATGTAATTTGTGACACCGGAGTCGGCACACCAATCAGGAGAATCATTTGTTACATGACATTGTGCATGAAAAGCTTTGGCCAATGACTCACCTGAAGGAGCATGTGAAGCAAAAAAATGAAGCTAGGACAAGCATTAGCATAATGACCATTGGTACGACAAAGCTGACAATGTGGGGTTCTACATTGCTGCTGCTGACCACGACCACGCCCGCGGGCAGACACACGACCAACATAGTAGGAGCCACGACCGCGGGAACCACTGCGTGACTACTGAGCATTGAAAGCAACGGTAGGGGTGTCGGTTCCATGTAGGGACTGTATAAACAATTCTTGACTCTCGGTTTGTGCCACAAGGTCACGGAAAGAAGGACGACTCCTGGTCGTACGAATAGTGGTCGAATAAACTTCGTAGGCCGGTCCAAGACCACAAAGGTACCAATGTAAACGATCCATCTCATTAACCGGATGGCCGATAGATGCAGGTTGGTCACATAAAGATTTAAAACGACGAGAATATTCGGTAACCGAAGACGTACCCCTTTTTTATCAATCGGAGTGAATCACAAAAGGAGTGAATACGCTCAACCGAAGCATTACTGTAAGCTTGTTCAAGTGCAGACCGGATTTCGTAAGCGCCTTTGAGACCCAGAAGTTCGGCAACGGCTTCCTCTGTGAGAGAGAATTTAATTAGAAGGACAGCTTTTTGATCCTTATCTGACCAGACGGAAGCAGCAAGGTTCGAAGAAGACTTGCCGTCGACTGTTAATAGGGTGGGAGGTGGTGAAGCATCAGCAGAGACATGGTCCGATAACTTATGAAAATCGAGGACCAAAAGCATGTATTCTCTCCAGACAAGATAGTTAAAGGATGAGAGCTTCATATGCATCATGTGATTGAAGGCTGTCATGGAGAAGATGGTTCCAGAGGATGCAGAAAGAGAGGCCATGAGGAAAACCAGGATCGTTGGAGAAGAAGAGAAAAATTAATATTGGTTTATGGCGGCTGCTAAAGTATTATCGGTGTATTATAATATAGTGGTTTGAGGCTGGGAAAAAGGTAAACGAAGAAGAAGAATATGATTGGTTTGTGGGTTAGAATATTATTGAGGAATGTGTGAATAATAATTATCAATGGTGAACTATTATAATAAAAGGGTTGGTGGCAGTTGAAAAAACAAAGGTGGAAGAATGAGTTTGACAATAATAATAAAAGGATTATGTGGTTTTAGAATAATTTTATGCAGCGGCAGGGAATAAGTTTGAGATCAATAAGATGGGGAATAAGTTTGAGGTAATAATTTTTGGTGAACAAAGATTAGCCGGTGAAGAAGGGGTTGGTTGAGAACAAAGATTGACAGCTGAGAATAATGGGAAGTAGGGTTTTGATAGTGAAGAAGAAGAAACAAGGAGGAGAAGGAGTAGGACCGCCAGGTAGGCTAATACCATATAAAGTTTATAATAATTGACCTCATCAATTGATTGAGGTGTGGATTATATTTATAATGGTGCATACACAATCACTCCTATAATTTAGGAGATACAATAATGAGAAAGATACATAACAATATAATACAGGAATACAATTATTCTCAAATAGAAACTAAACAATAACACCATTGATGTGTGACTAATAGATTGATAAAGGAGTTTACTCAGAAACTTCTACTAAACCAAACACGAAAAGCATAAGATCTAAACATAAACTTACAAACCTCAAAGAATGAATGATATGATGAAACATACATGAACACAAGAAGAGAAAAAACCCCAAAGATCAATAGTTTAAAAATACATATAACTAGAATTTTACTCCGTGTGTTGTGGCGGGGGCATGTTGCAAATAGTTTGTGGTGCAAGAGAGAAGATATCGCCAATGATATACCAACAAAACGAATTTATCAAACAAACATTTTCAAGTCGTGCCAAGAACCAGCAATTAACACAACATTTTCTTTGAATATCAAACAATGTTATGTTACGCAAACATTTTGAATGAAAATCGCTTACATAAACTATGAAAATTCGAATATACAGTAAATACAACCTATAGGTATAAAGTGGATGCTAACATAATACAAATTTCATACAACGTGACCTAAAAAATGTTGTAAACAATTGTAGATAATACCACCGCCAAGTGTGCTGCAACACTTAATGTAACACGCATAATACCATCTCCCTTTAGTATAGATATTTTGTCTTCAAAGTAGTTATATACCAAGGTGGTCGTGTATGCTCCACCCAGAATGTCGTCGTTTAAGCACGGATGTCACATATGCTCCACTCGGATTATTATTATTGTTGTTGTTGTTATTGTTGTTGTTGTTGTTGTTGTTGTTATTATTATTATTATTATTATTATTATTATTATTTGAAGGGATAGGGTACCTAATCCCGCGGAGGATTACGAATCTATCCCAAAAAAGTCTGCGGAAGGTCAACAACATTGCGTTGGCAAAAATTCCGAAAAAAGTGAAACTACCCAGCAGCATCGGCAAGTACGATGGCCTGCGAGATCCGGACGACCACATTCATGAATTCGAATGCGCGGGAGGTTTGGTACTGTGGCCGGTCCAGGTTTGGTGCCACATGTTTGCTCAAACGCTGACAGGCGCAGCAAGGGTTTGGTTCGATAACCTACCCGCAAGGAGCATCACTGATTTCGATGATCTCGCCAACAAGTTTGGTAATCATTTTTCTCACCTAAGAAAACATAAGAAAGATAAGTCGCACATCCTCTTGTTCCAACGTTATGACAGCGAGTCCGTCAACGTCGAAGACTTCATCGTTCGTTTCAACAAGGAAGCCCTCCAGATAGGATGCGAAGAGGAACTCACTCGCGCAGCGTTCATTCACAATGTACACTGCGAAGACTTAATAAAATGCCTTACTATAGACAACATCAGATGGTTACACCTAGGGATAATTATTATTCTAAGTCGATGAAGGTTTCCCAACCTAAGACAAAGAAAAATGTGAACCCAAAGGTTAGACCATCTGATGGCGACTGGATTGCTGCTAAGAACAAACGAAAGGTTGTTAAAGAAAAAAAAAACAGATTTCCAAATCTAAACAACCTGAAAAAACCTAAGGTTACTACTTCAAAAGTAACAAAACCGTTTGTTAAGCCTAAACAACTTTGGAAACCAAAAGCAGTGGCAATTCCAAATTTAAAGGACATGTGTTTGAAAGAAGTGTCTTACATTGATGCTTCTGGACTACCCAGGACCGTTATGGCCTGGGTACCGATGTCTAATTAATCTCATTATTCATGCAGGGACAACCAAGGAGGAATATCGACAACCATTGGTGTGTTGATAGTGTATATGTCCGAGCAGTTGATCAGCGACATATCTATGTTACATTATGTTAAATCTTTTAACACATGGTATGTTTTCTTTGAAGGAGATTAGGGAGGTAAGGTCAGCATGGCAGGTACATTTAAATTTGATGCACAAACTTTGAAAATGATTGATTGGTCGTTATTTGAGAACGGTTATAGAAAAGAACAAAAACATTTTCTTATTTTTAGGTAAATTTTATACATAAATTCATTTTTCCCTGTATCTATGCACAAAATTTAGGGGGAGAAGGGAGAAACTAGGAAAAAAATAGTGTTTTATTTTATTTATGTACAAAATTTAAGGCGAGATAGGAGAGAAAATAAGAAAAATACAAAAATATGTGAAAAAGGAAACTACAAAAGGTGTTTTTGTTGTATCACTTGTGAAAAAGGCTGACACACGTAAGACCTGTATTGAAACGGTTAGGCTCTAGGGTGATGTGTTGGTAGGCTTGTCCTTACGACTGGAAAATTGGCTGATCTAGTGACACACTTAAAGATAACATATGGCCTTTGTAGGAAACGTCACTTGGAATCAGTACATTTTTTATTTGAATGCTCGTGTGACATTCCGATACACACTGTGTTCCAGGTCTGAAACCTTTTCTGAAAAACTCGTGTATCTCCTTTGTTTTGTGTAAGCAAAGACCTAGGGATGCTAGGCAATGTCAGCTTTTGCTGCATCCAGATATATGCTGACCTAGCTGTACATTGTCGCATTATTGATCAAAAACACCAAAAGAGGCCAATGAGCCCCAAAAGATGCCAATGAGCACATCAAAAGAGGTCCTCTAGAGCCCAAAACACAAAAACCTATATCATTTGAGAAGTCAAATTGATTTGTATATTATACCATTATATCTCTAAATGATCTATTCTTTTTTCTTCTCAACTAAGTCCCGGTCAAGGTTTCAGAATTCTAGAACAGACACTGTGAAAATATGTGGTAGGGAAACTACTTGCATGATAGAGTGTACCGCATATAATTCTAGGATTTGATTGTGACTTGCTTGAGTGTCCATAATTAATACACCAAAACATGATAAATTAATCACAGACAGTCAAATAAGAAGGTCTAAGGCAATAAGTTTAAGTGGACGAATATACTGGCAATTGCTCGGACCAACTAGAGTAGATCCGTGTTGATAAGTATCCATGAGTCTAAATCACAGTAATTCAGTCCCCCCAAAAAAATGTGTAGTTATTTTTATTTCAATTTCTTTTTCATTTATTTTGATTCCTATTGTTTTGCTTTTGAGTTTAATTTTATTTTAGTTTTATAAAGTCAACCATTCTTGAATATTTGACCTGTCCTCCACAGTGAAAGAAATCCGAATTTTTGAAATTTTCGTGTGAAAGTAGTCGAAAGAACTTGGTGTTCATGATACTGGATCCTCTGTTATATTTAGATGTTTGCTTACAAAGTTCTGAGAATGTGCAGAATTTGATCTGAATCAAGAAACATGGGAAGCATGAAGCATCGTGATGAGAAGATGTACCTGAGGCAGAAGAACTTGATGTGATTGCATGTTCTGATAATGAAGCACATGCAGAAGTACATGTGATCCTGCTTGAAGACAATAATTGGAAAAGAAAGAGATATGAGATTCCTCCTCTCACATCTTCTTTAGCAAATGATCAAGCGAATGCTGATGAAGATTGAAGTGTGGATCTTACTCCCATAGAAGAAGAAAAGTCCCGAGTTTGAGAGTACAGAAAAGAAGACTTTCAACAAAACAACACCAACAACCCAACAACAATCTAGGGGGAGATCACAATGCTGCATTCATGTTATGAAGACCATTTGATAGCATCAGTCTTGGGGAGATTGTTGGGTCTATAATAATGAGACTGACGCTATCAAATAAATATTGGTGATCCATATTGGTGTTTTACTATTTAGGACCGATAACACTTGGGTTCTCGGTTATTTAAGGTGTTTAGGCCAAGAATTAGTTAGTTCTCATTTAGTATGTTGGGCTTTGTTCTTGTAGGTTGGGCTGTGGGACTGTTAAGGTTATGTGAGCCCAAGTCCTACGTATAAAAGGTGTTTTATTGGTTCATTTGTAACTAGCGGTTTAGTTTTCTTAAAGAATCCTCTTTGTATCAGACGGTTCGCTGAAACCGTATGCAATAGAGAAAGCTTAATCTTTATTTCATCTTGTTTCTTGAATCACACAACGTTTTGATTCCGCCAATCCGTTGTATTACTTGATATCGTGTTATTTTGGGACTTACATTTATGTTATTCTAATCACTCATATTTCATTCATGATGAGTTGAACTGTTTAGGCATTAACTTAGTAAGATGGACCAAGTTGATTGGTACAACATTCTTTATAGGAAGTGTGCATCAGAACCTGCCACATGCCCCTCATCTTTTCGGGCGATAACACCACATGTTTACACACCACCCGCCATGCTATGTCATCCGCCAAGGATGACATGCCACCTAGTCCACGCAACCTTTGTGCTGAATCTTACGTTCACGGTCAAAAATATGAACGTGGCTATCATATATTGCGAGTGTGCAAGTGCGAGTTAGGGTCCCCACTATAAACTTTTTCTTTAAGGAAGCGATTAACAAGGAGTGCTTCTCCTTACTTATTACTTCAAGTTTTATCATTCTACCTATGTAATATCCAAAAATAATAAATAGAAATTTATTATGGCGGATCTTAAACGAACTTAATGCGTAGTAGAATCGATTGATTATTAGCGATAAATAACGGACGTTTTATTTACTAAATACTACTTGGCATTTTAGTATTTCATCATAATCAATAATAATAAATAATTAATAACAAATAATAGTAATGATAAATAGTAATAACATACATGAGGGTCCTTTTGGTACTATAGGAGTAATCTAGGGGTGATATGAAAATTTCATCATAAATTTGAATGACAACTTCATCTTCTCCGTTTCTGTTTGACGAGAAGAAGAAACGGCACACCCAAAATGTGTAACCGGTCGATCGTAATCAAGAGGCATTGAATCAACATTCATCATCTAAATGGGTAACGGTTAATCAATGTAAGATGTTATAAACGAACAAGGCTCATAAAGATTTGACACACAATTTCACCCCTCTCGCTATAATTCCGACCACCTAAAAAATCCGGCGATACAAAACCACCACCATCAGCCACTCGTTTAGATCTCGAACGTCCATCGATAGTCACCGCTCCTTCCTTCTGGTTCACCGCTGCTTTATAGAAACTCCTTTGCATTCACCGTTCAGGTTGTCTTATTTTGTTTTCAAGTGAGTTGTTAAAGGTTTTGTCAAGTTTGGACTTACGCATAAGGTACGGATTCCCTTTTCTGACATCATTTCTTTTTTATCTTATCCGTTACTTTGCAGTGCGGATTTTGTCTGTTTCGTTAAGTATCTCATATTCGTATAATTCTTTTGATAAGTCGTTTTAGCATGCAATATTTCTTAGTATTGTAATCATTGTTGCATGTTCCCTTGGACTTATATTAGTACTTTTATTTATGATATGACTTTTGTACTCTGTCACCCGAGCATCTCTGGCTTGTCGTTGGGACGTCAACGGCATGGCACTTATCGTGACAGTGCGTAAACAAAATCATGGCGTCTCTAACTGTACCTATGTAGTACCTTGGCCACTTAGAGGCGAATAGATCGATCTTAGCTCAGAATCTTGAATCCTGAATCCTGACTCCTGATGAGATGGAATAATGTGTGTACGCTTACATGCACCGTCTCAGTACATGGACTAGCTAGCTGTGTACCCCTCTGTTTAGGCTCGTGGGTGCTTCTGTGTTACGTGACTTATTTATTGATACTCATAGTCGCGTAGTTTAGTATTTGTTCAGTTCTATTTAAATATATGTGATATTATCTGATTACGCATCTGACCATTTTCTGATTTCTTATAAGTTATGTTTCTAGGTATATTCATCATCGATTTTGTATAATTTTTGAGGTTCAAACAGTATCAATACCAATATCCATTTTCGTTTCATCACTTATTTCGTCTTAATATCAGTATCGCTTCGTATTTCAATAAGTATCGCTTTACTTGTACTATTGATTTCTCCGATACTGAGCAACCTTTGGCTCAGCCGTTTTTTTGTTGTGTTTGTAGGGATGGCAATGGGTCGGGTTTGAGATGGGTTTAGGTAATCCCAACCCCATACCCGGTTAGGTTTGCTTGTCCCAAATCCGGTGTAACAACCCGACCAGGAGGGGGCTGGACGTTACGACAGTTTGGTAACAGACTTGCACAACGGAAGCAACGATAACAAATATTTAAATGTTATACAATTTCTAATTCAAAAGTATAAATACATAACTTAAATAAATAGCCTAATAACTATGCAGGGACGAATCGCAGCGGTCGTCGAAGCAACTGACGGGTTGTTATCCACTAGTTAATCCGATCTCTACACGTCCATAACTCTAGAAGCTCTAGTCCGCAACACATATAGCTGAATCTTCTATCATGATAACCTCTAGTCCGCATCTAACAAGCATATACCTTACATTGCCATCCATCCATCTTCAGTACCTGAACACATGCTTAAAAGAGTTTTGGGTCAGCAATTATGCTGGTGAGTCCGTATAAGTAGTAAGTGGATCCAAAAACAGTTTATCAGTTCAAAACAAGTTTACACAGTTCCACACAGTTTAACACACGTGATGTACAAGCGACCCCTCAACCCTAACACTAGATCTATCTACTGCCATTATAGATCTACAAGGCATAATATATGCCGCAACGGTCCGCAGGCCTCAGTGGAGTGTTTCCCGCGCCCAACGTCCCGGGTCCACTGTGCGTGGGGGATTGCCCAAGTAGTACTACCCATATATTAAGCGGCTCACCTCTGAGTTAATGAGTGTTAGTGTTATCCGGCAGCTAGTATCTTGTCACATCACAACAGTTATAAAAAGGAAGCATGCATTCACCCCAAAACAGTAAAACGGAAAAAGGGGAGTGGTACACGGAACTCACCTTAGCAGCATCTCATATGGTCACATAATATCCCAAGTCAAGTTTCCAATCACTAGCATGATCCTATTCAAGTTCATAAATATTAGCGCGTGTAACCGTCATCATGGTTACACGTGTGGGCACACGTAGGTTCTTTATCCAATCTTCTATTTTACGGGTTTGTTAGCATTCGATCATATGTATTGTTATCTAAGTTTTTAATGGTCCAATGTCCAAATGATCATATGCACTACTTGGTTTCTTATGTCCAATAATGTTATTTTTATAACTAGTCGAGTCCATAGTTCAACGTCTTAGTCGCCAATCCTATAATTCTTTAACATTACAAATTCATCCTTAATTGTCAAGTAATACATATTAATTTACTTTGTCGATTCATATACTTTATATAAACTCATTAATCGCCTTAGTTTATCAAGTCGAGTCCCATGGTTTGTCAAAGTCCCAATATCTCAATTGTCGCCTACATAACGTCCAAAGTCTCAATGTTGTCTAAATCCTTTATGTGTTCTAAATGGTTGAGTTGGTTTAATATATTAGTCGAGTCCCACACGTGTTGGCCGTATTAAGTATTAATATTAGAACGGTTTAGGTTCTCGCAATTATACCTCTCGGGTCTCCTCAGTTGACCGAGCCTCTGCCCTTTGACTTTTGTTGACCAAGTGAGTTGACTCAGGTCTTGATTGTGTTGACCATCCCTTGACCAAAGTTTGACCAATGTCTTCCATCATTTCTGCATCTTATAACTTTACCAACAAATAGCAATCCTTGAGTAGCCATCATTTTTATCCCACCATCAAGGTTAATCGACATCTAACCATCTTCTAAATGGTACCTTGGTTACCGGAGATCGAGTCTAAATCCATTAGAGCCCTAACCGCTGCCGCCGTGTCTTCTGAGTAGCTACCACCACCACTACCGTAACTTACCACTGTCACCATCAGACAACCACCACTAATCTTCTGTTATGAACCACCAAGGCCACCATCTCGGGCCACCATCCGGACCTGCCCCCACCCCCTAACCGCCGTAACACCACCACAGTTCAACCTCAACAACCATCATCTTCCATCCAACAACCATAGCTAATCACCACTATAAGTATTAGAAAGGAGGGGTTTTACCTTTGAGACCAGATCTGACCCGATTGGAACCTCACCCGAACCACCACTACTCTCACCGTCCTCTTCCTCCCTTCTTCTTCTACCGAGCCCTCTCTCTCTCTCCCCCTCTTTCTCTCTCTCTCTCTCTCTTCTGTTTCTCTCTCTAACTCTCTCCTCCTCTGTTCTTCTGTATGCCTGTGTGTATATGTGAGAGAATAGAGATTGCAGGTGTGGTTTGTGGCTCGGCCGCCGGAGCTCCGCCGCTGGCGGCGAGGAGTCTCCGGCTCCTCCTCCTCTCTTGGTTCTCTTTCTCTCTCTAAGTGTATATGTGTTTGTGTTTTGGTTTGTTCATCGGGGAAGAGAAAGGGTGGGGTTTGGGATTTTATAATCAAATGGTTTTTAATGTTAAGTTGTCACATTATGGGGAGGACATGTGTCCTCCCTAGTGACTAATCACTTAATAAAAACCGAGCAGGTTCGTTAACGGGTGTCGGTCCGGTCGCGTAACGGGTATAATACTATTCCCTTGTCAAAATAGTTATAAAATACTTTCGGTTTCGATTTCGTATTTGTATACTTATTGTTATTATTACCTAATTCCTTGTCATTTTACTTTTAGTCGAGAAAATTTTTGGGCCCTAGGCCCGGGGTGTTACATTCTCCCCCCGTTAATGGAATTCCGTCCTCGGAATTATTTTCTGGCTATCCCTGGAGCGTATCCAGTATACTCCATACTTGGATTCAACGTTTGGTTCTTACGAGTTGGGGTGTAAACAATTCTCTCATAATCCGAATCATAATTGTAGTGGTTCCACACTAAATCTTATGCCACATTAGGTTTGAAACAAATAGTTCAAACTATCGACATGCTAATGTTGGTTCTTGGTTTGATTTTTAGTTTTATTTTCGATGCATCATCGGTGTTTATATATAGGGTGTACCGCAGCTAACCCACCACACCAATGATACCTCGTAAACGTACTGAAAATCTCCCCAAAAACTTAATAGAAACGTATTTGAAAACGTATTTTGTCGAAAATTCCTATGTGTGTTCTAATAGTTACTAGCCCTTAAAACCTTAGCTTTAGTGTAGGTTAACTTATCGAAATAGAGATCTTCATATGAGACTACAGTCTCTAGAGTTGTACTTAAGTTTTGATGCCTAATGTGGAGTCTAATTCTATCTATACCATCGACTTTATCATTGAACTCTTATACCTTCAAAATCTCTATGGTATACGGTGTAGAATATAATGACGAAACGTTAGAAATTATAAAAAGTCAACCATCTATACGTGCTATATCGATCTTAACCTTATCAAGGGCGCACATCTTATCTTTAGTATCCTAAGTCTCATTTTTTTTTTCATACGATCGATTTTTGCTATCTAATGTAAAATTTTCTACTAGCCTTAATTATACTTCCTTATTATCATCAAATATTCCTTATAATGATCATCACGAACGCATCCGCTCCCCCGTTAGGGCTACCTATACATTATTAATATGTTTCATACGAGTGACTCGTCACTACACTTAAATGGTTACGGAACTAATCCAAATGTCCTGGCCTTAATCTGAAGACAATATGCGACAATAAAATTAACAAAACATGTATTAAATCTTATGGTTACCTCTTGTAGCGTGCAATCTTAGTTTCTGTGGTTAACGAGAACGTTGGTTGGTCATGTATTTGCTACATACTTGAGTCTAAGTCACCGCCTTTTCGTCTGATATTCCTGAATCATCTCTAAAACATGTTATGCGATTACGACTCCAATACACTATATTCGGCTTACATCTACATAAGTCACCGTCCTCTTCCTCCCTTCTTCTTCTACCGAGCTCTCCCTCTCTCTCTCTCTCTCTCTCTCTCTCTCTTCTATTTCTCTGTCTAACTCTCTCCTCCTCTGTTCTTCTGTATGCATGTGTGTATATGTGAGAGAAGAGAGATTGCAGGTGTGGTTTGTGGCTCGGCCGTCGGAGCTCCGCCGCTGGCGGCGAGGAGTCTCCGGCTCCTCCTCCTCTCTTAGTTCTCTTTCTCTCTCTAAGTGTATATGTGTTTGTGTTTTGGTTTGTTCATCAGGGAAGAGAAAGGGTGGGGTTTGGGATTTTATAATATTAGTTAAGTCATGGTTTTGGTGAAACCATTAATAATCAAATGGTTTTTAATGTTAAGTTGTCACATTATGGGGAGGACATGTGTCCTCCCTAGTGACTAATCACTTAATAAAAACCGAGCAGGTTCGTTAACGGGTGTCGGTCCGGTCGCGTAACGGGTATAATACTATTCCCTTGTCAAAATAATTATAAAATACTTTCGGTTTCGATTTCGTATTTGTATACTTATTGTTATTATTACCTAGTTCCTCGTCATTTTACTTTTAGTCGCGAAAATTTTTGGGCCCTAGGTCCGGGGTGTTACACCCGGCCCAAAACCCGTCGGGTTTGTGTCGGGTAATTACCCATCGGGTATCGAGTATACCGGCGGGTTTTGGGTATACCCATTAATTTTTAAAACTTATCCATTGAGTATATCCGACCAAAAACCCAACGGATATCTATTAGGTAACTATTAACAAATTACATTTAACATTATTAAATATATATGTAAATGATTACAGTGTATAAATATAAAATAATTAAATCATATAAAAACACTCAAAGACATAGATAACAAATAGTATACACTATTTTTTTATAATTTTTGGCACAAGATGACAATCTAGATGGACAATTAGATATATTATGCATACATATTTAAAAAGATATATTAGAAATTATATTGGGTATCTAATCGGGTAAATGGGTATACGTTATCGGGTAATCGGGTCGGGTAAACGGGTATATCATCAAATCCCAAACCCGTCCCAAACCCGCGAAAAAAATAAAAACTAATCTCATACCCGGACCCATACCCGATTACCCGACCCAAACTCGTCCCAAATGTGTCGGGTTTCGGGTTTACCCATCGGGTTCGGGTTTGATTGCCATCCCTATGTGTTTGTCTTATTTGTTTGACAGGTAATCCGGGAAATCTGGGGACTTTGTGATGATGACAGTAAAATGCAGTTCAAGAATAAAGACTTCTATTTATTTCAGTAATTAATAATTTGACTTAGGTTTTTCTTGGGATTTTGTGTTTGAGACTTGATATTTTGTCTTAGGCTCTGTCTTTTAATGGAATGTGTTTGGTTTTTTATATCTGTAATAGTGACACGTCAGCCCTAGTCGGGTCGGGGTGTTACAACCTATGTGGGACAATTGACAAAGTTTGATCCAGTTCCACTACAAGAATTTAGAGCATTAGCGGCCACATATGTCGCCGCTATTGCTAACGCGGGTCGCCGCTAAAGCTAATAGCGGCGACATGTCGCCGCTAATAACTTTTTTTTTTTACCTGCTGATTTTAACCTGCTAGTGATATTTAAATACTGAAAAACCGAAAAAAGCAAAGCATAAAATATTTTACATACGCATCCCAAATTCGAATATATCATCCTAAAATCGTTTACATGAACCATACTAAACACATAATATCGCACCTACATATCATAATCATCATCATCATCATCGGTGTTATCATTCCCTTGATCTTCTTCATGATTTTGGTTTCCAAAGTCCGGTGTCGCAGTATCTGAAAGAATCGCCCGGATGATTCCATTTCTAAATTGCGGGTTTTCCAACAAACTCGCAATTTGCTCCTACAATAACATCAACACCTATCAATTTTTTCAAAACTATAAACACATAACAATTGAGTCAAAACTACACACATATATCAAATGGGTCAAACCTACTAACATACCAATTGGGTCAAAACTACAAACATTTACCAAATGGGTTAACACTATAAACATATACCAAATGGGTCAAAACTATAAACATATACCAAATGGGTCAAACCTACAAACATACCAATTGGGTCAAAACTACAAACATATACCAAATGGGTCAAACCTACAAACATACCAAATGCGTCAAAACTACAAACATTTACCAAATGGGTTAACACTATAAACATATACCAAATGGGTCAAAACTATAAACATATACCAAATGGGTCAAACCTACAAACATACCAATTGGGTCAAAACTACAAACATATACCAAATGGGTCAAACCTACAAACATACCAAATGCGTCAAAACTACAAACATCTACCAATTTTTTCAAAACTATAATATAAATACCCGAGGAGCAAAGAGGAAACGCCAACCGAATCTTTCAAAAACAAACAATCATGTAGTACACATTCACATCCTAAATGAGATAAAGTATTCAAAAAGCAGTCCCAAAACGGGGACTACCCGAAATTAATTACTAAATCAATTTCGGGCGGGTATTTCTAAGCTCGCTATGTTTTAAATGGGGATTCATTTTCGGGCATGTCATACATACATATACTCATACATGCATACACGCATACATACATACACACATATAGACAAACATACACAAATTATAAAAAAAAACAAAAACTAAAAAAAAATCTAAGGCTAAAAAATACTTTAACTATTAATACTATTGCCTGGAAACATTAAAACACAGCAAATTAATAACTAACAAATTATATGTACAAATATAACATCTTCCATCCTCATCCACATATAAATGCTAAACCATATTTGTTGAAAACTTCATACGTCACCATCCAAAATACGTTTTAATTAAGTGATTTTTTTAAATATTGGCCCAATTATGCATCAATTTCTATGACTCAGGGCCTCAAGAGTTTTATTTAACCATCTTTGCAACCAAACTCCTTTTTTCTAAACACTTAACACAAGAACAACCCTAATCTCATAACTAAACAGCCGCACACTTGAAGACCTGCATTCCACACACACAAAAATTAGGAGCTGCAAAGAAAACTAACCTTTTTATATGGTTCTTCGGTGTTCGTTGTAGGTACGTGGTGGTGCTCCGTCTCCCTTGAAGACCTACATTCCACACACACACAAAAATTAAAAACAAAAAAACAAAAAAAACTAATATAACCCTTACAACAGGTAGTGACCGGAATTGAGTGGCGTGGCCGGAATTGAGTGGTGGTGGTCGGACGTTTTGGGTGGGGCGGATTTGGGTGTGGTTGGGCGGATTTGGATGGGGGTAGTTGGTTTTGGGTGGGGGGTGGTTGGTTTGGGTGGGGGTGGTTGGTTTGGGTGGTGGTAGTGCCGGAGTGTAGTGGAGCTCCGATTGAAGGAGAAGCCGGAAGGTTTGGTGCTGAGAAGGAAAGAAGGAAAGCAAATTTTGGGTATTTGTGAAGAAATGGAGGGACCGGTCAGAGCAATAGCGGCGACATGTCGCCGCTAATAATGTCGCCGCTATTGCTTTGTGTACTTTTAAATCTCAACCCTTGCTTTGTGTTGTCAATCAACGGCCAGATCTGGTTGTTTGAAGGTTCACGCGGATTTGGGCAATAGCGGCGATGTCGCCGCTACTGCTTAAATTTCTTGTAGTGTTCTTTCATCTTTGGTTGTTTCAACCATATATAGTAACTTCAAGTATCGATATTTCATATATCTTAGCTCCATTTTTATCATGGCTTGGTTCGTTGTCACATTATAAAACACAAACTCATAAGTATTTACTTATATTATGTGTATATAGATACAATTATTTAAAATTTAAAATAAAAAAGATTTTCACTGTATTTCCCACCCAAATAAAATACAGATTTATTATCATATCACAAACATGACATCTATAACTTTAACACCCACTTATATACAATCAAGACTATAAGAGTTGCAATATAGGTGACACATGTCAGATGTAGGTTTAATTTGATTGCCATTTTTGGCTTTAGTTCATTTGGACGGTAAAGGCCAAGCATGCTTCTAATAAAGTATGAATATAAATAACTTATGATCTTTGAATCTTCCTAAGTGCACTTTAAAACGTCATTTATTTCATGCTAGATCCTTAGCTACATCATAAGGTGCCACGCCTTGTTTGTTTTGGTTAGCTTCCGGTGACACATGCACTTAAATATGATTTTATAAATTAAGTGATATTTGACATTGCTTATTAAAAACACTTATTTACTTATTGCTCTATGCACCAGCAATTTGAATTTAACAACTTGGAAGTTCCACATTTAAACTAACCAAGATATAAAATCTAAATAACTCATATACTAAACTATTATAACATAAAAGAAATAGTTACGGACCTAACATTTTTTTTTCTTAGGGGCGCAATTGTTGAGATTAAACAAATTAATTTCACACATTAACAAATATGATAGTTCAAAGGGGTGAATCCCCCCATTGAGTAGGGGGTATTCCAAGGGATCATAGTTCCCTTGGCAGGGTCCAAGGGACTAGGAGACTATTGGAGGTCGCTTTGAATTTGTATTATTAGTCGAAAGTTGTGTAAGAATTGATTACCATTAGTTATTAGTATTTGGTAACTGCGATCAACAATAACTTGGTCCATCAACGACAATTGACAAACTATATATGACAATAACTTAGGCTAGCTATCAATTGTGACAACTATGATCATCAGTAACTTGCTAACTTAGGCTATCAAGGATAAGCATGCGCATCAACTAAGTTATTGTTTACTGTTCAATAACTAAGTAATTGTTGAGTGAGTTCCTAGGGAGGGATTCACTACTAGTAGAAGTTAATTACCGTTTATGGTAACCAAATAACTACAATTGGCCGGTTTTAACTGCCAATTGATATACTGTATCAAGAAGGGTACATTGTCTTGTGTCAACAAAATAGTTAGGTATTAGGTCACTTTATGTCATCGCTAAAGCCCCTTTTTCTTGTAGTGATCGACTGTAATATGAGAGTGATAAGTAGATAATTCAAAGACATATCGATGGCTATTGCAAAATATAAAGGGAAAATTGCCAAAATAAGCATTTGACCAAGCCTAATTGCTAAAATAAACATCTGATGCGTCTAAATATTAGGGACGAAACACTCTTTTGTATCTACCAATCAGATGATTATACGTGTAAAGCCTTCAGATGCTTTAATTTTTAAGGTCTCTGCGTCTAAACTTTAGACGCGAGGCTGTTCTTTAGACACAAAGGGGCTAACATATTCTTTAGACGCGACTTAAAAATTAAGGCGTCTAAAGAACAGCCTCGCGTCTAAAGTTTAGACGCAGGGACCTTAAAAATTGAAGCGTCTGAAGGCTTTACACGTGTAATCATATAATTGGTAGATGCAAAAGAGTGTTTCGTCCCTAATGTTTAGACGCATCAGATGTTTATTTTGGCAAATAGGATTGGTCAAATGTTTATTTTGGCAATTTTTCTAAATATAAAATCTACATGGTCTTATCTCAGCCCTTATCTAAAAGAGACCAAATCTTAGATATTGTTTTTGTGGGGCAAAATAAAAAATTTCAAAGCCAGTAGTACGTAGCATCATGCTTGAAAGAGATAGTTACGGTTTTTTCTAGCCAATGGTCACTTCTATATCACAACATATACACCATTACACTCATATATTGAAACCGTGAAATCAAATATGAGAAGTGACCTCTCTTTTATTGACATTATCTAAAAGGAATTTAGATCATTATATATTTATACAAATACACACGAATATGATGATGATATCATGCGCATGCAAGTACCCTAATAGCAGACATGCATTCGTAACAACTACGTTTTTTTTACATTTAAATAACAAAAGTCCACTGTTTATTTTTGTTAATTAATAGAGGCAACACATAGGTTCAGAGAATGTATATAGACATATAGTTGACACATATGTCTCTAACTTCAACTATTTGAGCCTCTAGCTCATCTCCCTCCCTAGCTCTCTCAAGCATTTTTTTCTTAAGGTTACAAAACCAGCTCACGCCACACTGCCTCATGGAGATAAAAAGCCCTGAAAGTACAAAAGTTTCTCAAGATTTTGTAAGCATCAACTATGTTGGTTTTGGTCAAGAAAGTGCAAGAACTTATACATGTGCTTTTTGTAATAAGGGTTTCTCTAATGCACAAGCACTAGGTGGTCACATGAATGTTCATAGAAAAGATAGGGCTAGGTTACAAGAATCAATCCAAGAAAACCTAATGACAACAGAAACCAAAAAGGGTGTGAATTTGAATCCAATTAATCAACTTGAAGCACAGTCGACATCGGATGATGATGATAAAGGTGTTAACTTGAAGAAACCAACACTGCAGCTATCTTTGTGGATCGAGCCATCGCGTGCAAGTGATTATTCTAGCATCAGTTCAAATAAGTTTTCTTCTTTATCGTCTTCGCCCACGACAGAGGTGGACCTTGAGCTTAGACTATGGACGGATTCTGAAACGACTTCAAAAGATCATGTTGTAAGAAACTAGCTACAGAATTATTATATGTAGGTTTCATGATATTGGAAAACCTGATAATAGGTTGAGTTCTTGTTAAAAATGATATATTTTCTTTAACTTAAATGATGTCTTTGATTAATATGCTTTTATATGGTAACCAATTTTGTAATATTTTATAACCTGCATCCATGATATTGCTTTCTTGTTTCAAATTTCTTGGATGTTGATCATAACAAAGAAGTTTTAATGATCATAGATTTTCTAATATTAATCCAGTTTTGGTAGCTAGCTCTAACTGGCTAGTTAATTAATTTGATTGGTTTAATTAACAGGATCTCCATCCTCATATAAGTTTGTATAGAGTCTTCAAAAGACATGTAATGTTTCATAAGGTTTCTTGTATGAGAAATGTCAGTATGTCACTGTGTGCGTGTGTGATGTCCGATGCTTCATGCAATTTGTAAGAATATACGGTTTCATGGGTGAAGGGAGCATGAAGCGACATGTGACAGCCACGTCATCCTCTTCAACCTCCAAAAACCAACGTGGCGTGAGAGAGTGGCGTTAGAGTTTTTTTTTTTTTTTTTTTAATCAAACAATCAATCATAATATTCATCCATATCCAACAAACAAGCACAACTGGAACGACCATAAATTTTTTTTTCTTTTCTTTCCCCTACAACTCTGAGCAATTTTCCGGACGAAAATTCTTTCAATAGGGGATGATGTGACACCCGACAAACTTAGGTTAATACTTGTTGTAAACATATAAGTCTACCTTAGCAAAATATTCATAAAACATACTTAACTGGGTTAGTTGAGTCGATTCGATGATTCGGGAATCATCGGGAGTAGGTTCGATGATCTGGGGGATCATTGGTAGTCGGTCTACACACATATGTCCAAAGGTTGGTGATTCGGAGGATCACCGAGTAAAACGCACACACGCGAGTCTCGAGACCTGGGGGTTGGTGAAATAACTTAAAAGTGTAAATTGTCGGGTATTAAATGTTTTACAATCATTATAGAACGTGCCGATATATGTATACGTGAAATTTTGTGTTAACATAGCAAACGACCCTATGGAGGCTACTAGCTAGCTACTCATGTGCATCTAGAGATGGACAAAAAAACCAGTTTTCCAAACCAGCCTGAAAAAAACTGATAAACCCGTTTGTAAAAAAAGGTTTGGAGAGAAACCGGTCCGAACCCGATTATATGGGTCGGTCCTAAGAACGGTTTGTTGTTTCGAGGACCGATTTGGTTTGAAAACCGGTAATTGCAAGCATTTTGGGTCCTGGACACCCGGTTTGGGAAAAAAAACCAATTTTAAACCTGGTCCAAATCGATGCCAATAGATGGTTGTGTTTGGTGCTAAAAACCGGTTCCAAAACCGGAACGGTTTGGCAAAAAAAAAAAAACCGGTTTTACCTTAACTAAAAAAACCGAACCGGTTTTTAACCCATACCGGTTTGGAAAAAAAAAAAACCGATTTGTCCATCTCTATGTGCATCAGGATACTAGATAGCTAGCTACTCGTGTGCATCAGAATACTAGATAGCTAGCTACTCATGTGCATCAAGATACTAAATAGCTAGCTACTCGTGTGCACCATGAGGATACTAGATAACTAGCTACTCGTGTGCATCGGGATACTAGATATCTAGCTACTCGCCCCCTACAGGTGCTAGTCGCTTGGAATGCCAAATACGACTGGTAATAGCTATAAATACCATACTTGTCTTGTTTTACATCATTTGTGCAACCCTAATTCACCCCAAAGTGCTCCCTCACCATCCTTAACCCCTGAACACCCATTTTGCCCTAATATCACCATTTCCAAGCTTAAACAACATTTACAAGCAAAGATCTAAGGAGTGTTATTCATCCAAATCACTTTTCAAACATTATTATGTTGTTATTTTGAACCCTAAAGGTCCAGACCTGGTCTCTATGTATTTTCATCAATAAAAACCATCGAAAACCCTTTCAAAACTAAGCCTTAACATCCTATGAGTTTTTTTTTTTTTTTTTATAAAAATACAAACTTTAAATGGTTTTGGTGATCTAAAACGTGGGATTTCTTGTGTGTTTGCTATTAGATTGATTTAGGGAAGTTGCTATGATGATTATCTTGGTGTTAGAAACTTGTTTAATGTGTTATGTGGCTTTGATGAGTTTTGGCCCGTTTGAGGATTTTAGGAGAATCTAGGATGTAATATGATTATTGGATGATTGTAACTTGTTAGGGTTTGTGTTAGAACAATCATACACTGACTTGATGATGATTGGAACGTGATTATGTGGTAAAATCAGGTTATTTGCCATTTAAGGAAACTTTTGCATGTTTTTGATGTGACTTACCCATAATATTATCCATTTTGGGAAAACTTGTAATTTTCATGATAAACGAGATGCTAATTGGGGCGTATTGATGGTGTTGGGTTGTATAATGATTGTTGATTGATTAGGGGTGTTTCAATATGTTTCAGATCTGATTTAGAGGGTTTCGCGCTCCAAAAAGGCCAACAGCCTGCAGAGTAGGCGACTAGCTACCCAGTCACCTGTCAGGAGGTGACTAGCTAGCTAGTCGTGTGTTTTGATGCTAGTTGTGTGTGGTGATGCTAGTTGTGTGTTTTGAAAGTCACGGTTTGGATAACCAAGGGTTAATTGACCAAGGTGTTATCAGACAACACACTTATAGACGTCAGATGATAGGTTTCCAGTAGTCGGGACTGTCATACATGTCGGCTACCTTTTAAACAGAAGACGCAAACTAAGGTGATCAGTTCCACGACCCCTTTTTACTGTGTTTTCCATTGGGGGAGAAACATACTACGAATTATTAACTACGAGGATTGCATTGTAATATCATATTACTTGCGTGTTGACTAATCTATCTGAGAGAAACAGGGTGCGAGCAGTAATGCAAACAGTAAACCAAAAAGTGAGTCGAATAGTGAGGCGAACAGTGATACAAACAGTGGTGTGAATTACCAACATTGATTTCGGGACACATTAACATAATGAGTATTAAATGCGAATCCGGTTTTCTAAATACTTTTGATACTAAACCTGTGGACTCACCAGCATCATATGTTGACCGGTTTTAGCATGTTTTCTCAGATCGCTATGGTAGCAGCAGAGTAGGACGCACTTTGGGTCACACTGCATCACGTTTACATAAAAAATCATTTTGGTTACTTTTTGAAAACAATTGTAAACCTGTGTTAGTTATGTAATGTCAGGTTACTTGAATACTTCCACTGTGTTATAAGCTTTGTTAATCGAAGTCTTGTCTTACGTGTTTTCTTATCATGTAGTGGTCGTTTATTATGACTGTTGACTTAGATCCTAATGTATCACGCGCCTTACGGTAAAACCCCGCACGTGAAATTTGAGGGTGTGACACAACAATTCACCTCACCTTTTGCCCCATGACGGTGGAAAACTCCACCCCATCTGCCCCACGCCAGCTTCAATGCCACATAGGGGGATATATTTGTTAGTTTACATGGCCTTGCAAGTAACATTATTTGTTTGCATTTACTGTTTTTGTTTGTTGTAAATTAGTGACCAATAGTTGAAGATTTCAAAAGAAAAAAAATATTGTTGCGTTCCTTTCAGGATGGTTATCAATATATTTGTCTGGAATAACCGGTTTGTATGCATTTCTTAAGTTCTTTCTTTTTTCCTCTTCATTTTGACTAAACGCAAGTAGTAGTTGTGAAAGCAGCTGTCATCACTTCATCTATTATGCTGGTTGTGAAAATGCTTTAACTTCTGGATCAAATTTGGTTTGAAAAAATAGAGTTTTTAGAAGGTTGATATATAAAAACAACCAAAAGGGATGAAATAATTATGAAAGCTTTTTTAAACCAACAAATATAGATAACATTGATGCATGATGTGATGTTGACTCATGAAGTCCTGCAACTACTGTCTTTTATGCTACAAATGAGCGGTTCAAGAATTAAAATATCTGGAAGGTTCAAACCTTGTGCACACATGGGTTGTTTTGATCTCTGTTTGTGGAAATAAATCGACGGTCTCGTAAGGCTAGCCATTTTATCAAGTCATAAGAGCTTTCCTGTACTTTATAAGCCCTCTCCTTATTCTTATCTATTTTGTTGGCATTGGCAATGTTTGATTTGTCTCAAGAACTACTCTCTGGAAAATGTCATTATTAACACGTCTTTTACTCATATCACATCTAAGGTAACATGTGAGAACGTGTCTTCAATTTGAGTGTTTTGTTTTCTTTTTAATGATATGCTTGAGTAGGGATGGCAAAAAAAAAAAAAAAAAAAAAAAAAAAAAAACCAAGCTCAACGGTATACCCGAAACCCGAGACAAATGGGAAGAGTATACCCGAAACCCGACAGGTATGGGCCGGGTATGGGACTAGGTTTAAAATTTTTTTGCGGGTTTGGGATGGCTATGGGATTAGGTGATACCCGACCCGATTACTCGAAATCACATACCCGTTTACCCGAACTATATACCCGATCATATACCCAAAATTTTCTTTTAAAATATGTATTTGATAATATTATTTATATTTTGTATGTTGTAAAGTATATATATAAAACTATATCCTATTATAAAGTTATTAGTTACTTAGCATCATCTCGAAGCTACAAATCATTAACAGATGAAGAAATTGAACGCCGGTAACAAAACGCACCAATAAAGGCTAGAACAACAGCACCGCCTTCACCACCACCACCTAGGGTTTCGAAATCGAACCCGACAACATTGCACGAAGGTTTGATATAGCGTACGAATCTATCTTTACATCTACCACCTCCTATCTATCAACCGAAAGGCACCAGACACCGGAATAACCGGGCCGCCGCCGCCACAAAGGGGCTGAAACCAACCGTCAATAACAGCGGGTACCGGGTGAACGGCACAGCAAATGGCCGAAAGCAGCCCAGAAGATCACAAACAGAGAGAAGAGAGATGTAGAAGGAGATATAAAGCAACGGGGGAAATGAAGTACGCATCACAGACTTGTACGTACACATTGAGGACTTGTATATTGAGCGGAACAATAATCGTGGCTCACAAAGAATCTTAGTATTTGTATATAGGATCCGGATATTTTGAAAACTCCTCTGAGTTGCGAGAACTTGAGAACTCCTCTAGACCAATGACAACACGACACATAAGCAGCTCACCATTACAATAATAAAGGGTAAGAAAGTAATTTACCCCTTCCTTACCCCCACCCCATCCCTTTTAAATCTGACAGATTCTTTTTCTTTTTCTTTTTAAATCATCATCATCATCTTAAACACTCATCACACCTCTCTCTCTCTCTCTCTCTCTCTCTCTCTCTCTCTCACACACACACACACACACCTCTCTCCCTCTCTCTAACACACACGTCTATCTCTCTCAGACACACACTACAGACGAAACAGAAGATGGTGGTGTTTGGGATCTGAATGGTGGTGGTCTTGGGTGGTAGCCGACGACGGTTTGTAGGCGATGGCGATGGTGGGTTTTTGAGACCTGAGATTTGAAATCTGAAACAGATGGTGGTTTTTGAGATCTGAATCGATGAAACAGATGGTGGGTTTTAAGATCTGAATCGATGAAACAGACGACGAACAGACAGGGGTGAAGCCTAAGGGGGGGGGGGTGGAGGTGACGATGGTGAAGGGAAGGCGATGATGGTCTGATTATTATTATTATTATTTTTTTGTTGATGGTGGTAGCGATCATAAGATGATTCTTTGACTTTTTTTTGTGTAGATCTTGCTGTTGACATGCGTGCTGGTCTTGTTGTTGATGGTGGTAGTGATCTTAAGATGATCCTTAGCTTTGTTGATTCTTTTGCCTACTGGGTATGTAAGATCTAGTGAATATTATTATTATTATTCTTGTTGTGTTTGATTCTTTTCTTTTGCCTACTGGTTTTGTTGATTCTTTCTTTGACTTTTTTTGGTTATACAAATATCTATATATTTTTTCTATAAATTGTTATATTATGTTAACTGTTGAGTTGTTTGAGATGATTTAGTGCTATGTTGAATTGTTGAAGATTTACATTGGTGTAATTTCTCCTAGGTTGAAGTTGTTACATATGTGTTGTTACATTATTAAGTTTGTTACTAGGTTGAAGTAATTGTTTGAGTTTTTTGAAAAATAAAAGAAAACAAACATAATTTATAGTTTAAATGTAATTAGTTTATCTATTTACACCAATGTAAATAGTATTTTTATACTCTAATGTAATTTTGGATTTTGTAAATAGAAGTCACATATGTTTTGTTCTTGATGTACACCAATGTAAATAGTGTTTTTTACACTCTAATGTAAATAGAAATCACATGATTGGATATTGATGTAAACTAACGTAAATAGCGCTTTTATACTCTAGTGTTTTTAGTAACATTGCTTCTATAACTGTGCATTTTTCATGACGTTTTTGAAGGTGCTAACAGTGGACAAGATTTGAAGAGCTAAGTTAAATGTAGTTTCCACTATTTTTTTAGTGGATTAGTAATTTGGTTATGTTTTCTTTTTCGTTGGTGTAACTATATTACATTAATGTATTTGTTATTTTTTATGCAAGTTTGTTTATTTTACATTGGTGTAAGGGTATATTACATGTATTACATTGGTGTAAATAATGGCTCTCAAATTTATAAATATCCTTTTTTGGGTTTTTACATTAGTGTAAATAATCGCCTTTGTGTTTTTTTGTAAGAAAATGCTTGAAGAAAGATGAGAGCTAATTTTTGGAAAGAGGGTGAAATTTTTTGAAAAAAAGTGATGATGGAGACTGATGTTGATGACGTGTTGGCAGAAGAGTGAGAAACAAATGTCAATCCATACCCAAATTACCCTTTAGGCGTATTATTTTAATTACAAATTATAATCAGATTCTATAATCCACAAAATGACAAAACAATTCCTAGATTAAATCTCAACCATTGAATGCTCAAGATCAAAGGTCCAAAAGGGTTCCTATGGTTCTCACAACTCATAGGGGTTTTCAAAGTATCCTAACCCTATATATATATATATAAAGGTTATCATAAAACTTAGATATCTATAATGTGTATTTTAGTTTATGATAGTTTTTATATAAATAAAATATATATAATAATTATAATTGTAAAAAAGGCATCTTTTAACAATCTAACGGATATACTTGATACATGTGGGTATGCCTGATATTCGACGGGTAATTACCCAACAAATACCTGATGGGTATTGGCCGGGTGTGGGACACAATTTTACAACCGGGTATGGGTACAGGATTACCAACACCCGACCCATTGCCATCCTTATTCCTTTAATTTTTAAGATGCATAGCTGTGGGGATGATGCAACTTAAATAGAGGTGATGCTAGACGGTTCTTAGCGGGCAAAATCATATGACCAAAAGAAGACCTGAAAATCTACATTCAGTTTCTTCTTGTAGTAAGCTGCCAAAAAACTTTAAATGGTTATAACGGTATTCCTATGAGCGGCACTGCCACTGCCAATAGTTTTATTATTTATAGAGCTATATTGATTATTACATTCAAATTTTTCAGTTATAATTATCAAAATTCTGAAAATAGTTGACCCGTCTCCGTTGTGGATGAATATGATAATGACACGAATGTTATAAGTTACAAGAAAGCAATATTCAACTCATAGATCACTTAGAACTAATATATAAAATCACATACGTATGATACACAAGTTTCTAATGAATTTCTTACACTAAATGAAATTGTAAATGAGAGTTTTGTTTTAATCCAGAGCAGACTAGGTTAAAACCAATCGTTTCTAAAAAAAGTTACAACTTCAAGGCCACCTCCTTAATCACGCCCTACAATTACATCTTATAACTTATCTCCTTTTCCAAAAAGTTACACATTCCTAACTTATAACTTATTTTCTTTTCCACCTCCTTTGTACCTTATTCAAACCTAAAAAGTCATTTTCAAACCATCACCCAAACAGTTTTAAAATATCTTACGACTTTTTGGAAAAGTCATAAGTTATAAGGAGACGGAAATAAGGAGAGCCAAACACCCTCTTAATATACATTTTTATTTTTATTTTTATTTACATGATTAAAATTGTTGTTTTCTCATATTATAATACCTTAAATTTATATGCTACGTTGTAACACATATATTATCACTTAATAATACATTTGCTTATCTCAGAAAGCTCCCGAGATATAACCTGGTATTTTTATATAAAAAAAATCATATTTTTATTTTGTATATCCTTGTTACCACTACCACTACCACTACCACTACCACTACCACTACCACTACCACTACCACCACTACTACGACTACCACCACTACTACGACTACCACCACCACCACCACCACCAGTACCACCACCACCACCACCAGTACCACTACAACTACGACTACTACTACTACTACTACCACCACCACCACCACCAGTACTACTACTACCACCACCACCACCACCACCACCACTACTACTACTATATCATCATCATCATCATACTCAGTTAATCTCACATATAGCAAAGCTAAGGTATGGTCTGAGGAGGGTAAGATGTAGACAGCCTTACCTCTACCCCTAAGAATAGATAGACTGCTTCCAGTGAGACCCCCGGCTCGATGTGGTTTGGTATAAAGCCTTGGACATCTTGGTTTAAAAAAGCGCGAGGCGCTCCAAGGCGTTTTGGTTCCAAAATCCGAGGCGCCGGGCTTCAAGCGCGAGGCGAGAGCTTCACGTATGCAAGGCGCCTAATATTAAAAAAAATATAAAAAATATTTATATATGTCAATATGACATATTCTACCTTGTAACCAAACATAAATACAAAAACATTATTATAAAACACCTTTAAACACTTAAAAGGAAAAAGAAACTTAACATAAACATCAAAGAAAAAGGAAAAAAAAAGTTTTTATATAGCCTAGCAAAAAAAAAAAAAGGCCTGTAACAATATTTGGGCTTTTAACCTAAAAAAATGCCCAATAATAATAATATGGGATTATAAACCTAACCCTAACACAAAAGAAAAAATAGCCGCCAACATTTTCTTCTTCTTTTCAACAAACCTTCTTCATCTTCTCTTACAAAACATCACAGCAGCAGGTATGTTCATACGATTTCTTCTTTTCAATTCGTTTTTTTTTTTCCTTCAAACTTGTTCCTATTCATATGATTTCCTTCAAAAATCGATCACAACTTCTATATTTTGTTTACTGTTTATGTTATTGTTGCTAATGTTTATGTTATGTTACTTAATTTCTATATTTCCTTAAAAACAAAGTGGATTTCTGGGCGCCTCAGCTGCCGAAGCGCTACCGAAGCGCCAGGCTTAAAGCGCCGCCTCGAGAGCTTTATGGAGTCAAGCGCTTTTCGACAAAAAAGCGTTTTTCTTATCGCCCCGCGCCCCAAATGCCTTAAGAGCGCCCTAGGCGCGCTTTTTTAAACCAAGTTGGACATAAGGCGCATAACACTTAGCAATCGGGACAAACCCGATCGGTGCATGTACCCCTTTGTCTTTTGGCTATCCATGCCACCACATGATGCATGATTAACCGTCCGTCGTTTTTAACGTTATTTTCATGAAATTAGTAAGATAACGTTAAAACTAGTGCAACTTACTTTTGCCCCCCAAAAGGCCACACATATACATTATATGCGCACATCGTAACTGGGGCGTATCGTTGTTACTACTTTTTTTTTTTTTGAACGGCCAACGAATCAATTTCCGAGCACTCTCGGGCACCCTTTTGGCGAATTAGGTACTCGAGAGTACCCGGGCCACCAATTGCCACTAATTTCCCGGAAAACCCGACCACTCACCCGCCCGAAGGCACGACAGTGAAATAATCGGTAAAACTGGTCGGGATCAGGACTCACACCCAAGCTAATGGCCGGGTCATCCCTCATTTTCCCTTCACTAATGTCCTACAAATGTAACTAGTGGGAATTGAACCCAAGCCTTCCACATAAAACCTTAGACGTATCGTTGTTACTACAACATGATAAGTAAAACCAATCCTTAAACCCATAACCACCTTCTCCTCCACCATATCCATGGCTCTTCTTCTTCACTCACCTCCCTTCTTCACACCTAAACCCTTCAAACCTAAAGCCACCCTCAATGACAACCCACCTAAACCCACCCCCACTCGCCGTACCCGCAAAAAACCCACCACCACCACCACCACCAAACCCAAACCCAAATCCACAACCCGACCCACCAAACCCAAACCCAAACCCGACCCAACCCATATCCAACCCGACTCACTACCCGACTTCAACGACGGAATCGACTTCCCATACGAATCCCCACCCTTAATCTGCTGTTTCGGATCCATCCAAAAAGAATTCATCCCAACCGTCCGTATCTCACCCCAACAGATGCACCCAGACATGTACTCCGAATGGAAGATGCTCCAATGGGACCCACCTGAGTTCGCACGTGCTCCCGGTGGCCCACCTGTCAACGTGGCAATAGCGCACGTGCGGTTGGGTGGACGGGCTGCGGTTATTGGGAAGGTTGGGGGAGATGGGTTTGGTGAGGAGATGGTGGGGTTGATGAATAAGGAGAAGGTGCAGACTAGAGGGGTTGTTATTGATGGGAATGAGAGGACCGGTGTTGCGGTTATGCGGGTTCGGGTTGGGACCAAAGGGGGGGTGAAGGTGGACAAGGTTAGAGATGCTGCTGAAGGGTTGTTGTTGGGTGATGAGTTGAATCTTTCTGTGCTTAAAGAGGTAGCTAATCTTGTTGTTATTTGTTATGTTATGTTATGCAAAGTGTTGGTTTTGAAGCGCTTGCGCGTGTGGCGTGTACGACCAAATAAGATGTGTTGTCGAAGAAGAAAGGTGCATATGAAGTAGGCGTTTTTATTTTTTAAGTGAGGCGCGTAGTGTAATAATGCCAATACCATTTTTAGGGGGTGTTTGGGATTGATTATTCAAAACAGATTATGCGTTTTGAAAAAGCAGGGGTGGAGCTGCTTATAGATTATTGAGTTTTGGTAGCCTAAAAAACTGATTATCTGCGTTTTCAAAACGCAATCCAAACACTAAAAACTGATTATCTGCGTTTTCAAAACGCAATAATCTAAAAATCAGATTCAAAACGCAATCCCAAACACCCTCTTAGTGGTTTTAGACTTTTTTTTTTTTTTTTTTGCCTTTTAGGATGTTTTAGGTTGATTTGAGGCTTGTTTAAGGGTTTTAGACGTGTTTTATGCCTTTTAGGTTGATTCGAGGCTTGTTTAGGGGTTTTAGACATGTTATATGCCTTTTAGGTTGATTCGAGGCTTGTTTAGGGGTTTTGGACATGTTTTATGCCTTTTAGGCTGTTTTAGGTTGATTCGAGGCTTGTTTAGGGGTTTTAGACATGTTTTATGCCTTTTAGGCTGTTTTAGCTTGATTTGAGGCTTGTTTTGGGGTATTAGACATGTTTTATGCCTTTTAGGCTGTTCTTGGTTGTTTTGAGGCTTGTTTAGGGGTTTTTAGACACATGTTGAAACAGGTTCAGATGATTTTCGGCTGGAACTGGGCCGGAAAATGTTCCTGATTGCCTAAAACTGCCCCTATCCACGCAAGACACTTTCCATCCGTTTCGCTTCTGCGCCTAGTAACAAAAAAGTAGCTTTTTCTTTTTTAATTTTAAGTAAAACATGCTAAAGCCATCGAGGAGAACCAACAGATTTTGTACCCTTGGCCTTTGATACCTTTGGCTCATTGGCACCGGAGGCTACCCGCTTCCTGACCATGGTCCAGCGGGTTATTAATAGTAGTGTCTCGGCTCCGAGTGGGCATGGTTACGTTTTTAGTAGATTAGGATTTGCTATTCAGGAAGGGGTGGCGGTGCAGCTTGTTGCCCGCTTGCCCGCTATCTTGATGTAATTTTCTTAAAACTTCGCCTATCCAGGCAAGGCACTTTCGCTGCGTTTTGCTTTTGTGTCTAGGTGGCTAGCCTAGTGTGTGCTTTTGACATCATAGCAGATAAGCTTTATTTGCAACGAGATATATTTGTCTATTTTATATATCAGTTAAACCTTGCGACCTTTCTTTGCTTCTACATATAGTTTACAAACCTTCTACAGATCCTAATTTTAACCAATTGTGACACGGAACTACATGAGGCTACCTATTTTGCACCTAATGTGATTTTCCTCCATGCCTTTTTTAAACCAATATTCTTTCTATCATAATGGTTTGTATGTTATAGGTTATTGATGGATTTGGTAATCATATTATTATACAAAGTGTTGGTTTTGATATGTTGATCTGCAAGATTTAAATGCATACAACGTCCAGGATCGTTTTACCAAACAAAACAGATTTTTGTTGCGGTAAGATGGTATCTGTAGGTCAACCTGACCTAATCCTTTTCGACCCATACAGAATAGTACTTATTTTAGTTCCATGCTCGCTATCCTGCCCAGCCGAAGCTGAATCCTATAAATTAATCTTTGAGTGTCGAATTGGTTATTTGTTAATCTCAAATTTAACAAAATAATATCTGTAATATCTGTTTTTCTTTTCTTGCAGGCTAGAATATTCCACTTCAATTCAGAAGTCCTGTTATCCGACTCGATGGAAGCCACTCTATATAAAGCAATCGCG
This sequence comes from Ambrosia trifida, assembly GCA_028751855.1. Taxonomy (NCBI): domain Eukaryota; kingdom Viridiplantae; phylum Streptophyta; class Magnoliopsida; order Asterales; family Asteraceae; genus Ambrosia; species Ambrosia trifida. The sequence continues at coordinate 20,495,409 of CM054126.1, read as the reverse complement.
TGGTCAAAAAAGTTTGGTAGCCTTATATTCTTCGACATGAATCTCCCATTACCCCTATGGAAATCCCGTCACGAGACACGGAAGATAATCAACAAAGCTTGGGAACAGGCTGACATCATTGAGGTCAGCAAACAAGAACTCGAGTTCCTTCTAGACGAACACTACCATCAAAGACGAAAAAACTACATCCCTCAATACTTCGCAGAATCTTACGAAGAAACAAAAGAAAAAGGAAAAGATTATTATCATTACACGCGTGAAGAAATCGCCCCATTATGGCATGATAATCTGAAGTTTTTATTCGTCACAGATGGCACCCTTCGGCTTCATTATTACTCGCCATTGTTTGACGGGGTGGTTGTCGGGACAGAGGATGTGTTGATCACACCTTTCACTTGTGACAGAACGGGTTCAGGTGATGCGGTTGTTGCTGGTATTTTGAGGAAGTTGACTAGTCAACCCGAAATGTTTGAGAATCAAGATGTTTTAGAAAGACAGCTTCGGTTTGCTATCGCGGCTGGAATTATAGCGCAGTGGACGATTGGGGCGGTTAGAGGTTTTCCGACGGAGAGTGCTACTCAAAATCTGAAAGAACAGGTTTATGTGCCTTCAATGTGGTGATGTTCTTGATGAACAACTGGAAAAACCAGACCAGACAGTTTTGGTTATTGTTTGGAGTTAGTTTAGGTTGTTGTACGGTTATATGTTTTAATATTTAAAAAATAGGTGTCTCGAAAATGCCCTTGAATTCGATAAGAAACTTCAAAACACCCTCGGTGTCGCACAAACATATTCCATCGAAAATGAGACAGTGTTTGTGGCGTACACACATTATTCCATCTCCAGAAAACAGAAACATATATCAAAAGTTAGAAACAGATCTAGGATCTATCCATATGCCTCAAGGGGCCAATGTATTAATCCAGTACTAGTCAGAGATGTCGTGATTTTGATTACGCACCGTCACGGAAGGTGTTCTCGTCGTTGATGCCCAAACGACAAGTCAATAACAGAGTGCTCGGGTGATAAAGTACAAACGCAATATCATATTTAAAATAGTATCTAAAGGTAACATGCAACAATGATTACAATAATAATGTATATTGCATGCTACAACAAACTTATCAAAAATGCATCATAAGAATATGAGATAATTTAAGGGAACAAACAAAAGCCACACTACAAAGTAACGGATGTGATAAATGAAATACTATGATGTCAGAAAAACGAATGCATACTGCAAAGTAATAGATACAAATTTATACTATAATGGTAGACCAAAGAATCTGTACCTTAGTGGAGCAAAGCAAAAGCAAGAACAAATCGTCTTCAACGAGTACGCGAACCTAAATCCCGTTGTTTTCCAAAATAACTTTTGTGATAAATTAACCACATTAATTTACTCGTTCGTTGAAGTTTCCCGATGACCAAGAATCCGAATCTAATCTTTTTATTTTACTAAATAACGAAAATCAAAACAATTATTTTGGTTACAATTACTATATGGGAATACGTATATAGTTTAACGAGATTCAAAATTTGGTTATCTTATGTATCCAAAACTTACAAATATAATTTTAATAGAACATAAAAAATAAAAAACGTATGGTCGTAAAATAAAGGTTTTAAACCTTTAGATTCATAAAGAAAAGTTAACTTGGCATATCAATTTACAAAACTCATCATTCATCAATACATATCATGGATCCACAGTCCACAGACAATCCCAATAGAAATCATAAACCCACACACTTACACATTCAATTCACACCACGTAACACAGCATGTAACAGCGCACCCCACATACACACATGCAAACACACATACCAAATACTTGACACGCACACGCACTCATTCACTTACGCACGCAAGCAGAAGCATACACTATAGTTGTTAAAAGTCATCGTCTCTTGTGCCTAGGCCCATGTTTTAGGCGAGGCGATACAATTGCGCTTTAAGATGAGGAATTGCGCTTTGATTCTTGAGGTGATGGTATATGGGCAGATTCCAACGAGATTCCCAAATTCCAGAGAGTTTCTAGCTAAATTTCTACTTTTATCTAACGAAAACAATCTTTATACATTAATACACTAATATCTTACAACTTTTGATACTAATTAAATGATATTAAATGTTATAAATAGCTTTATTTAATTTGTTTGAAGAATAGTATTCTTTTTTCTAATACATAATATATTTTTACTTTTTCTCTTTGTTCGGTTTTTTTATCTCAGGTCCTTGTTTTTTTACGCTTTGCGTCTAGGCTCCAGGCAAGGCCTATGTGCCTTGAGTGTACCTACCGCATTTGATAACTATGGTATACACACATTACTCACACATACATCGTCAGGCACACAGAAAAAAAAATCCACCCCGACTCCAACTTCAATCGCCTGTTAACACTAACACATAAACAAAAACATATCGAAACAGTTCATAGAGAAGCATACAATATATTTAATTGAGAAACTATATTGATGACGTAGATAGCCTAAAACTAAAAGATAACCTGACTGAATGCTTAGTAGCTAAAAGGGTTCAAAGCCAAAAGGCATCAAAAGTGACACGTCCACTACAATATCAAATAGAACATATATTGGTCTTGTCACATCACTCAAAAGTCCAGCCAACGCTCGCCTAAGACATTGGCGTACATGGAGTGGGATAATTCTTTTATCCGCAAGTCCAAAGCCTTTTACCTTCCAAAAAGGGCACCATCCTCGCTACATTCAGGAATTTGGTCAATGCTTGCCACAAATAGAAGCTTGAGCTTGATCCAATCTTCTATAAATTTGGAACATCTGACCAAACACAAGACATTCTCTCTCAAGATCAAGCTCCTTGCTTGGTCTTTTCTTCACTTTAAAATATCTAATAAACTTATAATAAAAAATCCTGGTTGGAACTCTTTCGATCCAGAATCGAAAATTCGAAACAATAATAATAACAATATCCTAAAGAAAGAAATGCAAACGTGGGAGACCTCATGACCTGCGTTTGGCATCAGAGATTTCGTTACTATCCTCGGTCTATTATTTTGTTGTAGCAACATATATTTAGTTAATCTAATTAACTAATTAGACTATCAAATTCAAAGATAGTAAATTTTGTATTTATATATTTATATATATAAATATAAATATTCGAATATTACACTCGGCTTCAAAATGAAACCACAACACTTCAACTGTTGCGGTACTCTGCCGTAGACAGGGGCGGAAACAGGGTGTTTTAGGGGGTTCTTAGGAACCCCTTCGGTTTGAAAAAAAATGAAAAATTTAGTGGAAAATTTTGAAAAATTAGTGAAAATCTACGAAAAAAACCCCCTGGAAATCCGTCCTGGATACGCCACTGGCCGTAGAAGTAGCAAGCTTCAATGTTAGACTTAGATAGTGAACCACAACTCGAATTCGGCTTTAAATGATTTAGTCAACTTCTTTAAGCAATAGTTGCACCGAGTTGAAACGCTATAAACTCACTTAATATATTAACTATTGATTAAAGTTATCATTATATTTAATAAGCTCTAGCAACATCAAATAGTGTTATGTTTTTAAGATAATCACGTAACGTTATACTTGTTAATGAATATCTATATCTGTATATACAATAAAACAATTGAAGTGGGGATATATGTCACTTGATGAAGCCATCCCCACCATTGAATTCCTGCAAAAAAAAAAAAAAAAAAATTAGGTTATAAATAATCCAATATTTATTAATTTATAATTTTTATCTTTATTTTCATTATTATTTACTGTATAATAAATACAAATTTTATGATTATCTCAATTCTCTCTCATATTAAATAATATTATTAAATCATAATTTCACGTTTATCTCTTATTTATTTAATATTTATTTTCTTAACTAATTCTTTTATATTTTTGCTTATTAAAAATCATTTAATATTTTATTGATCTAACTTCATGCAATATTAATGTTTCTAACCTAATAATAAATAAAAAACACAAAAGAATGTTATAACCCGCGTGATACACAAAACCAGTAATTTCTAAAAAAGTTATATTTTCATTCAGAGCAGAATTGGTCAAAACCAGTAATTTCTAAAAAAGTTACATCTTCAAAACCACCGCCTCAATCATGTCCTACAATTATTGTTTTTGCCTCTGTTCCTCATCCAAACGTATATTCTCTCTTTAATATACATTTTCATTCTTATTCTTATTCACATGATTAAATTTGATGCTTTCTCATATTATATCACATTAATATCCATGCTACATCGTAACATTTTGTCACTTCATATTAGATTTATCTCTCCCGGGAAATTCCCGAGATATAACCTAGCAATGCATATATGAATTACGTAATGTTATGTATCACGTATTCACATAGCTTTAATTTTGTTTTTGTTTTTAAATTAAAATGTAAACTATATCAATAGACTACTCAAATTAAAGAAAGTAAAATGCTCTGTAATTCTAAAAAGAATATCTATTATATAAAAGAGTTATAGCCGTTTAAAATTCTTAGAAAAATAAGTTAAAAGTCAACAATAATAAATGTTCATATTTTCCTATTCCCACCTGTTTTTCCCTAAGTGACTTATGAGGATGAACAAAATTCAAAAAGAGATAAAAAGTGGTATTTATCAAAATTATAGGGTAAACCATAGGTGTATTATGTGCAGGGGCGAAGCTTGGTCCGCCAATCGGCGGAGGCCGAACTCAATTTTTTCGATCGGTAGTGGTAAATCGGCAGGGGCCGGACTCAACCCGAACTAAATTTACCTATGAAAATCGTAAATTTTCACTAATGCGCCAAAAAACAGGGGGGCCAGGGCACCCCTGGCCTCACATTCCTTCGTCCCTGATTATGTGAATGAAGCACACCTAATGTGTTCATCGTTAAAAATATACTTTTTAAAAACAATAATAAATGTTTAGTCAAGTTGCTTTTTAACTTTTATAATAATTCAAAGGGAATCGGCGTGTTGTAGAATTCCCACATGCTTTCATAGAAGTTATCATTACATTCCTACCAAGAATAAATGGATTAGTAATTTATTAGTAAACCACTTTTTTTTTTTTTTTTTTTTGTCAAAGTGGGCCGAACCGAACAGTCATCGTCGTCATCATCATACTCATACTCAGTAAATCCCACCAATAAGCCAAACCATCAGGCCGCATTATCATACTCAGTAAATCCCACCTATACGCCGAACCGAACAGTGAACACCCAAATTCCACCACAGTATAAAAAAAAAAACTATAAAAAGTGACATAAGGTACATAAGAATTTAGCTCTAGGAATGAAAATTTAACCATAACTGGCAACATATTAAGTTCCAAATTCAGATCACCTACAATTAGAACACACAAAAATAGCAAAACAAAAACATGCTCTAAATAACATCATACTAAAGGTTAAAAACAAAACCAGATTCCTAACCTTTTACAAGAGAACCAACATGTGACATCCATCATCATCATCATCTTCTTCTTCACCAACTTCATGTGGATAACCTAGTAAAAGTAACCTTTGCATTTTGTGGTTCCACACAAACACTTTTTCTTCTGGGGCCCACTTTTCTTCTCCGACCGCGGCGTTCCATAATCGAATGTTAGTTCCTGCAACGGCGGAATGTGTTTGATTGCGTAAAATCCAATATGAAGATGCGATTCCTCCTCGTTTTCGCGCAGAATCGGCTGCCAATATACATTCGGCGAACAACTATGATTCATAAACCGACCCACGTTTCCTTTGTTCTTGGCACTGACAATTAAAGGATACGGAGGCTTAACGTACTCGTTTGTAGGAACGGGCTCCAATGGGTCAAAAGATCGGGTTGTATCAAGTATGTACTCATCATCACTATCGCTACCACTTTCGATCACATCACCTGCATACTCACATATAAACGCTCCAGCCCGAATGGGATCCCATGACCGAAGTCCCCAACCTTTATTCTTTGTTCTGAATACTTCCAAGCGCAGTTTGAGGCCCGTTTGAGAAATCCGGTTCCTACACGTGGAAGGACATAAACAGGAAGGCCCGCATTCATGAATTATTGAATTATGACTTAAAAGAACACCACCATTTGAATATGGAAGATAACCACCGTTTCTTTCGACACAAGGGCAGTTAGTGGCGGGTTGACATCCGTTAGAGCACTTACAGCTTACAGCTTTTGGTGAACGGAGCGGTTTTACATATTTTAAACTCGAAGAGTACGTGAAATAAGCGGGCCCCTTTTCACTATCCACATCGTTTACAAGGCAAATCGGCGTATTTTCTGCACCAGAAGTAAGGTCAGGTATTATAACACCAACCCGTGTACTAACACCGTCTCTCCATTGTTGAATAGACTTCCATAACATAAATCCTTCAGGTTGACCTGGAACCCGAATCAACTTGTACTTGAAAACATTGCAACCCGACTTTCCTTTTTCGATCCAAGATTCATGGAGTTTGTAAACACCGTCATAAACATATATTTTCCCAGTTAGACTTGTTCCATCTTTAATACCACGAACGACCCGTACCTCATTACCTTTATGCAAACTTTTTTCTAAAGCGAGATTACCTCTTTCGAGCTTTTGATCCATCGCTACTTTTTCATTTCTTTGACCACCACCTTGACCACTATAAATTAAAACCTCGCCGTCATCTCCATCATCTTCATATCCTCCGGAAGAAACAATGCTAACAGCAATAGGCTCTTCGTCGCCGCTAACCTTGAAACTTAAATAATCAATCCCAGCCATGATCGGTGCGTGAAGTCCAGCTAAACATAACTCCATTCGGAAAAAGAAAACATCACCAATGTTAACACCGGGTACTGCACCAACCCGTCTTCTGGTATTAGCCCGGGCTCCTTTATTCATCAAGATTGTACCTGACCTTAAATCGGCCCGCCTTGATATACCAGGAATAACCCCTTTTGCATCATCAAGCTGCATGATTTTCCTTCTGAGTAAATTATAAACCATAACCACGCGCTCAACCAAATCATGATCACTATCAGCTTGAAGAGATGTATTGATATCCACAAGATTAAACGATCGTATAATATCATTAACCAAATGATCGATATCAACTTCAGAATTAGAAATCGCTACAGCTTGTGGCCCCTTAACAATTTTACGCGCTTTACGTTTGCGCTTACCAACATCACTGCTATCATCCGTATCAATGGTGAATCCATTTTCATAACTATCGGTTTGCTGCGCATATCCATCATCATACGCTTCACGATTTTTCGCGCTCCCTCTAGGCCTCCCTCTGCCACTAGTATTCACTGGCACTGGCGTCGGAGCAGGGGCAGGGACAGGGACAGGGACACTGACAGGGGCAGGGACAGGAACAGGGACTGGGGCAGGCGCAGAGGTCGGCGTTCTAAACGAATTCAAAGGGACAGGTGACGGGATAGCACTAGGGGTAGACCTTCCTTGATCCGGCACAGTGGCGGGCGTCTGAGGCTCGCTTGAACCAACAAACGGGAAAAACTGCGCCGTCCCAGGCGGAAACGGGCCACTTGGAGCACCAAACGCAAACGGTGGAGCTTGCGGCGAACCAGATGAACCGGCGTGTGATGGAAAAACAGGAACAAGACATCTCAATGGCTTCACAGTCATAACCCTAGATTTGTCAATTGGACCCGAAGAAGGAGCCGGAATCGAATCCGAACCAATATTCCCTTCCATTAATCTCAAACAAACAACCACCACAAGATAATAAACAATAAAAAGATTCAAACTTTAACCTAAAGTTTAAACCTTTACACCTCCAAAGTCACAATTGTCTGCTAAAACCTCCATAAACCGCCAAAAAACA